>WEIU01001110.1:6722-54243 GCA_013389925.1 Aegithalos caudatus | reverse complement strand
GTTGTAGCGGAGAACACCCGTGTCCTCGCCAGCCTGCGGGGCCGGGCCGGGCCTGCCGAGGGGCCCCGGGCAGCACCAGAGCCCCGGGGCGAGCAGTTCGGGACGTACAGGGGAGTTCAACCGGTGCCTTTTGGAAAGGAAACGTTTATTGCAGGGGTTTAATGTAAATTAGGCAGTGTATCAGTAATTTCATATGGGACATGTACTCATTATTACTACTACTACTGTTGTTGTTATTGCTACTTTTGTTATTATTGTAATTACTGTTGTTATATAGCATTATAGTCTTCTGCTACTGTCTTACCTGGCAGTCAGTTTTTCTTCTGTAGAGGATCTTAATTTAGTGGTGTTTTCTGCCTTTTGGCTTTTCAGAGGCTAACACTGCTAACAGCTGAGAACGTAAGTTATTATTTCTTCCTGTATTATAAAACAGTGCTATTAAGTTTGTAACATCTGTGTAAACTGTTAAAAGGGTCCCTGAGTGACCTGAAGATCTCTATTGGTAGTCATCTGTGGTGGGAAAGGAACCAATCTTAATTTTTTCAAGATTGTAGGGCACTACAAAAATGTGAATTTGCTATTTCTCTCTTATTAGCTGAATTAAACTCTGATGGAAGTGATGCAGATGTGACCTTCACAGTACACGTCATAAGAAATTTTAGCCAGGCAGATATGCTTTATAAACTTTAACCTACTGTTCTGCCAAGTGAATTAAGAAATAAATCCTTAGTCTTGGATCCTAGTCCACCCTCTGAGGACCAGCCTCAAGTTTTTTACCTGTCAGGTTGCACACGCATCCAGATCATAGCATCATGTCTTAAATATGAAGCAAAAATATTATGACAGTGTTGAAAGACTTGCATTCACCCCACTGCATTGAGCAGAGGGCCTGCTTTTCCTGCCAGTGTGCAGAAATCCCCAAGCTTTTGATGCCTTTCACAAGGTTCTGCTGCAGGTGAACTTTGGTTTACCTGGCACCACTCCAACATGCCCTGGTAATGTTGCTAATTTTTGTGGCCTGTCTTTGCACCCACTCCCTGTATGACACTTTTCTTGGGGGTGGAGTCACAAGTTCCCTGCATAGCCCTCATAGTCTCCTGATACACCTTGTCTTCCTGAGTAGATCAGTCTAGCCCCAGGCAGGGCCTAAAGCCCTATCAGCTCTTCTCTCCTGTTTTCTCCTCCAGAACTGCCTCCTACTAGAACCCATTTACCCCTTCCATGACAGGTGAATTTTGCTGACTTCATCCTGGTTAGTTGAAGGTAGAAACTAGATTCTGGCCTTACTTCACTGACTTTTATGCTTTGACTATGTATTCCAGAGTTGAACTTTCCTCACTGTGCGTGTGACTGAACTCATGGCAGTAGTATTTTGTGGTTCACTGTTCTGTTTAGATATCTTTCTTCCTGTGCCTTTCTAAGACTCTTTAAAAAATAATGTGCAGATAAAAAGCTGTTTGAAATGGCACCTTCAGGTCATGGTTGACTTTCTGAGATGCTGTAGATTTCTAGCCTTGCCTTTTCAGAAGAGGCATCTCCCCCTTTCTGCCCCATTCCAATTTTGTGCTTTTGGAAAGGAAATACCCTCCTAGAGACCATTTAAGAGATGGAAGTGCTCAGATTAGAGGGGGAAAAAAACACATCTGAAACCAGAGGGGGAGAAACAATATTAAGTTTGGCCCAGTCTGAAAAGAAAATGAATGGAAGCTCAGAGTGTAAGCTTTTGTGGCATTTGTGATGCGAGCAAAATGTGAAATCACTGTTGCACATATTTCTTATGAATTCTTCAACACAGGTTAAAACCTGAACCTCTTGGATTATGCTACAGTGTTACATAAAGCAACATGAGCTTTATTCTGAACACTGAAACACACATTCCTTCCTATGGAAAACCTGTTGTCTAAAAGGCTTTTATCATTGAATATATTTGTGGAGTTGATATTTCTCTTTTCAAAATTTCGGTGATATTGTGTTAGCCAGACATCCTTCTTAAGCTTTAAACCTTGTTAATTTCGCTAAGGTGGTTGGACCTGTTTATTCAGAAGACTTACTGGGCTACACACAGTTACTGGGAAGCTATTGAGTGTAGAAGATTTAAGAGAAAAATTGCCATTTCTGAAAAGCTTTTGGCATTTGCATATGGCATTGTTGTTCCAGACTTGGTACTTTATACCACATTGAGACATTAGGTTTTTGTGCTTAGAGCACTGTGATCAATAGAGTACAGAGATCTGCGTAGATGTGTTGTCTTGTTGGAAACTGGCATTTTGTTTTTACAAATTAGTCCTTTTCCACTGCTGCAGAACATAGTAGCTCTGTTCTAAAAGAGTGTTGGATCTTTTTACAGAAAAGGAGAAGCTGGGTGGCCTGTGTAACCTTCTTTACAGTGTTTGTAAGCTTGGGGTGTGGTCTTACATCAGTGGTACTTTTCAGTAGCTATAGCTGTCCCTTTTGGGTTCCATGGGCTCTTTTCTTAGTAAAAGGATGAAGGTGTTTATCTGGTTGGAAGACTGCGTTAATTATATTTGCCCTTAGAGTCTGATAAAAGTCAAATGATTAACAGCTTCTGCTCTGTTCTCCTCTTCTTTACCCTTTCACCTTTAGGAAACTGGCAGGATGCACTCTTTTCATCACAGGTGCGAGCCGGGGCATTGGCAAGGCCATTGCTTTGAAAGCTGCCAAGGATGGTGCCAACATTGTGATAGCTGCCAAAACAGCTGAGCCCCATCCTACTCTTCCAGGGACTATCTACACTGCTGCAGAAGAAAGTATGTTGTAACAAATAAAGGTGCTGGGCTGGGTGTATACCCTTGTTTAATTACCGTACCTGAGTGGAAAATGCATAGACTCTTAGTTCCAGTTCACCTTTACTAAAATAAGCTTAATGCTTCTCTTGCCTTGCAGGAATGCTGTAATACTGCTCTAATGAAGATGGGTGTATGTATATAAATGTAAAAATGCTGTGCTACTTGAGATGTATGAAATAAGCATTTGCAGTGTTAGGATTTGGTTTTGGATTCCCTGTTCCTCATACAACGTGTTAAAAGGTCACAATTTGAGAGTGCGATTTTCAGTGCCATCTTGAAGTATGTCATTGCCTGAGAGATCCTCAGAAGGTTCATCTGAAAGCAAATTTTTAAATGTTTAATTTTTTAATTGTGCAGTTGAAGCAGCTGGAGGAAAGGCTTTGCCATGCATTGTTAATGTGAGGGAAGAACAGCAAATCATTAATGCTGTGGAGAAAGCTGTGAAGACTTTTGGAGGTAAGTTAAGGTGTGGGGAAGGCAAGCATTAACAGGCCAGACTACTCAAACAAACAAAAAAAGAACTGCCTGCCTTACTCATGTATTTTTTCTTTAAATGCTAATGTGAAGTGGCTTACTTTAAAACCAGGGATTGATATTTTGGTGAATAATGCAAGCGCCATCTCTTTGACGGGCACTTTGGAAACAGCAACGAAGAAGGTCAATCTTATGATGGATGTCAATGTACGAGGAACTTATCTTACGTAAGTGCTGAGAGAAGGAAGCAAATCAATTGTACAGAATGTGTGATGTTATTTCAGTGTTTCTGAGAAATTCTGTAGCTGTCTTGCTGCCCTAGAATTTGAGTGCAGATACTCTGCGTATGCTCACAGGAAATTGCTGAGTTATTGGTCAACTGATTTGAATTAATACTTCCTAGAATTATTTGCAAGTTGAAATAAACAAAAACCTCATTACTGTAGTCATTAAATCTGTACAAGCCCCTCCATGCATGTAGGAAGAAAAAAAGTAATTTATTTCAAATTACTTTCAAATTACTCCAAATTGGCTTTGTTAAATGCTGATGCTCTTTCATTTCAAGCAGACTAAATTTTTGCATACATCAAGTCAATATCTTACTTGTGAGTTTTCTTCTCATTAGCTTCTTTCTCATCTTTAGAAACATTGTATAGCTCACCATACTTAAAAGAGAAATGTTAAACATGCATCTTAATGATCCGAAGTGTTCCCCACCTACTTTTGCCTTACCAATTCTATTATTTATTTAAATTAACATACCAAGTTTTAGTTTCACAGTTCCCAGGGCCCTTCTTTTGCACATTTTTGGTGGTGGGTTTAGCAGGTTGAATCATTGTTATATTTACAGGATGTCATATGAAGCACTGTCTTAAAATGAAGACTTTGATTTTCACAGGATTTATGAAAAAGCCTGTAGGATGATGGAGATTCTTTAAATTCAGATATTGCTTTGTGTGATCAGAAAGTTTTATATCAAAGTATTACCAGAGAATTATAGAATAGTTTGGGTTAGGCCCTTTAAAGCTCATCTAGTCCAGTCCTTCAATCTAGAATGGATTGACTGTCATTCTCTTTTGTGCAGATCAATCTGGTTGCCAGCTCTTTATAAATTGCTGAATGGATTTAACTGTATTACTGTGGCAAGTTTCATCTTCTCACCACCACCCAATAGCGACTGTGATTTTCTTGATGTTACATCTAGCTATTCCAAATTAATGGGGAATTCTTAAAGTGTATTTCTGGTCCTATTCTGCCTTGAAAAGATTAAAAATCAGGTTCTGACTGCTGCAAGTGGAAGAGCGTAAGAAAAATTGCTTTTCAAGGGAATGGTCTTTGTCACTGCTTTTGTAATTTCAATTGAGAAAACCTAGTGAAGCATTTTTTCCTTTCTTCTCCTTGCTTTGTATGTTGATTCTGATTGTAATTTATAGAGACCTGCTTTTAGTTTAATGTTCAGAAAATCACAATAGCTTAAAAATAAGGTATGGATTTTTTGCCTATGTAGGGGTGGTGCTAGGCCAGATGCCCCATCCTAAAGAGTATACCTGTTGACATAGAATTATGGAATTGTTGAATGGGTTGGACTGGAAGAGACCTTAAAACATTGTCTACTTCCAAGCCCCCACCACAAGCAGAGACATCTCCCATAGACCAGGTTGCTCAGAGCCCATCCAGCCTGACTTTGGACACTTCAGTGGGTGGGGAATCTACAATATCTTAATCAACCTGTTCCAGTGCCTTAACACTCTCAGACTAAGGAATTTCATCCTAATATCCAATCTCAACCCCCCATCTGTCAATTTAAAGCTATCCTCTCTTGTTCTCTTAATCCATGCCCTGTGCAAAGTCCCTCTCCCACCTTCTTGTAGCCCCTTTAGTTACTGAAAGGCTGCAGTAAGGTGACTCCAGGGCTTGCTCTTCTCCAGGCAGAATAACTCTCAGCCTGTGCTTGCAAGAGAGCTGTTCCATCCCTGTAATCAAGTTGGTTGTCTCCTTTGGAGGTATCTCAAAAGTCCAATGCCATTCCTGTGCTGGGATTCCAGAGCTGGATGCAGGATTCCAGGTGAGGTCTCAGCAGAGCAGAGCAGAGGGGTAGAATCCCCTCCTTCCCCTGCTGCCCACACTTCTTTGGATGCAGCCCAGGACACATTTGGCTTTCTGGGCTGTCAGTGCTCATAGCCTGGTCATGTCCAACTTTTCATCCACCAGCACCTCCAGGTCTTCCAGCAGGGCTGTTTTCAATCTCTCCATTCATCCCCCAGCCTGTGTTGATACTGGGAGTGCCCTGACCCAGGTGCAGCACCTTAATCTTGGTCTTCTTAAACCTCATGAGATTCCATGGGCTCACTTCTCAAACTTCTCCAGGTCTCTCTGAATGGCATTCTGACCTTCAGGTATATCAAGCACCACTCAGTTGGGGATCATCTGTAAATTTGCTGAGGGTGCATTTGACCCCTTTGTCTGTGTCACTGATGGAGACATGGTCCCAATACCCATGAGGGACACCGCTTGTCACTGATATCCATCAGGACGCTGAGCCGTTGACCATTACCCTCTGGCTGCCACTGTCCAACCAATTCCTTTTCCACTGAACAGTCTGCCCATCAAATCTCTCCCCAGCTTAGATGGAAGGATGTTATGAGGAACCTTCTCTAAAGCTACACAGACTAAATGACACCTCTAGTGTTCCCTTGTCCACAGGTGTAGTCTTTCCAACATAGAAAGCCGTTTGGTTGATCAGGAAGGACTCCCCTTGACGAAGATCCTCTGACTGTCCCAAATCACCCCTCTGTCCTAGGGTCACCTCCTGATTCTAGGAGGATCTGTTCCATGATCTTCCCAGGCATGGAGGTGCAGCTCACAGGTTGGTAGTTCCTGGGGTTCTCTTGTCCACCCTTTTTAAACATTGGTATATTTGCCTTTTTCCAGACACCTGGGTCTTCAGCTCATTCCACAGTTTTTCAAATACAGCGAGTGGCTTGGCAACAGGCCCCATGGACTTGTGTATGTTTAGGTTCCTCAGGTGGTCAGAAACCTGATCTTCACTTAAAGTGGGAAGCACTTTGCTCCCCCAGTCTCTGTCCTGCTGTCTATCCACTTAAGAGGTGTGGAAAGAGAAGTTGCCATTGAAGACTGAGGCAGAAAAAGTTGCTAAGTCCTTTCATCAGTTCTTACCAGTTTTCCAGCCTTGCTTATCCTGGCGTGTGTGTATACACGTTATTTGCTCTCCTTTTCTGACTGACAAATCTGTAGAAGCCCTTCTTGTTATTCTTTCTATCCCTTGTAAAGTTAAGCTTTGCTTTGGCTTTCCTCACCCCAAACCTATACAAGTCTGTGCCCAGATATTCTTCCTAGGATACTTCTCCCTGCTTCCACTGGCATTTGTTTCTTGTCTTTCAGTTTGACCAGCAGTTCTTGTACTCTTGTACTCATCCATGCCAGTCTCTTGCCTTCCTTGCCAATTTCTTGTGCCGTTGGATCACTAGCTCTTGTGCTCTATGGAAGGTGTCGTTAAAGGTCTGACAGTTCTGTTCTGCTCTGTTGTTTCAGAGGGCAGTGTTGCAAGGGTTCCTACTGAGTAACTCCTTGAAGAACTGGAATTTCACTCATCTGAAGCTCAGGGCCCTGACTTTGCTCTTTGCCTGACCCATTTCCCTCCAGACTGAACTCCACCAGTGCGTGATCACTGCAGCCCAGGCTGTCTCCCATCATGGGGTACCTGATTAGCTCACTTAGGTTTGTGACCATCAGATGCAGTATGGCAACCCTTCTAGTAAGGTTATTGCCTGGATTAAGGATTTATGCTCCATGCATTCCGGGAATATCCTGGACTGCCTACAGCTTGCTCTGCTAGTTTTCCAGCAGACACTGGGATGGCTGAAGTNCTTGGCAACAGGCCCCATGGACTTGTGTATGTTTAGGTTCCTCAGGTGGTCAGAAACCTGATCTTCACTTAAAGTGGGAAGCACTTTGCTCCCCCAGTCTCTGTCCTGCTGTCTATCCACTTAAGAGGTGTGGAAAGAGAAGTTGCCATTGAAGACTGAGGCAGAAAAAGTTGCTAAGTCCTTTCATCAGTTCTTACCAGTTTTCCAGCCTTGCTTATCCTGGCGTGTGTGTATACACGTTATTTGCTCTCCTTTTCTGACTGACAAATCTGTAGAAGCCCTTCTTGTTATTCTTTCTATCCCTTGTAAAGTTAAGCTTTGCTTTGGCTTTCCTCACCCCAAACCTATACAAGTCTGTGCCCAGATATTCTTCCTAGGATACTTCTCCCTGCTTCCACTGGCATGTGTTTCTTGTCTTTCAGTTTGACCAGCAGTTCTTGTACTCTTGTACTCATCCATGCCAGTCTCTTGCCTTCCTTGCCAATTTCTTGTGCCGTTGGATCACTAGCTCTTGTGCTCTATGGAAGGTGTCGTTAAAGGTCTGACAGTTCTGTTCTGCTCTGTTGTTTCAGAGGGCAGTGTTGCAAGGGTTCCTACTGAGTAACTCCTTGAAGAACTGGAATTTCACTCATCTGAAGCTCAGGGCCCTGACTTTGCTCTTTGCCTGACCCATTTCCCTCCAGACTGAACTCCACCAGTGCGTGATCACTGCAGCCCAGGCTGTCTCCCATCATGGGGTACCTGATTAGCTCACTTAGGTTTGTGACCATCAGATGCAGTATGGCAACCCTTCTAGTAAGGTTATTGCCTGGATTAAGGATTTATGCTCCATGCATTCCGGGAATATCCTGGACTGCCTACAGCTTGCTCTGCTAGTTTTCCAGCAGACACTGGGATGGCTGAAGTCTCCCAGGAGGACAAGAGCCTGTGAGGGTGATCCTTCCTGTAGCTGGAAAAAGAAGGTCTGTACTGAAAAAAAGAAGGGACCTGTACTGACACCATCCACAATGTTCCCTTTGTTGCCTCAGTCTCTGTTTCTTACACAAAGGCTTTCACCTGCTCGTTGTTCTTCAGTTCACAAGTTGTTCTTCAGAGATGGCTCATCACACTCAAACCAGTTCTTGATGTAGAGAGCAGCACCTCTGTCTCTCCTTCCTCCCCTGCCCCT
The DNA here is from genome assembly GCA_013389925.1 of Aegithalos caudatus. Lineage (NCBI taxonomy): Eukaryota > Metazoa > Chordata > Aves > Passeriformes > Aegithalidae > Aegithalos > Aegithalos caudatus. The sequence goes on along the minus strand of WEIU01001110.1, from coordinate 45,907 downwards.
TCGGAACAGGCTGTAGCCATCAATGGCTACAGTCGAGTCATGGGATTTATCCCAGCAAGTTACTATAAGGGCAGCTAAGTTTCTTGGTTACTGTGCGTTAAGAAATTGAGACATCTGTTAGTGAACTTGCGACTGAAAAGGGTTGAGATCTCAGGACAATTAATGAGGTGGTGAATTATTTACCTTACTACTATGGTGATTTTGCTATGGAAGGTGTTGAAGTTGTTCTCTCTGTGGCTGAGAGTATGCCTGGGTCTCTGGAATATGTGAACAGTTGGTCACCAGTGTGGTGATGTTTTCATCCTGTGAAGCTTGATTAAAAATTCTCATGCAGAGATCAAATATAATCATGTACCCTAGTGCCAGAAGTGAAGTCAAAAGATAGACTGTAAAGTAAAGGTTCCAATTTACAGAGATGTGTAAATTCAAAGTAGAATTCTCAGAAGAGAATAGGTACTCATTTTTCTTTGTAATAGCATTCTGCTATGCAGTATTATTTCTTCATCATGATTTTAAAGAAGAAATAGGTATGGGATCAGAAGAGAATATTTTTATGACTAAACGATGCTCTGCACTGTTGGTTTTGGTTGTTGCCTTAGAGTGTTTTGTTGCCCCTACCAGAACTATTACAAGGAAATTATGGCTTCTGAGTATCTGGAAAATTAGCGTTAGTCAAAGCTGATGCACTGATAGGAGAATGTGGTCCCATTTGCAGGAATGTATGGTCTGAGATAAGTGATCTGTGACAGATACTTTTTTCCATTCTTTACATCAGTTAAATACTTGATATGAGAAGAGGCTTTGTCTTGGGCTGTTGTGAAAATCCTGGTCTACTAGTATTGTTCTTATTGTAATTATAGGTATTCCATAAAATAAGAGGCAACTGAGATGTCTGAATCTATCTTTCAGGTCTAAAGCATGCCTTCCCTACTTGAGGAAGAGTAGGAACCCCCATATCCTGAACCTTAGCCCACCTATGAATATGAATCCCATGTGGTTCAAAAATCATTGTGGTGAGTAGCATTCAGAGCCTTTGTTGCTATTTTGTGAGAAACATATAAGTACCTGGTGAAGTGTGCAGAATGCCAGATCTTGTATCTTTGGCACTACATACAGACTGACACTAATGGTTCCTCAAAGTGTTTTGTACCTGACGTACAAGAAATTGTGGGGAAAACATAGGGCAGGTTTCAAGGCACCATCCATCCTTTTTGTTTTCAGGGTAAGCCTGTGCTTTTCTATGGAGGTTGTTAGGATTACATATTTTCTGCTCCAAGTAGAGACTGAAACCCAAAATTAATTTTCTTACTGATTCAGCTTCATATTTTTTTTTTACTATGGATAAAACTCAATGTTGTCTTTTAATACAGTGATTGTTCTGCCATGGAAAAAGAACTCCATGTTATTTTGAAGTTAGTTGTTCTAGTTTAGGGTAAATTTGGGAGGAAAATTCCAAATTAGGGATTCATCCAGAAAGCAAACCCAAATGGCCCCTCCTCCAGCCGGTTCAAGAAAACTTCTTTGGAAAAAGTGGAAAAAATTATTTATTTAACAAACAAAATACCCACAGGCACAAAGAATGAATAATATGAAACAATAAAACCTCTCACCGCTCCAAAGAGAGATGGCAGAGCTGAGGAAGTCCTTGCTGTGGGTGCAGTTCAGTTCTCTCAGTCTTTTCTCACTCCCAGTCCCTCCAGAGGTCCAGGCCCCAGTGGGCCACAGGTGCGAGCCCTCGGTGCTCCTCTGGTTTTCAGTCCAGAACAGATTTAAACAGCCCCCACGAAAAAAAAGAAAAAAAAAATGGTCCAGGGAACTTCTCTGCCTCAGCTAGCTAAAACTAACTAACTAAAAGCACAGGAGATCTCAGCACCATCGCCGTCCGTGCCTCAGACGAACACCGCCGGAGCAGGAATGCGGAGGAGTCAGGGCCGTTTTCTCAAAACAAACTGCGCTGCTTCTTTCTCCCCCTTCGCTCCCAGAACCAGGTTTAAAGGTACAGAACTCAATATACAGCACAAATAGAACAGACAATTGGGGATACAAGCATCTTAAAGTCACCCTAGGACATTAGTGTTGCTCATTTTGAAGCTGTAGCAAAAACTTTCCATTTTGGACACTTGTCCTGTTAAACTCCAGCAAGTTCCAGTTCCGTCCCCAAGTTTCCCTTCTCAAGGCAGATAGGTAACAAGGATAGAGGCTTTTTTTGTCCCCACTTTTTTTATCTACAGGATACTAGTTTGGTCCTTAACAGCTAGTATGCCTTAGGCATCTTAAAAAAATTAATCACTCTTTTCAGTGTGCTCTGTATAAAAAGCATGAAAAAAATCACCATGCAGCTAGGTTTCAGCTTTATTTTTGGCAGAACATGTGTAGCTTTCATTTTGTTTGCAGTGAAAAGACGACAGGATACAGTTTATATCTGATGGACATGGCAGGTAGAAGGGAGAGATTTTGACTCTAGGAAAGTACTGTTTTTTCTGAAAGTCCTGTATTTTTCCTGTGAACCAATTATCTGTTTTATCTTTCTTTCATAATTTAAATTAGATTTTACACAGAGTGTAAACTTACTTGCTTTTTGACTCCTTGTCCTAGCTTATACCATTTCTAAGTATGGGATGTCCATGTGTGTCTTGGGAATGGCAGAAGAATTTAGAGGAGAAGTTGCTGTCAATGCATTATGGCCTAAAACAGGTAATTTTTTTTTCCTTTATGTTAGTGAAATACTGACTTTCTGTATTTTGTCTACTAAAACTTTTGTCTGCTAAAATGAATACAAAATGAATAAAATTAAGACTTCTGGAATAGATTAAAGTGACTGAACACTTCTTTTATATATTTTTTTCATACTGCATGGGTTCTGGTTTTCACTAGACTATTGCCACTTTAATCTAAACTCATCTTCCGCTGGTTTGAAACCACTTGGTTGAAGCATGTGTGTAGTGTTTGGCTCGTCTGTGCTTTGTCTGATGCACCTGTTTTGGTTTGGACATAATCACAAAAATAATTGTATGCTTTAATGAGTAAGTATTGAACATCTGTGTATGTAGTACTATTTAGAATTCCTTGGTAGTTAAACTGCAAGAGCTTAATGACAAGGTACCTAGGTACATGCAGAAATAATTTTTAAAAGGCTTATTCCCAGAAGTTTTGGCACAGTGCAGTTCTGTGAAGAGTTGTTCACAGAACCATGTGATTGCAAATTACAAGAAGTTAAAGAGCTCTCCAGAAGAAAAATGGTTTAATACTCCCATCCTGTATTAGTTTCAATTTTTTTTGTGTGTGTCAATGAGGGTAAGGGCTGTTGTTTGAGGTTTGGCCAGCTGTTTGCCAAGGAGGCCAGTCTCTTTCCCCCAAATATATCGATGGGCAGAAATGGTACTGGATGTTAAAATCAATACCAGACAGAGGGTAATGATGGCCTTTAGTAATGTAAGCCTGGTCATCGTGTAAGAAAACATTACAGCAGTGTTTATTTCCTTAACAAGTGCAAGGAAGGAAGAGAAGATAAAAATATGAACCAAGACCCTCCTCTGAGGATGGTGCTCCAGTTTAAGAACTCTTTGTACATGGACACTTCTCAATGTGTTCCTGTTAGGAATTGCAAGCCCCTTTTAACCTTTAAATGGGAACTGAAACTCACTTATCTACTTTCTCTAAAGTGAGAAATGTGAGGAAAACTTAACTATTTCAGACAAAATCAGCCAAATTTCTCAGCTTGGATACAGTAGGTGATCATCAGTTGAACAGTTGGGTTGGTGTGTCTGGCAGACTTGATCCTTTTTCATTGGTCTGGATGCTTGCATCCTAAATGCTTCCAATAAATGGATGCCTCATAGTTCCACTCACTCTGTGAGTTCTACCCACAGACATACTTTGGTAAGGGATTGACTTTTAAAATTATAATTGTATCATTCATGATGATTATCACAAAACCTGTACTGTTTTGAAGACAGTAAGGTCTTCATCTGTGATGTACTGAAGACAATTACTTGCATAACTTAAGAATATGGATTGCCTTGTGGTAGAGTCAAAGTTCACCTTTCAGGTTTCAAGTGTGGGTTTGTTTTTGTTGGGTTTTTTAAAATTTATTTCTGGGGCAGTTAAAAGAAATGTGCACTTGTTTCCACATACTTGCTTCTTGAGTTCCCCAGAAAAACTTAAAAAAAAAAATTCAGTGGGGATTTCCCAGTATCTATGTCATTTGGAATAGAACCATGAAAACTTTGTCTTTACCTCCCCAGATCCCACCCATCCCTTCTGTCATGTCTTTAAAATGGCACTGCTAAACGGCTAAATATCTCATCAGATTTCAGTAGGTGGGAGTAACTTGGTTTCTCATTAATGAAGTTGACCTTTTACCTACCCTAGTGTGGTTTTCTGTCCTTGACTGATTTAACCTATGTGAGTTAGGGATAGTAAAGAGTATCTCATTCAGATAGAGAGACATGGTATGAAACTGCAGACAACCAATTTGACTTATATTTTTGTGAAAAGGGTGTTACAAGAGTACCTGTGTCTTGTAAGAGCATGTATTGATATGCTGCATAGATACATTATGTGGATCCTCCACAGCTTTCTTTTTCTGGATGTGCTGGAAAAAACATCCACTACTATTGTGGAAATGAGTCAGTGGCTTTATGGGTCCTGTTAAAAGCTAAAGAATTTTTTTTTTGGAGAGACGCTGGTTATACTAGGTATTTATTTTGCAACGTGACTGTTTTCCCCAACCCATCTGAAAAATTTGACCTCCTTTTTTTTCATGGCAATGGAAAAATGAACCTGTGAGAATTTATCCACCCCTTCCACAATGGAATTTTTTTCAGAGGGGAAGCTAATTTATAAACAGAAATTACATTAAATCTTACATTACCTAATTGAATGCATTATTTCTTTCCAGTTTTGGCCTCTGCTGCAGAATTCCAAGTATCAGTAGTAGTACCTGTGTCTCAGATGTGGTCTGGAATTAAAGAATTTCTATGATAGTATCAATAAAACTTCTATAAAATCTGACATTCTCAATGTGGGGAAGTGGGAAACCCAAACCAATGATAGTTGTATCTTTCTCTTGAGCATTACATTTCCACTGTGTCCTTGGTAACGTACCCATACCTGCTAAAGGAAGAGAAGAACACTCTGGGAGCTGCGACTGGTTACAGAGTGCAGCTAATACTTGTTCCCCACAGGATCCTGCAGAACATGAGTCTTGGAAGTGCAGGAAGATTCAATTTACAGATGAAAACAGTATATATTCTAATAAATGCTTTATAAAATAAAGATTTCTCTGTGTGAGGTGCTGAAAAGAAATCAAAAAAGTCATTAAGGTTTTTATAAAATCAACGGTATACAAGCAGAGCTTTTTATTTGCAGAAATCATGCCTGCTCATTCAGTGATGCCTCCATGAAAAATGATATGACATCAAGTATAAAAGATCATAATGTGTGAACTCTCCAGTACAAAAAAATGTGCTTTTGAAAGGTTTATCTTCCAAAAGTGAAAAAGTTAACTTTTTAATTGTGATCATCTAGAGAGGCAGTGTTACAGACTTCTAGGGTATCTGGAACACAGTTGTGAAATTCCTAATTAAAGAGCCCACTATCATCTCATACAAATGTGTTTACTCTCAGTGTTAGTATGGATGCCAGGCTCAGTTCATTAATCTGATTCTTTAAACACATGAAGGTATGTTGGTAATAAGATGCTGGAGTTCTCCATTTGTCTAAAAGTGAAAGAGAACATCTGTCAAAAGGGCAAGGGGAAATCCCATCACAAAGAGAGAAAGGAATAATAGAGGTGTCCTGGGACAGAACTGGAAGTCTACTGCTGTGCATTAGAGGAAAACCTACATTGCTTTATATGAAATAAATGTAATAATGTGCAGCCAGGCTATGAGGCAGTACTGTTTGAAACCTTTTTGCTTCAATCTATGCAGATAGGGTGACTGTGCTCAGAATAACAGTAGTTAACAGTAACAGAGAAGTGACAGACGTGTGGGACAGGAAAATTGAGCCACCTAGTGAATCCTCAGAGTAAATATATTTAAGTCAACAGAACTTGATAAATTTCATCACAGTATTTGACAGAACTGTTCTGTGAACTGTTGGTATCTGCTAAAAAAAAAAAAAAATAAATCCTGCAGGGCAGATTCCACTTCAGAAGACCAGAAAAAGGCAAATTTATTGACTTTCTTAAAGATGAGAAAAAGACAGGTATACCTACATGTATGTACACAGTATATCTGTTTGTTCACTTTTTATTTAGACATGTGTTTATAGCAGTTCCATTTACTTGAAAAAAAAAGTAAAATGAAACCTAGAAGCTAATTCTCATCACAGAAGACCAAAGTAATGAAGTCAACAGGGACATGCATACATTTCTGCACTCTCCTAGAAAACATATGGAAAGGAGCTCTCAGGCCAGTGCTGAAGACTTTTGTCCTTTTTCCCAGTACCTACTTTGAAAGGTAGATTAATGATCCAGCTCAGGTATATCTGTCCTGCACAGTGCTTGTTGTTTTGTTTTGTTTTGTTTTGTTTTTCTATTTAAGGAATGTTGGGATCATTTGTGTATCAAAATTCCTGCTACTTTGTGTGGTATGGATGTGTGGTATGGAAGCATTGAAAGAAGACAAAAACTTTGTTTATCCTTCTTCTTCCCTGATCTTCTGGCCTGATATCTACAAAGGGATTTGTGAATCTGTCTCAAAACTTGGGGGCAGAGTGTTGAGCTTAAACAGCAGATGGGAAAAACTAATGAAACAGATGAGGGAAAAGCAGTAAGATGGCAAATGTCAAAAGCTGCCACCAGACAGCCCTTCCATGAAATAGGATAAAAACAAAACAAAACAAAACAATGGATATCTCAGTCTGGAATAACACATCAGACTTAGACAGCAACATGCATTAACAGTATTAATAGCTCCCCTGGGAGAGACATAAAGAAGACTAGTGGAATGGCACAGAAGTAATAGAATTGTTTAATAAAAGAATCAGAAGCCTAGGAGATGTGGATTTTATTCTTAGGTCTAACACAGCCTTTCTATGAAATGCTGAACAAGTAACGTGAGGTTTTGTTACTTGGTTTTTCATTAACTTAGGAGAAACACCTTAGCAAGAGACTAAAAGTAAGCATCAAGACTTTCAGTGTGATGATCACCAAAGCTAATTTCTCTGTATAACTGGTGTGTCATACTTTCGCTTTGAGGAAAACTGTTGTCCTGTTAGTTTTTCATGTCCTGAACAACTGGTGGAAAACTGGTGGGGTGATAAATACATGGAGGGGTGTAAATGTCATAAAATGTTCTGGCCTTTTTGATTCCTCTGATAATTTCATGGATTTTTACTGTTGCTTGTAAAGAATTATTTGTTGGTTGGTAGTATTTCACAGCTACTGTCTTCCTTGAGTTTCCTTTTGCCCAAAAGAAAAATAAACTTTGTTTACTTGTGAAAGAAATGAGAATTCCATATCCAGTGTTAAAGCTTTGTTTTCTTACCCTCCAAACTTTATAGCCATACATACAGCTGCTATGGATATGCTGGGAGGAGCTGGAATAGAAAAACAGTGCCGGAAAACGGACATCCTGGCAGATGCTGCATATTGCATTTTGACAAAACCAAAAACTTTCACTGGGAACTTCATTATTGATGAAGTTCTGCTGAGAGAAGAAGGAGTTAAGGATTTTGATGTTTATGCAATTGCACCAGGTAAAAGAGATCTTCAATGGTGAGAAGTAAGTTCAAGAAGGAGGGAAGGATATATGGAGAATATGAATGCAGTTTTGTTTCCCAGGGTTCTTAAATTAGTTTAAAAAAATGTTGCTTTGCCTCAGCTTTGAGAACATGCCTTACTGGAAAGCCCATGTGGGTCCACTGGAAGTTTAATAATTAAATGCTTATTAAATTAAATTAAGAAATTCTGTAATGAAAATAATACCCGCACTTCAGATGTATATATATTACTATTTGACAGCTTGTGACATAGATTTTTATGTTTTTATTGTCTGATGTTCATCATTAGAAGCCTTCTAGGTCAGATTTTAAATGAACAAAACATCTTATTTCATGCTATGTTTTTCCTTTAAATTTCCTATAAATTTATAAACGGAGATACAGTACTACTTGACTGTGGTTTCAATTGAAATGGATTCCTACTGTGTAAATCCAATTTACTTGTATTTTTTACTATGTTTTTCTTTCCTCTTAGGTCACCCTCTGATACCTGACTTCTTCTTAGATGTTGAAATTGACACTACAGCTATGAAGCAAGAAAGATATGGTAGGGAAAGCACTGTGTGTACAAATCCATAATTTCCATAATTAATTTAATTTCACAATAATGAATTCTCTCAATTTTTCATTTTCTCCCCAGTGATTTTGGACTCCACTCAAGCTTTTTAGCAAAAACCCTTTTCTCATTTGGAGAGTAAGATTTATGGAACTGACTATGTAGTTAAAACTGGGGAAAAAAAATCACACCTTCTGCAGGACCTTCATGGTTTAAAGTCAGTGCATTATTTTGAAGAATTATTTTTTAATCATCTAAATTGTGGTAGTAGGGAGGTCACCCATTAGTATTGCTAGAAAAAGAAATCAGACTTCAAACAGCATATTTTGCAGGAATATCTCCTTTGCCTTGCTCATCTATACAAAAGAATATGACATAAAGCCTCCATGGCTTCTTACATGAAATGTGCACAATTTACACCATTAAAATAGCTATTGGATGAAATGTTCTGGGTTTGTTTTTTTTTGTTTGTTTGGTTTTTTTTTTTAAAGCATTGCTTTTGCTTTTTCAGAATTGTTACATGTCAAGTTGAAAGGCAACTAAGAATTTGAGCTGGTTTTATAGGAGTGTAAAAAAAACAGGGATAAGGCCAGGGCAGAAGAGACAACTTTGGAAGTGTTTTTTTTCTGTTGGAAATACTCCTTGAGCAGTCACGCTGGGACTGTTCCACCAGGGACACATGGTGTTAATTCCTTGGGCTCCCAATGCAGGTTATTTTGTAGGGACTCACAGAACACACCTAAGTATTTTTTTTTGATACTTAAGACACCTGAGAGATTTCAGCAGCATTTTAAGGGCCTGTTCAACTCAATTGGCTTTGTAAATTGCAAAAAATTTACTTTTTTGTTAAATGTGCATGTTCATTGTGGTGAAGTAAACCACTGATCAAAGCAGTAAAATGATTTCCATCTTAGAAGCCTCTGCAGAAGAATATATGAAAATATGCATGTTCTTTACAAGATAGACAAGACAAGTATTTTGGGGTGAAAGTGATGGCTATTAAAGCCACTGATTATTTCTCTTTAATGTTGTCAGGAGTAGTGTATGGATTACATTAGAAAACTGTTGAGCATCTGTAATGAGCTGTAAATACTTAGAGTTTTACTGTAGTTTTATTTTTACTTTTCTTTTGATCTATCAGGAATTTAAATTTGTTGCAGAATTACATTTAGGAATGTACACCTATTCAGAATCCTGGGTGGAGAAAGCATCCTTTATCAGTGTTAATACTAAAAGGGCAAAATAATACATTTTCCTACTTTGAAGCTTAAATCTTTTCAAATTGAGTTCTATCTTTATATTTCTACATTCATTTTTAAAGTGGCTTTCATTTGGAACAGAAAAGTAATCTTTCTCATAGGTGCTGCCCAAGAGAAGAAATTGAGTGGATCCCAGCAGGAAGGAGCAGATGGAGCCAAGGTTAAGACAGAATCTGCTGCAGCCAAGCCATCGGGTCCTGTTGCAGAGACATTCCGAGCTATTCAGGGGGCAATGACCGAAGAGAACGTGAGAAGTACTCGGGGTGTCTTTCAGTTTGAGCTGTCTGGTAAGACCATGGCTCGTGCAGCCTTGCCTAGCAAAAGGCACGGAGTGTTTTCAAACAGAAACTCTTGGGAGCTGGTCCCGAAGCAGAGCAGCTGCTCTTTGTTCCGTGTGACGCTCCTGCTCCAGGCCCACTTAGCAGGCGCTGGGAGCTGCCGGCCCTCGTGCCGCAGGAGCCTCTGTCCCGGTGCCGCCGCCCCGCACGGGGCTGGTGCGGCCACAGACCGGGCGCTCTCGGGGCCGCGGGAGAAGCGCCGGCTGCCGCCAGCTCTGCGGGCAAGGCGCAGCCTCTGGGCTCTGCTGCTCACGGCCCCAGCCCGTGGTGCTTGGGGCGTCACGGGGGACAAGAAGTGACTCCTTGCAGAGCATCTGCCAGCGTGCAGATGGGCTGCAAACGCACACGGCTGTGGCCGTCTGGCGGAGGCAGCAGGGAGGGAGCGCACGGCACTCTGCCGCCTTCTCACCGCGCTTCACTCTCTGTCCAGGTGATGGAGGAGGCACTTGGTATATTGACCTGAAGAACAAGGGTGGGAGCGCTGGCTTCGGAAAGCCTCCTGTGACAGCTGATGTGGTTATGAGCATGTCGAGTGCCGACTTTGTGAAAATGTTCACAGGTGAGGGACAAAGGCGTCCGTCAAGGGACGCAGGTAGCGGGGCCCAGAAGAGCCTCTGCTGATGGGGGAGTAGAGCGGCTTCTCACTCGGTGATCTGGGACTGGAGGAGCTTTCAGCTTTTTGTGGCTTAAGGGAAAGTAAAGTGCAGGCAAGAACCGCTTGGATTTTTGTGCCCTCCTGTGTCCTGTGAATGGGAAGAGTGCAAAAGGTTACACTGCTTTTATTAACCAGGTTACTGACACTTTAGCAGCCAGTGTATGTTCAGAAAGAATCCAGTCAATGTGTTGGACTTGTGCTCTGCACTGTCTGAGGAGTGTTTCCTAAATGTGCATTGCTTTTACCAGCAGGACTTGGTAGCAATATAGATGCTAAGTTTTCACTGTGGTGGCATTTATCCTGTACAAAGGCTCTTTACAATTCCTTTGATATTCTGATGGTTTCTGTTTCTTTTTTTTTTAGGTAAATTAAAGCCAGCTCTGGCTTTCATGTCTGGAAAATTAAGAATTAAAGGAAACATGTCACTAGCAATGAAGTTGGAGAAGTTGCTTTCACAGCTTAATTCTAAACTGTGAGGGGAAGCCCATACTAGCACAATAGTGGCCTTCAATATATAACTGCAATGCTCTTACAAATTTTTAGTCCTTGTTTTTCTAATGCAGTATAATAAATTTCATAAAATGTGATATTTTTATAGAAGAAATTACTCACTCTGATTAAGAAGGTGCCCATGATTAAACTAATTCCTTCTCAAGCATACACTTAGGTTCCAGATGTTTTCTTTATTTCTTCTCCTTTGGATCAATGTCGGATGTCTGAAGTAAGGTTTTTCCCACATAGTTGATTGTGCACATACCCCCTGGAAAAGGTGGGTAGAGCAAATGTCACGTTGGAGATCAGTGCTAGAAATGCTATGCCAAATTTACTAAACTGGCTTAGAAGTAGAAGTAATGCAGTGCATTTAAGAGACCTTTAATTACATCTGGTAGATTAATATCTCAAAATTTTCTTTCATGAGTTTATTACCTACACATGTTCTTATACCTCTCTATTGCTCTGAGTTAGGCTGCACAGCTATACCGAGTGATAAGCAGGTTTTCTTATGCAGGGGTACACTCGCACACATGCATGCTCATGTGCTCTCTCTATTCCCCTACCCTCTTACATCCTTGCTGGCAGTCATTTCCCCTTCCTTCAGCTTGGCTGGTAAAGATTAAAGCTCACTGGTAAATTATGCATCCTTCACTTTGTAAGTGCCCAAGCGCACACATGGCTGTCACTTCATGTGACAGCATCTGCAAAGCCAGATGGACCAACCTCTTAAAGTATTTATTCATGGTGGCAAAAAAAACTGCCCAGAATCTGGATCGTTCATTTTTCTGAGTAAACTGAGAAGGTTGCAAGACTAGGATTTATTTCTTAATTAACTTAGAAGCCCAAAAGTTTAGAACTTTTTAAAGCCTGTGCTTGTTTAAAATAGTTCATGACTTGCATTGAGGTCACATCTGTATTGCTTTCATCGCAGTTCACAGAATCGCAGAATGGGCCAGTTTGGAAGAGACCACATTGGGTCATCTGGTCCAGCCTCCCTGCTCAAGCAGTGTTGTCCTAAAACACATTGCAAAGAATTGAGTCCAGATTGAACCAAATTAGTCCAGGTTCTTGAATATCTCCAGTGTGGGAGTTTCCACAACCTCTTTGGGCAGCATATTCCAGTGTGCAGTCAACCACACAGTAAATAAGTTCTTCCTCATATTCAAGTGGAAATTCCTGTTCGTCAGTTTTGCCCGTTGCCTCTTGGCCTGTTGCTTGGTGTCACTGAGAAAAGCCTGGATCCATACTCTTGGTACCCTCCCTTCAGATACTTGCAGATACTGGTGAGGTAAGGCAGTTGAATTCTGGTATAAAACTATTTACCATTGCCCTGCAGTCTCTGGAGTCCTGAAAAACAGTAAGCTAGGTTCCTTTCTCACCAGGCACAAGGGCCTGGGGATGCTGAAGGAGGGAGAGAGAGCGGAGATGGCTAATCCCATGTTGGGCATTATGGTAGCGTAACAGTGGGTGGCTCCAGGCAGGGGCTGTGATGTGACCACTTCCGATTGAGGCCTGTGTGCTCTAACTACCTACCAGTGCCACCAGCCCCTGGGCCTCTGCCCAAAAGCTTCAGGCCCCACTGCTCAGTGTCTGCTTGCTACCCCCGTCATGGTATCTGAGTTGGTCATGACCACTGTTGGTCATGAGTGGTCCACGACCACTGTTGGTCACAACCACTGTCCCTGATTGCTGGATTGCTGACCCCAGATTACTGTCAGTTTATTCAGATTTAGCAGCTGAAGGATAGCAGAAGTGCTGGCATGCCTCAGGACATGGAAGCAAAGGCTGTACATGGGATGGAAGGGAAATAAGATTCAGCCCTGGAAACCAGAGTCCTCTGGAGGGGACCAGAAAAATGATGATGATAATCCATACACGCTGCTGGCTGCTGTTAAGATGTCCTGTGCTCTGCTCTGTACACTGCAGAAACCCCACAGTCCTGTGGGGCAGCAGGGAGGACACCCCATGGCTCTCCCAAATGCCGTTCCCTCCGATGGTGCAGCGCTCACCCGGAGCTAGCTCCTGACCCCGCAGCTACTTGCAGGAGAACATGGAGCGCCCCTCTCTTTCAGAAACGACTCCTTTCATGTCGGTATTTTGCCCATCGGCCTTTAAACTTGCGCAGCGCCGCCGTGCCGCGTTGCAGCGACGTCTGCCCGGCTGCCTCCCCCTCCCCTGCGCTCAGGCCGGTGCCTCCCCCGCCAGCTGCGCCTTCGTGCCAGCCCTGAGCTGAGGGCACGGGGAAATGCAGCCGGGTGGCGAGCAAGGTCCCGTGAGCACTGTCAGCTGGACCCCGAGTGTCCTGGAGGCAATGTGATGATCCTTCAGGCCAGCAATCGGCTCTGAAAACACCTTGTGTCCTCCATGGGACAGTCCCAACATGCTTGCAGGTGTCTTTGGCCCTGTCCTTTGAGTAGTGTGTAATGCATGTGTTTACATCCTTCCTCTGACTCAGTTCTATTAACTCTCGGGAGAAAATCTTCGCTACCTGTCTCACGCTGTTTAGGAGTATGTCTTTGGGAAATACTAGGTTTTGGCTTCCTCTCATATTGCCGTTGAACAAACTCTCTCTGGACTGTACTATTTTCAGGAAGGAAGAAAAACTTCAGTTAATTTATTTTCTGAGAGACCTTTTTGTTTATGATATAAGCTTACATAAGCTCAATTAACTGGAAACATTTCTACTAATTTAAAAGTATGTACAGGCTTCCAGGTACTCTGGAGACAGGAGAAGTCTATTCAATTCCACTAGCACTGCAGGAGCCACTCCAGAGGTACTACATGTGCTTTTAGTGACTCACATTAGTCCCTCTACAATGATTGTGGCACAGATTGTTCAATGGTAGGAAATTAAGATATCAAGTGCCTGGCATAACAGTTGTTTGTTCAGTATCAGGACTTTGAACTGAATTATAGAAGATTGCCGGTTTTTTAGGACTGGAATTTGCAAATGGCAATACATTTCTTCTGCTAATGTTTTAAACAGCCAAGCATCTACCTCCAGAGCATCTTCTGGGGAACAGCTATTTCTATGGAAAGCATTATTTGCTACCATTCCCTCACAGTCTGTTTAACACAGGAAGATCACATTTTCAGCTCACAAGTATGAAAATATCATTGACTTGTACTGCATATTGTAAAGTTTTATATCTGTTATCAAAATGGGAAAAACAAGGCAGTTTCATGAATAAGTTAGAGTAACTTATATGCTAGCACATTTAATTTACCAGTTCATCAGGATTCATGGTGGTGTTTCTTTCTAGGATGTCTTCTTAGCAGTCACACAGGCACAGGCAATAGACTAGTTACCATATCAACTATTTACATCTGTTCCAACTTAGAGAAACTCCCAGAACTCCCAGAACTATGGTCATATTTAGTCAGAATTCCATCTATTTAATAAAAAGAATGTTTGAAATCTAGCTTTACTCTTTACTCAAATGAGTCATCTCTCTTCCCTTGCTTGTGGCCTTATATTGGTTTCACATTTTGCACCAACATTAGCACTGCATGTGTTCTAAGATTGTATTTTGTTCCCTCTTTTGCCTCTACAACACACTCCAAGCTTTCCTGGAACAATCCAGGGTATTTGATTATCCTTAATTTATGTAAGTGTTCAGAATAGAGGAAGAAGTAAAAATCTGCCAGCTCAAGTGTTTTTTTTAAGCTATCTGATAGGAGATTACCTTTGATCTGGTTATGCATGATCTGGTTAATGTGCATCCACAACATGGCTCTTACAAAGGGGAGTAATCTACTTCACAGACAGGCCAGTGTGGATTTTGCAGCCCTAAGTGGCACATCTCATTGGGCAGAGGCAAAAATATGAGGAGGCTTAGGAAAGGCAGCGCAAAGCACCACTATTAGCACCACTCCTACAATGTTACTCAGGGCATTATGAGGACTTTTCCAGGAAGGAAAGTGTATTTGAGGGCTTGGAGAAAGTCATTGGTGGAGTTGTGAAGGTTGTCCAGATCATGATCCGAGATCTTCTCATCTATACAGAGCAAATGAAACAAAAGACAGTCACTTGGAGATAGGGTTGATGTTCTCATGTGCCAGGTCTGTACTCCGTGATTTTTCTATTTAAGATCCCTACTGCTCCGTGTTTAAGGTGACAGGCAAACTACAGACAGAAAAAACTCCTCCTCCACTGCCAGCTGAAGCATTCCTAGTCTCTTCCTGTGTTTTCTAACCTACAAGGGTACCTGTAGCTCAGCTATAAAACTGTGTGGTCCTGCTATGAACCAGAATAGGAAAAGCAACCAGGCAAATTATGTCTTTTTTCTTCAAGTTAACCCAAATGAACTCTGCAACTTCGTTTAAAACAAAATAAAACAAAAACAAAAAACCCACAAACAAACAAACAAACAAAAANAAAAAAAGACAAACCAAAACAACCTCAAAACCTCAAAATCTAAACAAAATAGCAAAAGCAAAACAATAAAGACAGTTATATTTTGTTCCATAAAAATAGGAAATAAATAATGGAAGCTGGATATGTGTATACACCTGGACATATGTGAATCTTTGTACAGAACAGAAAGTGTACTATGAATATATATGCCCTGAATACTTACACTGCTACATCATTTTAAGTTATTTCTTCTGTTTGTGGTTCTGATTTGTCTGAAGTCAGCAAAGTCTTTACAGCTAGTCATACAAGAATTTACTTAAATGGACAAATCAAATTATTTGGATAAAGGATTTCCATCTGTAGGATGTCCTCTGTCCTTCTAGAAACACATCCTTGCCACCTGCTGCACTTGAGAATTTCCTCTTGTGTTCAGCTGGGTGTGTTCCTCCCAGAGACCTCTAACCGACAGCAGTGCCCATGGTGCCTCACTTAACCGTGCAGCTGACTCAGATATTATGTTACATTGGGATGATTAGTGTCAAGCTTAGATATTTTTTTCCTCAGAAAGAGCTGGCTTCATTGCACGTATCCTCTGATTATCACTGTGCAAACAAAAAATGTGGAATAGCAAATATCCTGAGCTAGGATAAGGACAGCTAAAACAGAATTCTATCCAAATTCATTATCTAGTTAGGAACCACATTTTCCACTGCAAGGTATTTCATTATAAATTGTAAACAGTTTTTGATTCCTTAAAAAACTATTTCTATTATCTTCCTGCAATGGAAACATCTTTCTATACATTCCATAGTCTAAACTCTGAGTTGGTTGAAAGGAATTTATGATTGAGAGAAATTAAGTTCAATAACAATGTATGAAACCTAAAGAAACTGATAGAAGGCTAAAAAGCTGTAAAATGGAAACTGCCGCGGCCCATTCACTTAGGAGCTGGAGTCGATGATCCTTGTGGATCCTTTCCAGCTCAGAATACCCCCTGACTGTGAAGATCCCCTGAGGAGGGCGCGATGACTAGCCAGACAATTCTGTTCTCTCTGATGTACTTCAGGAAACCGGGAGCAGGAGGGAACCAGACAGAATTTGACCACACGGGGGTGCTGTGAGTGGTGAGGATGAAGCGGTCTCTGGAGTATTTCGGGAAACATGACACTCGCGGATAAAACCCCGCTGTGCAGGGGTTTCCGCTGGCTTCACCTAGCCATCAGTGAAAATAATCACCCTGTAGCCTATATGTACTCTAGACAGCACGGATAAAATAACTTCATGCTTGGAAAGCAGTTACTTGAAAACAACGTGTCAGATTTAGAGGATTTTTGCCTACAACAGGAAGGTGAAAGATCAAATTTTACCACTTGGATTAAAAAGAAAAAAAAAAAAAAAAAAAAAAAAAAAAAAGGGGGGGGGGGGGGGGGGGAGGGGGATGGGGAAATTGANTAAGACAGACAGAAAAAAAAAAAAAAAAAAAAAAAAAAAAAAAAAAAAAAAAAGGGGGTGTGTGGGGGGAGAGAGGGGAGGTACTGGGGAAGAAGGCAGTGAAGCAGCGAAAAGAAACAAAGTGTGCAGTTTAGAGCTCCAGTCCAAGACACATAGAAGATACCCCAAAGATCCTAATTTTCATGTGTGTATTGCTGCAACAAGAAAATGCTCCTTTAACAGCAAGCATAATTAGAACAAGCAGCAGCAGAGAATTAATCTGCAGAAGAGATCCTTCTTGATTTCTTAAGACAAGCAGAAAGCAGATTTTGCCAATAGGAATGAAATTCTAAACAAAAAAATCTGGAAGGCAGAGAACATCAGTCTGGAGCAATAGTATCCTGCAAAAATATTAATTTTTAAAACTCATCAAAGAAAGAAGTGAAAGATACTTGAAACAGCTTGAAAATTAAGTAACATCCATCAGTTTTAAAGCTACTGGAGGCACTTTGTGCTCTTTTCTTCTCAGCCTGAGCTTAAATGAAGAAGAAATACATGAACAGTTTTTTTGCGGAGAGAACACAAGGTCATCTTGACCTATTTCACAGATAGAGCATATTTCTAAACCCTTGATGTTTTTTATGCCTGACCTTGAAGATAAGAGAAGAATCTCAGAAGGACCAAGCAATGGAGAACTGTTTTTAAATTATGAGAAATGTTTAATCATTCTTGACTTGAACATTTATGAATCAGGTCAGGAAGCTTAAGCTGAAAATATTGCAACAATTCCAAGGAGAGAACATCAAAATCTCTTCCTTTTTTCTTACTAATCAGTAGATAAAGGAAAATCTTCCATTATTAAAAAAAAAAACAACCCAAAAAACCAAAAAAAAAAAAGAACCACAACCCCAAAAAACTAGTACAAGACTTATTTATTATTAATTTGAAGCCAAGAGACAAGTCATACATTGAAAAGCAAAAGGGTATGACTTTGATAAAGTGGTAGTGAATACCTAAGATGTGTATTCTTTTTGGTTAAATCTTGTTACATTCATTCAGCATGTATTGGCTGAAGCCAAGATAAACTTCTAAGCAAGATAATAGTGTTTTGTCTTTGCCTCTTGTTTTTAATAGACTAAATCCATGAAACCTGTAGGGAAAGAATCATACGAAACTATTTTATATTAAAAGATTGAGTGGCATTTCTCAGGGATTGGAGTTGGGACCAGTGGTCTTTGAACATCTTTTTTGGTGCCACAGAGAGTAGAATCAAGTGAACTCTCAGCAAGTTTGCCAATGACACTGAGCTGTGTGGTGCTGTCAGCATGCTGGAGGGAGGGGATGCCTTCCAGAAGGACCTTGACAGGTTTGAGAGGTGGGATTATACAAACCCCATGAAGCTGAACAAGGCCAAGTGCAAGGTGCTGCACCTGGATCAGGGCAGTCCCAAAGACAAACACAGGCTGGGCAGATAATTAATTGAGAGTAGCCCTGAGCAGAACAGCTTGGTGGCTAAGAAGTTTGACATGACCCAACAGTTTGCACTTCAACCCAGAGAGCAAGAAGAGTCCTCTGCTGCATCCAAAGCAGCGTGGCCAGCAGGGTAAGGGAGGAGGGGATTCTGCCTCTCTGCTCTGCCCTGCTCTGGTGAGACCCCACCTGCAACCCTGCATCCAGCTCTCGGGTTATCAAAAGAAGGAGCTTCTGGAGTGAGTCTGGGCCACAACCCCTGCCATAGCAGGGGGCCGTACTAGCTTTAAAGTCTTTTCCAACATAAACAATTCCATCATTCTTTGATGAAGATGATGATTTTCTGATTTGACAGAGTAAATAAGGAAAGTCCAAGTTGTACAAATCACTGAAGGCTACATACATAGTGTCTAATCCTGCTAGCATTTAAGTGCATCTTTTCTTCCAATGTTTCAAACATCTCACAGACACTCACAAAGCTGAGAGTTTCTCTTCAAGATTATGAGAAAAGAAACATTTTACCAATATGACAGAATTGTTTGGTTCATATGAATTGTAGTAGGATAAGCTGCTATCAGACTTAGAAATGTGACAACATTATACAGGTTTTCTAAATTCATATGTAAGATATTCTTTGGTTGCATTTTGAAAAAGGATTACCATTTGCCATTTCCTATGCAACTCTCTCGGGCTGTTTTGTAACAATATTGTAGTTCCACCAGGCAAATGGACTGTAAAAAATATTCTGCATGGCAAAATGCTTTTGATTTAAATGTATAGCAAGAAATTTCTGTGAAATAAAAACTGCATTAACAAAGCTGGCACTTGGCCAAAATTGACTGTGTTCTGGTTGCTGCAACCTCTATCACCTGCAAGGTTGTTTACTTACAGAAACAGGTGGAGCACAACTTGTCCCATTGCTGTCCTCAGGAGCCCCTAGTACAGGTACAGAATATATAGACTAATCTCAGCTTCATGGTACAGATCTTTTGTGTCATTCCTACTTGTTATAAAACGGTGATTTTTACAAGTGTAGTGCTATAGCAAATTTCTCTAATATTTGGAGAGAATTCCAGTTTCTGACTTTACCTCATCTGTTCCTCAGGCTCTTCATACAAAAGCATAACTGTCAGCTATGTCAAAGGAAAAATCCAAGTGATGGAGTAAAGGGCTGAAGGAAGGCTACTCTCTTCAAAACATTCCACTAACATTTATAATTGGAGTCTACTTTTAAAAAAGCAACAGAACATCTCCTTTGCTTACATCTTGAAATGAACTGTCAATGTAATGCTATCAGAGTTGCTGCATCCTTGGTCTTCATATGGAAGGAGGGAGGGTAAAATACTTTGCTCCCTTATTCCTTGGGCAAAGGATTAAGACTATCTGACTTTTGTGTTAAAACTTAGAAAAGCAAGTTATAATAACACTAGGCATCCTAAACACAGAAAGCAAGTATTTGGTCCATTAAAGGTTCTCCCTTTGATAACATGCAAATCAAAGCTTCTAATTTATTAGAAATTGACAACAAAAATGCAAGTGTACATTTCACAGCAGTAGAGAAGATAGGTACCAGAATACAGAATTAATTAGTCATACTTTGGGGTTAATGGATCTGAAGTATGGGTAAGAAACACAATTAGAATATGTGTGATGAAGAATAAAGCTTTGAAAATGAAGGTGTTGTGAATCATTTAGTTAAAAGAAGACAAAATAAAAGTAAAAGCTAGAACCAAAGAGAAACTTTATATATTATGTGCTGTTTATTTTGCTAACTGGCGGTTTATTTCTGCAGTGGTGGTATAGTAACTTACAATCTGCTAAGCAGAGATACTGAAAACAAAATATTTCCTGTGCATCATTTCTAGCATCAGAACCAGAAATACCTACCTAATTGCCACCTTAAAACTTTAGCTCATCTCCTATGGAAAATAATTTTTATTTTACAGTTAGCCACTGTTTTAACCATGGGCTGGAAAAGAAGAAACAATGTAAATAATCTGTAAAATGTCACATAGAAGAAATACTGTTGTATTTATCAAATATTTTCAGAACCTGACTGAGAATTAGATTCTGGTTTCAACTATAGTCCTCCTGAAATATAACTATAGGTAACACTATATGAAGAGTTATAAATAAAAAGCTAATGCTTCACCTGAGAGCTGAGCTACAGAACAGAAACTTTTAGCTGAGTCACAGTCCTTCTCTCTGCTGGTGTGTTTGGCCTCAATGGAGAAGATGAAAATGTAGTATCTGTGCACCATTTTGTTATTTTTGGAATTCCATAGGGTTTACCTACCCTTGGTAAGTATGTTAAAAGAAATTAATGTGGATTAGTTAGTCTATTTGCACTTTGCTGAAGGGTGAGAAAAGGTGATTCAGATCTTAAAGGATTTTCAGTGGAAGAAAGGGTTAATACAGGCTGAGTGGTGTGCAGTGAAGAACTTTGAAAAAGAGTGCAGCGAAGACACTGCAGACTGATTCTTTTGGTAATCACTGCCATGAAACATGTTCCAAAGGAAAGATTTTTCTAAAACAGGAAAGTAACAGGGAAATTGCTCCTGTCTGCCAGACCACTGGCCTTCTGATGAAAAATAGCATCAACAGTAGTTGGAGAGATTTATTGCCACACAGATCACCCATTGAATCAAAGCATTACTCTGCAAAAAAAAACCCCACACAGACAATCTCATTGCAGCATTTCAGAAAAGAAAGGAGCCCCTGAAGTAGCCCTTTAAGAGGCCTTTGGACAGGGAAGCTGCTTTTCCAGTTGCTTCAAGTTTGAGGTCATAATCCAGGACTGACTGGGTGTCTTGTCTATAGCAGATTTGTTAGTGCAGGTGTTCACAGACACTGGGATTAAG
Source organism: Aegithalos caudatus (assembly GCA_013389925.1). Taxonomy (NCBI): domain Eukaryota; kingdom Metazoa; phylum Chordata; class Aves; order Passeriformes; family Aegithalidae; genus Aegithalos; species Aegithalos caudatus. The sequence continues at coordinate 24,757 of WEIU01001110.1, read as the reverse complement.
GAGTCCCTCAAAATCAGTAAAATCAATCTAATTTAAAACAACTGACCTCCTGAACTCAGACAGATGTACTCTCATCAACCTTGCTTTTAGTGTAGGAATATTTGTTGCCAAATTGGCATGGGTCTGTTGCTGGATATATGGGCACCTCCACATGTTCAGGTGGCAGCAGGATCTAGTATCTCTGCCATGAGCACCTGATTTAACAAGCAAGAAAGGGCAAGAGAAAGCAAGCAAGGAATAGACACTGCTTGTAGAGCTATACAAATAGGTTGGTTTCCACTGAAACACCAACAACTGGTAATGAGAGTTTATGTAAAGACAAACTACACACATTCTGCTGAGGGGTAAAGGCAGCCATTACATTAAGGTGGATGTTTCCAACAGCTGTTCTCAGTTACCTGCATTCTAACCCTGATAATTTATTTTAAAATCTTCCTTTTGATAATTTCTCTCTGATAAGAAACAAATTATCTCAGCTTTCAAACATGTTCAAATATTCACTTAAAACTGTAATTTCTCTTTCCTAAGCTTGGATTGTTGAGAAGGTTCCTACATGGAGTTACCACCTTTGCGTCTTCTGCAAGGGGCCTGGGACTTTTCCTTTCTTGCTTGCTGTAAACTGTACCTAGAGTTTACCTTCAATATACTGCCTTGTACCGCAGTACTTGCACATTAGCTGATGTGGCTTCTTTCCAACAGGGATGAAAATGACTGCAGGCAATGTTTCAACTTAACCACAGCTCCCTTATTTCAAAGCTGCTCACTGTCCATATTCCACTTCACTTTCTGAATATTGCTGACTATTCCTTATCCTGCTAGGAATATAGATTAAAGGAATAGCACATCTTTGGTTCAGGCAGTCAGCCTGCCTGACTTAACACTGCCTGACTTCGACACTGAAGTTATTTACCACTTACTTCTGCATGTTTTCTAAAAGACAGACACAGCCCTGTCTCACACAGCTTCTACAATTACCTAGAAAATCATCATAAATGGATCATCTCCATGTAGGGTATCTCTATGAACCATGAAACATGGTCTCATATATTGAAGCAATACACAGAGAATAATAAAGCGCCATTCAGCAACTTCACTATCTGTCTACTACTGCCTGTGTCTGTCTGTGTGCCAGTCATTTGAATTAATATCCAATGAAAACAGACATGTACGGATTATGCTTCAGTCTGTGACTGCACAAGTTGCTACAAGCATCAAGTGGGCACAAATTTTCCCATGTAGCTCTTAAATCCTTAAGCAGCAGAGGAAAGATCAATCCTTTACAATTTACCACTCGATACTGAGTGACTCACTAAATACAAATTGTTGTAGTAACTCAGAACAATTCTAGGTCAGTCATCCATGAACAAGAATACATGTGGCTAGAGGCTTAGCTCCTACAGTAACCCAGTCTTTGTCATTTTGGCTTTTCTTGTGTCTCCCTTCTGTGGATTTACACTGATAATACCAGACTCACTGTGCAAATAGCAGAGTGCAGGTTCTTTCTACTTTTCCTCTCAAGATGGTGCTGCTAAGACTTTCATTCTGCATGTCTTGGTTCAGCTGATACATTTTTTCAAAGCATTATTACTCTATATAAAACAGCAGAGATCATGTAATGATTAGATTTTTGGAGTTTTCTGTTGCTTATAATGCTTCAAATGAAACATTGTAAAAGGAAAACTCCTAGTTTGGTAGCTACCAAATCATTCAGCCCCTTTAAGATCCACTCCTGAAAGTTGTTGAGGATTCCTCACTGAAGATGAAACTCAAACTTGAGTGCAAGTGCGCTGAAAACATGAACCAGCCATCAAACTCAGTGAGGAGAAAGATAAACTTTTGCTTGGTGCTGTGCATTATATATGTACATGTGTACTTGTGTTTGTCTTAAACTTGATCTCCTAAATAACAAGAATGAGAATAAAAATATGTGCATAAGGAAAGGTTGCAGGATCAGTAAAGTAGTTGGTCTCGAGCACACTTTTTTTCCAAGTAGAATCACTCCTTTTTAGCACTCCTGCAGATTCTGAGTATTAGATCTTTCTTATTTTTATGTATCAACATGTATCTTTTTCCTGCTTATGCTAGAAAAATTAGGAGCCATACTCCATGATGAAAAGGCGTCCTATGTAACCCTATTGTTGTGTAAATCAACCAGTGACTCAATTAGTAACTGCATTCAGTTAAATACAGACCAAATATCCTGACATTTGTCACCTAAACAAATAGCCTAATTTTATTCTGAGCATGCAAAGCTGAGCAAATAAAGCTAATTACCTTAGTGAGGTAGGGCATCTGGCAGAGAAGGAAACTGTGCCTGTACCAGTTTAATTTTTTCCTAGAAGAAAGTGAGAACAAGTTTTTTACAAGGAAAAGCACCCCCGTCTACACACAGATACATAATGCTGTGTGTGAAATGCTCACAGCCATTTGAAGCATCATGCAGCATGGTTGCAGAAGGTTAACAATGGTTCACCAGGAGTGGGTATTTCTAAACTAAAAGATGTCCTTGTTAATACTAGACAAAGTTCTCCCTAGTGATAGGGAAAGCACTGCTTGATCAGCCAAATGTTTCCTGCTACTACATATCCACACAGCTGTCAACTCTTCCAGCCACAGTTCCAGAAAGAATTCAGGCTGTGAACACTTCCACTGGGTGAGACAAACAGCTTCAGCCTTCTGATCCATGCAGAAACCTCTCTGGGGAAAGGGACACTTTATTTACAAAGAATGGCCTGAGAGGCCGTCTTATAGAGCAGTTATTTTATAGATCAAAGGGAAAAGACAGGAAATGTGCTAGCAATCAGAATTATTATCTTCTGATCTATATGGTATTCTAATGAACAGGTCGAAGAAAAATTGCTTGAATATGTTCTAAGCTGTCTGCATCACTTATCTGAACATTATTTAAAAAAACAGTAATTAAAGAGAAAAATTTTAAAAACCCAAAGCAACAAACCCACAAACAAAACAAGCAAACACAAAATAAAATAATAAAACTTTCCAAAACAAGGACATAAGCCAAACCACTTGAAAAAATATCAATCAGAAATTCAAGAGAAGAGGAATTCGAAACAAATAAAGAAATCTTGTTTTTTAGAATAAACATAAGGACAGCCTTACCACAGTGAAATAATATCGAATACCAGCAGGACTGTCAAAAATGAACAACATGATTTATTTTTGACAAAGGAAGTCAGTTAATAATAAGTCACAGTGAAACACAGTGAATTAAGAAAGCTGTGATGCTAATGCTTGGAACAATGACTTAGGTTTATGAGTATTCTTGATGAACAAATATTTATTGGAGCATGAGAAATATAAGTTAAGCATATTAAAATACACAGGATCAGGACTGAATCAAACAACTTCACAGAAATACTAATAATTAAATCTATTAAAATAAAACCAAAATGTTACACAAAAGGATGATACAACATTCTGGTTTCTGTATGTGATTGGTTGAAAAAAATCATCTACAAACAGACATAATATATGTTAAAACTAATCTAAAACAAAGGGACAAAATGCAACACAACCCCAAGCCCAGGAGAAGCTGGTAAAATAGTTTTCTTTGTTACTTAACTAACACCACAAGAGAATAAATTATTACTTCTCATTAAGCCAAAGAGAATCTATATCTGTTGGCTTTAGAGGGTTTTATTACAAGAAAAAGCTGCCTTGGTCTGTGCAGTTATTTCCATCAGACACCGTGCAGGCCCAAAGGTCTGACCACAAGGATCTAGCTGTGAGCTGGGACTTTGTCAACTATGTCCTGTGATAGGACCACCAATTAACACCCCTAATTAGTCATTCACCACTTTGCTGGTTAGGCACTGCACTCCTGAATCTTCAGTCAGCATCACCTTCCAGGCTCTAATCTGGGGACTCTTCAGGTTTCTGCACATCCTCCCTAAACTACAGTTTAGTTTTTGCATAATCTTATATTGAAATTTGGATTCTGAAGTTCAGCTGTCTGTCTACTGTGTTTGGCCATGTCCAGGCCCCTCTGTTTCCCACTTCTGGACTAAAGAAGCTGTTTACAAGAACCCCAGAAAAGTGGAACCCTCAGGTTCACACCTAAACCCTTGAGAATACCTCAGTCCCACATGCACAAATGTTGCTGTTGGACATGAAATGCAGAGCTTGACTCCAAGGTAGAACAACATCAGAAGGCTTTATTTTGCAATTTTGTTCAGTCCTTTTACAACATGCTGCACTAAAAGGCATATTATTAGTCCATAGGACTGACACCTCTCTAGTTCCACTGGTCAGACTTAGAGAAACACACAGGCACAGCTGTACAACATTATTTACAAAACAGGAACTTGTTTACAAGATTTTCCCCCTGAGAATGAAAGCTCCCAAAGACTCTTCCCTTGGGAACACAGCAAACAGGCTAAAATTTCTCAGATTCAGAAAGTATCAGGCCCACACACAAACAAGCTGATGGTGAGTTTTCTTAGTATTTCTAGACATGTGGAATCATAGAATGTTTTGGTTTGGAAAGGACCTTAAATACTATCTAGTTCCAACACCCCTGTCATGAGCAGGAACAATTTCTGATAGATAAGATTGCTCACAACTCCATCCAATCTGGATTAGGACACTTCCAGGGAAGCAGCATCCACAGCTTCTCTGTTCCAGTGCCTCCCACCCCCACAGGAAAGAAGCTCTTCCTAATATCTAACTTAAGATTACCCTCTTTACACTTGAAGCCACATGGCCTTGCAAAAAGTCTCTCTCTAGCCTTGTTGCAGGGCTTTTAGGTACTGGAAGGTACTATAATTTCTCCCTGGAGCTTTATCATCTCCAGGTTGAAAAATCCCAACCCTCTCTGTCTGTCCTTGTAAGAGAGGTGCTCCAGCCCCTGCCCATTGTCATGGTTCTCCTCTGGATTCATTCCAACAGGTCATTGCCCTTATGCTGATGACCCAGAGATGGGTCCAGCACTCCAGGTGGGGATTCACCAGAGCAGAGCAGAGGGGCAGAATCCCTTCCCTCTGTCCCTGCTGGCCACACTGCTTTGGATGCAGCCCAGGATACAGTTGGCTTTATGGACTGCCAGCACTCATTGCTGGGTAATGTCCAGCCTCTCATTTACCCCAAGTCCTTCTCCTCAGGGCTGTTTTCAGTTCATTGTTGGTCCAGTCTGTGTTTGTGCTTGGTATTGCCCCAGCCCAGCTACAGAAACTTGCACTTGGCTTTGTTGAAGCTTATGACATTTGCATAGGCCCCTCTCTCAAGACTGTCCAGGTCCCTCCAGATGGCACCCCTTTCTCTCCAGCATGTTGACTGTACCACACAGCTTAGTGTCATCAGCAAACTTGTTGAGGGTGTCACCAACAAAGATATCAATGACCATCCCTGAGGAACACTACTCATCACTGGTCTCCACTCGGACATTGAGCCAGTGATCACAACTCTTTGAATGCAAGCATCCAGCCAGTTCCTCATCCACCAAGTGTTACATCCATTGACTCCAGCTCAAAGACAAGGATGTCATGTGGAAGACTGTAAAATGCTTTGCACAAGTCCAAGATAGATGATGTCAATCACTCTTCCTTCATCCATAACTGCTTCCTTCCTAACTCCATAGTAGTAGGCCACCAAATTTGTCAGCTGTGATCTGCTTTTCAGCAAAGCCATATTGACTTCATTGCTTTCACTTCAGAAAGGGAAGTGAAAACAGTTAGAATAGTCCTAAACTTCTTTTTGTGTAGTGTTCTTCCTTACAGCTCACTGGAAGCTGAATTGTTTTCTTCTAAGAACCAGAATTCCCTTCTCTCTACCCGTACTGATATGCTAAAAGTTGTCTAGAAAAGCAAATAATCTGGCTCCTTTCTTTTTATAACAATGCATTTCCCTTCTCCTCAGGTAATTGACATGGTGCCCTTACAGACCTCTTCCACATTTTTCTGCTAGTGAACATGTGCTCTTCAGAAACAGTTGACTTGTTCTGTTCCAGCACATATTTTGTAATAGCAAACAGGAATCAACAGATTTTTATTACCAGTCTTATGCCAAAAACTCTGTGGAGTTTTACTGTAATATCACAGTGTGAAGACAAAGCAGGTGAAATGGGACTGTAGCTAAAAAGTTTTTTAAAGCAGTGTGCAGTGGTTCTCTTTGTAAAAGCAATTCAGACCAGTACTGATGCAACTAAAAGCAAGCTTCTTGTCTTTCTTGCAAGCAAGACATTTCAATGATAAACCTTTTGTTAGTTTCTGTTAGCTAATTTTATATAGTGGCAAAAGGATTATTTAATTATTTTGCCAGTACAGCTACATTTAATTGAGCTGTGTTCAGCTATAGGGGTAAGTAATCTTTCCAGATTCCTTAATCTACATAATTCATGGCAGCAAAAGTTTTTCAGTGTTGAGAACACCCAAATAACAGACAATCTCATGATCAGGCTATTTATATTTTGACTATGTTTCCACATTGCAGCAGTGGAGAGGACCATGAGCTGTATTCACTTCATGAATTCTGCATGCTTTAGCTTATGTATGTATTATACAGAAAACCAAGGGAAAAGCATAGAAGGAATAGTTATGCTATAGTCTTCATAGTAACATAACTCAAAATAAGTTGGTATATGGGGAACACTGATTGTAACATCTGCACAACTAAATGCAGATGGCTAGAAAAATTTGTGACTAAGCCAAGTGTCCACATGTAATTTCTTATTTCTGTTTGATATCTCACTGATGCAGATCTTAAAATCGTTTTTAAGAAAGCCAAGCCCACAGAAAACCAAAACAAAAAGCTGAAATAAAGTCATTACCTTCTTCAAAGTGAAGTTTTTAATAAGTCTGTAATAAATTATCAGTCAGTACAACTAGCATAAAGGCCAGGCTGACAAAAATCTCACTAAATAACATATTAACTAAGGTGCAGCCTTCCTTTTGTACATTCACATACTTGAGCATACAGGAACCAAAGGGCCAATGTAAACATGAAGATTAATTAAAAAGACTTCTGCTACATTCTTCCTTCAGTTGATATGCTGAGGCTAACTGCAGACGGGCAGATCACCTGTGCCAAGCACAAAACTAACTGCTTCCATTTCCCAGTGCCTTTGAAAACAAGACATTTTTATTTCTACCAAAACTGTTGGTAGAGCTTTGAACCATGTGGGCTCTTAATAAATGCATCTTGTTTTAATGCAGTCTGAAACATCAGATTACGAGTAGCCATTTATGCAAAAGAAATTATATATTCTTTAAATATGTTGTGAGCCATTTAGTGTTCCCATTGTAATTTTCTTCAAAAAGTTCTATTTAGCTGGTGTTCTCATAACTATGGATCTTGACTACAAGATGGGCAAGGAATGCAACAAAAGAGGCATTTCCATGGGGTGAAAAACACCAGCCCTACTTCCACCATGATATAACCATGCACTTCTTTATGAAGGATGTACCAGAAAAGACATTTCAAAGCAGGTAAAAATGGTGTATGCTGTTTCACTGAGACTAAGCAAAGCTGGCATGCAAGACAGCCTATGAGGTGCAAAGATCACTGTTGGGTTTCAGTTCCAGCTCAGCTGTGTCACCCTGGGCAATTATTTCTATGCATGTTCTTCAGCCATATTTTATCTATCTGTATTGTGAACTCCACAAGACAGACCTTTTCCCCCACTACTTTCAAGACAGATATCTGTGAAAATGAGCCACATTTCTAGCACAGGATAGGAATATTCTAAAGTACCAATGATCATTAATCACACCAGCTTTAATATGTCCATAGGAGAAGGACCTGAATCTTGGGAAAAAGTAAGTGTTCAACAAAGGTTGAGAAATAGTGTCTCTTTGGAAAAAGAAATTTTAAACAAAAATCAAGGTACCATGTATTAAAACCAGATTCCCCAAGCTTTAAAAGAAGACTTGCAGCTTCAAATAAAACCTTCATTCAAAAGTGCTTAATTATGAATAATAGTCATCAGGACTGTTGCTGCTGTACAAGTGTTTACAGAAATCAGTTGCAGCAGCATTTACATTGGCATGTTATTAGTTGCCCATATGCACTGCACTGTTAAAGAGCATACTAGAGGTTGAACACATCTTCAAATACCTGAGAAATACTCAGATACTAAAGTGTGCATCCTCATCTGTTGCACTGTAACCAGGATAAGACTCTTCAATTTTACAGGTTACTATCTATAACGCTTACTTCATAATTCTGACATCTGTGAAGGAACTAGTGCAATGCAGCATATCTGTCCATAGTTTACTGTTTTGCAGATCATTTGAGACAGAATATCTGTTACTCGAGTAGGTGAATTACACTTCACACCTTCACAAATTATTATTTCCCTTGCTTAGTGTGTATTTAAGCATTTCAATGTTGAATAACATTTCTCTTGTGCCGTGATACCCTCAACAACTTCTGACCCCAAATGCTACCACATTTAAAGCCTGTGCCTAAGCGAAGCCAGCTTAGGCTTTGAACCTACAGAAAGATCTACCAGCCAGATGAAAGAAACCTCAGTTTCTCTCTTCTCTTACCGTCTCTTCTCTTATGTGATGCAGACATGCAGCTTTATATTGAATGGAGAGGAAAAGGGATGGCTGGAGGGTAGCTGTGAAACAGAAGTTGCCTCTCTTCATCCTTCAACCAGTATGCATTTTATAGGGTAGGAATGAATGTCTGACTTTGCCCTCAGTGTCATGCTAGAGATTACCACAGAGCAACTCTGCCAAAGCAGCAGGAGATTTGAATGTCCTATCACTTTTCATACAGATAACTGACCTGAAATAGTTTTATTCACAGCATCCTTACGAACTCTTTTAAAAAACTCCAAAACAGTACTAGTGTTGGAAACAACCTGAACAATTTCTTTGTACATGCCTCTGGCAAAGACACATATGTCCATCTATAATGCACTGTCCCAAGGAACCATTGAGACTGGTCCAGCTCCCTACTGGGAACTTGGTAAGAGTTGGACCAAAAAGTAACAATTTATGATGGCACAAAACACTCTGGGTTTTGTTCTCACTCAAGGTTATGCTAACATGAATTAATAAGGGTGCTTACTACACATAAAGTCTGACATTGTTCTGAAGTCTTGTACAGTGAGGTGAAGCACAGACCATTGTGACACTAATCATCTTGGAAGAAGACAATTTCATAGGTAAAGAAACAGGTCAGCTACATGTTCAGTGCTATTCATGTTACATGTGCTGGAGGTCCCACTGGGTTCAGTAATACTGACTGAACACTGGGAAAACTGGACTTGTGCATTGTTTGAAAACATTAACTTTTTAACAAGGATTTATTTGTTTGTTTGTTTGTTTGCTTGTCTGTTGTCAGCATGTATGCATGCAGCTGTACTGGGGATTTAAACAAATGGCAAGGTAACAAGAAATAACTTACTTCAGATGAACAGTGAATCTGCTCCAGGCTTGCAGTAGTTACCCTGAACATATCTATGACTATTCTTGCATGCACAAAGGTCTGAATATGTGGACTTACTGTATTTAAATTTTAAAATATTCATAAATATGAACTGAGTAAGTTACAACCATAAGGATTCTCTAAAAATCCCATGTATTAGTATTTAATATTCTTCAAAATAGTATTATTGTTTAAAAAGCTCCTAAGTAGTTTCTTTAATCTTATGGCTTCTGGGTGGAGTTTTTCAAGAGACATTTTCAGGTGTTTCCTCTTGAACATGAGAAAGCAAGATAAACCATTTCTCTCTGTCTTTCTGAGATTGCAGCTATGCTACCTTGGTTTTAGCCATCTTCCCTGCCCACTTCTGCCAAGTACCTCTCAGATCACTTCTACAATAATAATACAAGAAAAACTTATGGTTAGTTAATTTCTTAACCACAATGCTCCTTCAGGCTTTCTCAAAAGTCATTGCTATTTGTAAAACTGACCACATTTTATTATACAAGTTCTGAAAACACAGTTTGAAACCAGAAGTAGAAATATAATCACACTTAAGGATTTAGCCCAGAGTTCTCAGCTGGGAAAATAACTCTTTGCAACTTTGATCCAGTATCTCATGGAACCTGAATTAAGTCCTTGGATCTCAGTACAAAAGACCTGCAGAATTAGGCTTTGGTTCTTAAAGTACTGCCCTTACCGTTAGTCAGATCAAAATGACTGTCATCCAGTGCATTATATAAATTTAAGTTCTATTTATAGCTAAATACAGTAGGGCTCAGTATACTCTCTTATACTACATTTTTTATTCCTTCAGACTGCAAAGGGCTCTTAATATCCCAATATATCATGATGGAAATAAGGCACATACTCTAAATCTCAACTCTTCGTACTGTGTTCAAAGGATATTTGTACTTGAAAACAGTGGGGAATAAATATTACCAGGTATTCCAAAAGGAGGAACATCAAAAAATGCTACAAGAAACATATTAAGAGACTGTATTGCAACTGCTTGACAAAGTTTGTCAGACATTTCTCTGGAAGGAGCAAAAATAAAAGTCTGCTAGGAGCATGGTGGATTGTTTCACTAGCCTGTCTTATCCAGTCAAACAGGCTTCCCAAAGAGACGGCAGATTCCCTAAGCAAGAGGCATTTGACAATGCCATTAACAAAATGCTTTAACTTTTGGTTAGCCATGAAGGGGCCAGGAAGTTGGACAGGATGATCTTTGTAGATTCCTTCTATTCTATTCTATTCTATTCTATTCTATTCTATTCTATTCTATTCTATTCTATTCTATTCTATTCTATTCTATTCTATTCTATTCTATTCTATTCTATTCTATTCTGTTCTGTTCTGTTCTGTTCTGTTCTGTTCTGTTCTGTTCTGTTCTGTTCCGTTCCGTTCCGTTCCGTTCCGTTCCGTTCCGTTCCGTTCCGTCCTGTCCTGTCCTGTTCTCTTGTTGCTTTTCTGTAATATGCTTATAACTGAGTCCTGTTGGCCAGTTGCTGGGCAGAGTATGTGACTAGCCCTGTCCTGAAGAATGGGCAACCCAAAGAGAAGTGAGAGGCTGGGTACATGAAAGAGCAGACCACCAATGCAGTCATTAATAGAGCCATTGTAACTCTCAAAAATTTTGATTTTGGCAGATATTCACCACCTTTTGATGGCATTATCAGAGATACCCAATTTCCCCAAATGAGCATCTTCTCCCACTTGTGTTCAAGTACAGTCATACACGAAGTTGATTGGTCATACTTTAGAACTATATGAGAAAAATGAGTCATTAAGAAAGAAAAAAGAGAGGAAAAGCATTCTCCTAAAAGCTGTGCCAAATCTCCATTGGCCAGTTCCTATTCCCCACATCCACTTCATCTTTTGCTAGATTATCATCTTTTCTTTAGTTCTACAAGGTCAAGTGATTGTAAGATGGGAGTAATCTGAGCTGACAGATGCAGCCTTCTTAAATAAAACTAAGCTCACCTTTTTCATATTATTTTCTAGTTCAGCCTAAAAGGCAAAAGAAATCCACTTCTCATGTTCATTTTACCATTTTCTTTTTCACCTGACAGTTAATTTAAAAAGCAGAAGAGAATTAAGAATGGAAATACATCTTCTCATAGGCAGATATAGCCCTGTAAATCTGCCAGGAATATGGATGGCTCCCAGAGCAGAAAGAACAAGGCTTATCAAAAGAGTATTCAGGAGAGTCTATGAACAATTTGGTGTATAAAATAAAGCCTAGGTTTAAGTCTAGGGTACACCCTGGTACTAGCAGCAATTAAAAGGTCTTCCAGTGGAAGAGGCATAAGACCAGGTACAAAATTACCAGATTTGGTCTCAGTCCTTCAGCATTTTTCTAGGCATTTAGACATTGACCTGATAAAAGACACAAAGAGACACTATGCTACAGCCTAAGAAATTTTGGCATAAATGGCTTAGTTTAGAAACTACATATTATTTAGATCAGGACTTCAGAAATTGCCCATATGCCAACTGTTGCCTGTTTGTGACCACATATGACCAAAACACACGAGCAAACTTGAGTTCAAACTCTGCAACTATGTGAATTCTTTGGTACCAAGTAATTCCAAAGAGTTGTGGAACAGAATTAATTGTTAACTGTAGTCAAGAAATACATACAAGTAACATTGTGCAGTTACAAATGATTCTTATTCCAGATGTCCAGAAATTAAGCATATAGCAGTTGTTTCCCTGGCTAAAACTCCTCACTCATCGTGTATGCTGGTACACTTAGCTATTTACAAAGTTCATGTGAGATGGTGCTTCTGTATCTGCCTGTAGAGCTAGTAACAGTAATTTGCTAAGTATAATGTGAGAATGAACTATAAAATCACACTGGAGCATCCTAAGGGACAACTAACTAGTGACAGATGAATAGAAATAACAAGTTGTAATCATGATACTCTTTCAAATTAATCAAAGCCTGTAAAGGACAATATGAATACTAAGAAAATTTAAATTGGCAGTTACCTACAAAAAAATAGATTATTTGAATATTCAGAAAGAAAATAAATAATATAAGTATGCTAGACACATAGAATAAAGATTTGCTTCAATTGTTAGAGCCATGCACTGACAGGAAATTTGGTCCATTAATGAAACTTGCTACCATAAACTCATCTATAACACTGGAAGAATGTCAAGAAAATTCTTCAGGGAGAAAAAAAAAGTGCTGTGTGATAATGATATTCCACTATAATGGTTATCAGCTAATTGGCCCTCTTGGAAACCCTGCTGCTTCCCTGATACTTCCAAATAGGCTACAAACAAACAAAGCTTACTACTGGAAGGTATTGTTATGTCAAGCTGTAAAAGAAAGGCACCTGGAGGTGCTAACAAATTTATTACACAGGTGTTATGTCAAGATGTAGCAGGAAGGTGCATGAAAGAGGTAACAAACCTGTTATACCCATGTGGTGCTGTTCACACAATGAAGTACTCCTTTAGGCTTCTTTACAGAAAAGATGTGATCATGTCTCCATTATTAGGCACAGCAGTAACCTCAGTGAATAAGAATTGAGAAAACTTACAGAGTTTTTCAGAAGAGAAGCTGTACCAGAAATCCATGTCACAGAATGTCAAGATGTAAGTACAATAAATTAGTCTGTGTCCTAAAAAGTAGGTCATTAAAATTGGCAAGATAGATGTTTCTCTTCAGTCAACGACCAAGTTAGCTACAAAACCCTAGGCCAAATGATCTCCAACATTCAGAGTTCCATTATCAAAATTATTACATCCTGAACATACTCTCATTAGCAACATTAGCTACATCATAACTGTAAGTACTGTTAAAATACAAAGCAAATAATGCAAAAAAGCCACTTCCATCTGGGGAAAAAATGGAATGAGAAAAACATGAGACAGAGTGTTTTGATGTTATCCAGAAGGCTTGGGGGCGGAATCTCTTTCAATAGAAGATGCTATCACTACTCTGTGTCCCATCACAGGAAAAAAAGTAGGAATATTTCTTCATCCAAAAGCAATGTCTGCTTTTCCAACAGACATTGTGTTCAAAGGAAACTCTGACCATTAGTTTTCTTCCAAACAGCCCTTCACCACTAGTGACAATGAAAACCTTTCTTCTGGTTTTTCTTCATCTTGATATCCCATCTTCTTTCTGCCTTTGAAATAAACAGAGTCAACAGGAGAGCCCATGGCCAATGTGTCCCTGTCAGGAACCTCGGTGACAAGTAGGCTTTGGTTGCCCTGACAAGCCTCTTCCAGAACCTCCATCTACACCTTCTGACTGGAGCCTCCATTTAACCTCACATCTGTGCCTTCAGTCTCTGCTTAGCTATATCATAGGTACACTTGCCCCTATTGTGCCTGAATTATTGTTTGGATTCACCTCCCTCTGGTGCTAGGGGACAGTACTGTGTAGCCAAGGAGAGCAGCCACAAGACAGGTCACTGCCTGGCCTGTCTTGTGGCTGCTCTCCTCAAACCTTATTTTGGGAAACAGCCTCTTCTTGCTGCTACCTAATCTTCCCATGATGAAAAGACACTTGCCTTCTAAAAGAGTCCCATTTGTCATTACAAGTAGGACTGCAACTTCTGCCTCTGGAAGCCCTCCTTAATAACAGTCCTTAAATGCATGTCCAATGACATCTAACAGCTTTATAAATGGTAGCAGTGAGTAACTCAATTCAGTATAATAAAAATGCAATGGGAAACAAGATAAAACATTCCCTGACCATCTCCAAGTACGTATTATGAATTAGAATGAGAACATACCAAAAATTTTGATACACCCTCAGAACAGCCACCTCATTAGTGATGCATTACATACCCAAGATTCATACTGATTGGATCCTGGAAGAAGGGCAATGAAAAGGACTAAGAATTAGATCTTTGCTGCCATACTCACTGAATGGACTCCTATTACATTTTTCTACTTTCTTGGTCTCAAGGACAAAGAGTGTCTTAAAAGAGTCAGATATAACAGGAAGTGTTTGTTACTGTCTTATCAACATTGAAAAATGGTTATTCTGAGAGTTGAAACAGCAAGTACTCCTCTTGCTCTGTGCCTGTCTTTTGTCTCCTGATCCTCTGCTTCATGATTCAAATAGCTACCTTTGAGCTTAAACATGGATTTGGGGTGATATTCTGGGTTCCCTCTGAACTGGCCAATACCAAGTATTTATTTTAAAAGTAAAATTTATTTACTTCAATGGGGGTGGGGACTGTATGCTCTAAATTTTACAGATTCTGTGAGTTCTATGCACAAATAATGATTTTTGGGGCATAATTTTAATCCCAAATCTGCTCCATTTTGCAGAATTGTTTTCCTTTAAGGTCCAGTAACAATTTAAAATTTTATATCAACAGGCACAACCATAATATCTTCCAATTTCTGCCATTCCTAAATATTACATACCATTTCAAGGCTCTTGAAATCCAAACTCCAACAAAGCTTTTTGTTTTCACCTGATCTTCTGCCACCTTCAAAAGCATCCAAAGATCTTGCCAGCTCTGGACTAAATTGAACAGGATAGTTAACAGGTTAGCTATGTTGTTTCCAACACTGGTAATTCAGTTAGTATATTCCATGAGACAGACATATATTAATTTGTTGCCATTTACCAATAATTGCTGTTTAGGTTTACTGTGTTCTTAGAATGATTCTGCATTGAAATCAGGAGATAAAACATTGTCTCAACTGCTAGATAAGTACTAACTAAAAAATCATTTTCCTCATGAGAGGTTACTAAAGAATTTATAGTGAAACAGTGTAGCTAAAATCTTTAAAGGTAACTTAATGCGTGACTATAGCAGGAGCACATATATTTTAACATATCCTCACACTTACCTGAACAGAAATTTCCCGAGTTTGTCTCAGGAAAGAAAAACAACAACAAGCCCCCCTGCCCCGCAAAAAAACCCAAAACCAACCAACCAAACAAAAAACCAAACCAACCAACCAACCAACCAAACAAAAACAACAAAAACCCAAATCAAACCAACCAAACAAAAAAACAAAACAAAACAAAACAAAACAAAAAAAACCCACAAAAAAACAAAAACCAAAAACCCAATAAACCTACACCACCCTCCCCAAAAAACCCCACACCAAAAAAACCCAAACTAAACCAAAACAAAAAACCCAACAACAACCAAAACCAACCCCAAAACAACAAAAAACCCTCTACTGCTGAACCATGGCCACACATTTCAGTGGTGACATGTGATTTCAGTCTAAACAAAACTAGGGATTTTGATAAATACAGCTTTCAGTAACTTAGCAAAGCAATTCCTCCCTTTTCTTTGCTGCCAGTAAAATTCTGCTAAAAATTGCATCCCGTTTTCTGCAATACATCAGGCCCCTTAGTGGAAGACACAGAATGGTAAATCATAATATGTAATTGTCACTTTGATTGGTCCCTTAAAGGAACTGGTATCAGCATCTACTTCTGTTTCTCTCCAGAACTGATCAGCAGAGCCAAAGATGCAGCTTGTATTTCTGACTCTCAGTGCAGTGAGCAGTTTAGTGGAGTAGCCAGGAGTTGCCAGCCTGTACAGAATGCATGGTAAACCTAAGAGGGATTGGCCCATGGCAGTCCTTGGGTGCTCTTTCCACATGTCTGCTCTGCTACACTACTGTACTAATCCTAAGCAGAAAGGTGGAGGAAGTTACCTTTCAAAATCCAGTTTGTGGAGTGACTTTGCATTTGGCTGCACCACAACAGTTGAGGAGCTGGTAAAATTGCAGTGAATTGCAAGGTTTAATTGGGACTGTTATTTCTTGAGCTACAGTCTCTAGTTCAAAGCCTTGTGTTGTCAGGCTGGAGCAAATTTAAATTAACTAGTCAATGACTGCCCTGCTAAGAAATCTCTTAGGGTTTTTGTTTGTTTATTCATTCATTCATTTGTTTGTTTGTTTGTTTTTTTCCAGGAAACTAAACAAAGAAGTTCCTACTAGAAGTGGTACTGTATAGTATTCTCAGAAATACAATGTCTCTGGTTACATAAATATAACATGTTACAAAGAACTGGAGTTTTAGTAGGAGAGTTACCCGAAAAACAACAATGTATCAAAGTATTCTGAGTTAATAGGAGCTACATAAAATGGATAATAGGTCCTCATTGACTAGAGAGCAGCTTAGAAAACCTTTTAGCTGCCAAATACTGATTCATCTTATAAACACTCAAACCCATGGAATTACAATTCCAATTCCAAAACAGAAAAACAAATAATTTGGTTTTGTTTTGTTTTCATAGTGTAAGCAATTGTTAGCAATATGGACAACAATATTAATAAGAGAAAAATACAGTAGGTGTTAGTTTCTTTAAACTTGATAGAATAACATCAAAGTCAAGTCATTTTTAGTAAAATACTAAATCTGGTGTTATCTGGTGTTGCTAAACCAGATAAACATAGCTTGTTTAAAATAGATCAGGCTGACTAATTGCATCTGTCTTTTGTATGCTGAGCAGACAAAATATCCTGCACCCAGGCCCTGATGCTATAATGGGATCTGTGCATACAGATCTCTGTCCTTCCTTGAAGTTCTATTTAATTAAATTACACTATATACCGCTTAAAGACCATCATTCAGTTTATGTGTCTGTATAAAAGAGGCAGCTGGAAACAACACATCCATTCAACAAAATCACACCTAATTTATAGACAGCACAAATCCACAGACTCCCCTAAAGCTACAAAAAGCATGAATTTGACATAGATCAGGAAGAATACAGTTTAAAATTATGAGAAAAAGAGAAAAAGCAACAGACATAACCACTCAGAGAAGCGAGCAAAAACTAATAAAGCGAAAAAGTCAACCAATTAAAAGCAAACAAACAAGCCCACAAACTAACAAAACCTCCAAACCCCAAACAAACAAAAAACCCCACTAAAACAGTGACAGGTGAAGTAGGAATATAACTCTCAAAGCCCAACTTTGCTTCCTAGAAGTGTTTTCCCTTACATTATCTTTATGTCTCCCTCCTCTTCACTCCTTGCCTCTCAGGAAGGGAATGATCAGTTTTCTTCCTTTCTGTTGTTCCCTGCTTGTGTTAGCAACCAGCTCACAGGCCCTACCACAAAGGATTTATTTTCTTTGTCTACTATAACAATCTATCAAAATTTCTATTGGCTTTGTGAATTGCAGTTGAAAGTTAATTTTAAAGAATTCTTCAATGGCAGCAACGTCTAGATTACTGGCAAAACACACTTCTTTCTATTTTTATAGTGTACAGAGAAATTACAGGAGAACCCTTATAGTATTTTTAAATTACATTGTGTATTTAACTTGTAACTGGAAACATGTGTGCTAAGAGATGAAACTGTATGTCATTTTCACAGTCTGGCCTCTAAAGAAAAGTTTTTCCAAAGGACTCAAAAATTCTTAATTTTTAGATTTATACATATATAAAATTTTAATTACTAACATAAAAATATATATAAATATACAAATACATTGGAAATATTGAATATATTACTATCTTCTCATATGTGTGTATGTATTTTCTCATATTAGCATATCTAAAATAGATACATCCATATTCTCACTTCCTTTTCTCATAAGTGACTGGAACATAATAATTTATGAGTCTGTTGTTATGCCTAAAATTTATTTTTGAGTCTTATGTTAGACTAAAATTCATTTTTTTCAAAAAACT
>WEIU01001109.1:0-126138 GCA_013389925.1 Aegithalos caudatus | reverse complement strand
CACTTTGCCTAATCTGATAGAATAACCCAGTCTGGAATACAGACATGGATTATACTGTATACTAACCATTGTTTCTGAGAAAAGCTTCTTGTCTTAAAATAATGGATTATGTTATATTGATACATTATCTATGGACTAGGCTAAAAGTGAGTGTGCTTACCCATGGAAAGGAGGATGTGGTTCCCTTCCTTCTCTCCTGCTCCCCTCCCTTTTGGAAAGTGCCATTAGTACCAGGCTGTAGTTTGTTGGAGGTGAGAACATGCCCTGTGCTGCCTGTTGAGCTTATGCAGGAAAGAAATCAGAAGTTATTACCTAAAGAAGGAGAACACAGAAGATTAGGAATGTTTATTTTACAGTAAACAGTACTACTGCTTCAAATATCTGACTTGTCCCTAGATCAGAGGTTGAAACCCAGGGCTCCCATTAAGCCTTTTATTTGGTCTAATTTTAAATGTAGATAAATACCTAGAAACTGCAGCTCAGAATTGTTGATACTCAGGGCTGAAGTGTAACTCCTGGAGCAGTGGCACTGTTTTATTTAGTTGTGCCAGTTTTCATACTTTACTTATTCACCACACATTTCATTTTGAACACAAAATTTTGATCTATAGCTCCACATGACTGAAACTTTTGCTCTATCTACTGTCCAAAACAGCATTTGCAGAACAACTGTTGTGCTGACTTGAGCAGAACACCTTTATTTCTGTGGCTCTAGAAAGACAAAAAAACCTAAAGCTTTGAAGGTTTTTTTCAGGGGGAGGGGGTTTGCCTTTTTTTTTTCTTTTTAGGAAAGTAGTTGCTGTTACATGCAGCAAGTACTTCACCAAGAAAGTTCCCTGACTAATTCTGTTTGCATGCACAGATTTCAACTGTTTCTACTGCCAGTGTGTTTCTGTTGTGACAGACATGATTAGATTGTGACATTAATTGCCAGATGAGACGTTTGCTAGCTACAATGTACCCAAGTCAGAGCAAATCTTCACATTACAGTTTAAAAATGGGTATGGCCATTGCTAGTTTGGTTTGCCTAATCCATACTATGAATTCACATTGGAGAAACAGCAGAAGAATAATCCCAGCCAATGTATTTTCACAATCCTGCTCCAAGAGACCACTAATTGCATTTTGTCTCCACAGTACATTCAGCATACTTCTATTTAGCAAAACAATTTGTGTTGAAACAACCAGGATTGACAAGTTAATGTTGCAGTATAGTTATTAATGGTAGTATAGCTGAGTTTTTTTCTTTGAAAAATAAAAAAGCAAGAGTAAACAAAAACCTGAAAAATCAGTTCTAGAAAATGTTACATTGATTTCTGTCCCAGTCCTTAGCAAAATAAATCCTGTACTTCATTGACTCTGGTCAGTGGGATTGGAAAATGACCATTAACAACATGGGATTGTTACAAGTGAAAAGAAATTGGAAACTCTCTCACAGGTAACATGTAAGAAGCCAAATTAAATTTATCCAATGTTACCATGGAAAGAAAAGTTAAGTATGCTTAAGACAAAGAGAATGTTGTTTCCAAGCAACCACAAAGAGATCTCATCTGAAGTGAGCTGTTTTGTTAAATAATGTACCCATCTTCAAAAAAAGGGAGACTTTCTTGTTTGTACTTGCTGCCATTGCTGTGGTCAAGTTTGCATGGAGAACTGGGGGTAAATTAACTAGAAATCACCTATCTTCTGAATAGCTCTGTAAATCAAGAACTGAACTAATTGCCAAACATCAGGAAAATATGTTGAGAAACTTATTTACAAACAACCAATCCAAAATCCCCCCCACCAAAACCTCTAATCCAAAATGAGACATGTGCTTGCAGTACAGATACTGGCAGGGAGAACTCTGTGCATGTTTTGGCTTCTGTGTGCTGCAAATGGAAAATATATTCTTGAGGTTGTCTTGTTCTGTCTCCCTTTCCTGGAGCTGAGGTGAGAAGAGGAATGTCCTAGCTGCTGTAAGTGAGGCTGGGGGATTGGGTGGTCGGTTTGCATGGATGGAGCTTCCCTGGGATCAGTATCAAAGAAAGGGTCACACTCCATAATTCTCTCAGAACTATCAAGGTATCTGAGCATCAAACTGGAAGCATGATTTAAGTCATGTTACCTGTTGAATTCCATCAAGGTTTTGTCAAGGCGCCCGTGCTTTTTCTTCTTTGGTTTGTCAAATGTGTGAGAAAATGAGATTTCTACCATTTCTACCAGATTTCAAACCTGGGGACTTTGCAGTGTACAGAGTGGGTGGTTTTTAAAAGAACCCAAACACCTGAAATGTGATCTGTCTGTATGGCCCACAGTCTGCAAGGAAGCTGAATTTATTAATCCCTGCCCAAACCAAAGCCTGCCAGTACTGAGCCCATACTGCCTGATCCCAGCACTTTGTTGCCCTGAGAGACTGCTTTGAAAGTGTAATCCAAGTGTTAATTACAATTTAGAAGTGCTGAATTACTGTACAATGCAGTCTCTTAAAATATTAAAAGTACACTTTAAATATGGAACATAAATTTGAGGTACATCCTCACCTGCCAGTATCTGTGCCTGCACTGTTAATAACTAAAACACTTCTATCTGAAATTATCAGTTCAGCCTATAGCAGATGCAGATTATCTTTGACAAAGATAACATGGTGTAAGACAGCATCTTGCATTTGCTTCAATGTTAAGTCTTCAGAGAGAAAGAGAAGGAAAGCATCTAGTCATGCAGCAAATTTGGATCAATGTGGAAATGACTGCAAGTACCCCAGTGAATAATGTTAAATACAAAGCTAGCAGCAGTGAATCTACATAACTCATTAACTGCAGTTCAAGAGTAGCCACAAATAAGATGCTTGAAGAAGGATGGAAGAACAGAGCAAGTATTTGCTTCCTTCCCCTATCCTTTATATTATTCCTGACTTGTTAGTGACTCCTGCATACATGGAAAATAAACAATGGCGTTTTCTGACATGAAGTTTTTGTTTCCTTTTGAGCCCATTATAGTTTCCAATACCTGCAAAAACCTTTGCAACTATGAGTTACCCCATTGTCATTATTTTGAAACTTGCAGAATAAAAGCTGCTACTTCATTGTCAGAATCCTACTCAGAATCCTCCTTCAGTCAAATTCTCTAATTAGTATCATCAGTAAAATCACATCTTGTTCAACAGACTTGGGAATGCTATGGGTTGGTTTGAAATTCTACTTGTAACAAACCATTTTTTAATTTGTACTTTGTTAGTTTTTAAACTGCTGCAAGCAAGGAAATTCCTGTTTATCTTAGGGTTGCTTGGATTCTTTAATGAGGGGGAGTCTTTTCTGGATGTGTAGTGCAGACTCTGCTGTTTCTGGTGGCACTGACCACCAGTATTGCCTGCCTCTCCTCCAAGACCCCAAATCTCACCTCACTCCCAGCTCTCTCATTACTTCATTATTACTGGATTAAGAAAAACATTTGCCATCTTTCTGGAACTGTGCTGTGAATTTCTGGCAGTGGCTCAGACCATTTTTTCTTTGTTTTTGAGGGGAGGAGGAAAGATTTGGAGAGAAGCTCAGGGGTTCTCAGGATTTGGTTAGGAAGCTTGGTTAATGTGAATACCTGATGGAAATCCTCCCTGGATTTGGAGACAATAACAAATCTGAAATCTGAAATCACAACAGCTGAGTGCAGCCAAGAGAATGGCTGTAAGTTACCCAGGAAAAAGCTTGGGCTAAAGTGCCCAGAAGATACTTGGAATGAAAATCTTCCAGGCTCAGGAAAGGCTGCTTGATGAAAAACAAGATTTCTTGCAGGAAGTAGTTAGCAATGCTATGTCCAGCAGCAGTTTACCCTGAGTTGGTGTTATAAAGATCAGATCTATAGAGTATATAGATCTATAGCTCTGGGAGACAGGTTATTTTTTTAATATGCTTTTGCAAAGTGCCTTTTTCCCCCTATTCATGTTGCTGTTTGTGTCAAAGTATGGCAACATGGAAGCTATCTCTAGTAGTCTTTTTAGTCCGAACACAAGCCTAAATGGTGTTAATTTGTCATTTAAAATAGCTTTGTTAAAAAGAAATTTATTTTCATCTGTCTGTTTTCATTTGTGTAATTTATTTTAGCAACTACTCAACAGAATTCTTCACAAGATCATTTGAATTCCTGTGGGTTAACTAATTTAGTTAGTATATTCCTTTTTAATTCTCTTCTCCAATAGTTGCATTCTCTTTTTATATGGAATTGAAAGATAAAATGCAGAAAGCTTCTCCCAGCTGACTCTAAGCACTGTCTGCCAGGGGGTGCTATATGATTGATCAAAGTCTATCTCTACTTCAAAGATCTAAAAATATTCTTGGAATTTTCTTAATATTTTCAATTTATAATTTGATTTTAAGCAAGAATTGCTGAACACTTACAGGTTGTGTAATGTTTAGTTGCACAATAATTTGTAATGTGTGTGATAGAAAGTTTGTATTTGCTGTTTGTGCTCCCAACTTGCTGTAATGATTTGTCATTTAATGGTGCTAAAAATTTGTATTTCCTACCTCAGTTTGAAAACATAGTTGTTCACATAGCTGTTTTCTAGATTTTGAACCTTGCTGAAAATAAATAAGGGAGTAGATGTGGCTTAGAAATGGATGGGGATGTTAAGGAAACATGGACTTTGTAGTGAAAATGCGTTAATTTTGGGCAAGAAATTAGCAGTGTATTCTAATAAATGGACTGTTATCTGCAGGCCTGTTTAAATTACACAGGGCTAGAATTAACCAATAGATATATATCAATTATACCATTATTTAAAAAATGAAATGGTGTAGTGGTGTTTTATTTAGGTCTGTATGTACAATTCAGTAATTTCAAGGACTCCATGTGTAGGTCAAGTCTGCTTTTTATTTGCCTGAGCTCTCTGAACCATTTCTAATGGGCTATGAAAGGTGACTAAGAAAAAAAAACTTCTGAAGAGTTATGTAGAATGAGAAATACAGTTGTGTTGCATTTACTTAGTCATTGTGTCATTAGCTAATAGAACTGTCAAGATTTTGGATTAGATTTTTACTTGTGCATATTATGATGGTTAAAGGAGTTAAGGGAATGATCAGAGACAGGAGATGAGTAAATGATGTGGAAGTTTTATGGCCAACAAGTGGCACAGATGAATCTCTGAACTGACTCAGAGACTAATGATCTCTTTCAATGACCTGCTTGCTGAAAATTACTTTCTCATCTTTTTGTTAGGTGGTGCTAAGGCTGAAAAAAGCCTGTAAAAAAGGTATATCTGTTATCTAGCAGTAATAGTTTAGGGAGATGAATCTTGTGCTAATTAATTATGTAATACAAATCTTGTGGCCCTTTCTTATCAGGGCATCCAGAAACATCAGAACCTTTTGAACATCTACTTTAACTTTGACCAAGATAAGCCTGTGAGACTTTCCTTCTGCATTTACAGATAAATATTATCAAATGCATGTTCTGATACCACATCCAATAATGCCAGCCTCTCCTGCAGGCAAACTGAGCAGGAGCTGCTTCCACCTGTTCTGTGCTCAGCCACTGAACCTTCTCCCAGGCAAACCCCTGCACTCTGCCTTGACCAAATATTCCATCTTCTCCCAGGCCAACCCCTGCACTCTGCCTTGACCAAATATTCCAGCAGTGCCTCCCCTGGCTGGCACAGTTACACCCAAAGTGCAGAGTGCACGTTGGTACCTTGGGGGCTGAAGGGGAATTGGGCAGGATTAGGAAGGGGTTTTCAGGTCAGTGCAGATTATTTGTTCCAGAAGAGGCACCCCATGCTGCAAGGCAGGGATGTGTGATAAATACTGTCAATGAGGTTGGATTTATTTGTAATACTTTGGTTCTGATGTGCTGCAGTTGTCACTCATGAAGTCTTTAGTCTGGATGAGGCCTGAGAATGGTGTTTAAACAAGAACAGTCATTTTGTAAAGCTGTAGGGATTTTTTCTGTTTTTCCTTTCTCTCCCAGCAGCTCTGAGGTAGTTTATTTATGCCAGGAGGAGCATAAATGAGGGAGCAGAACAGATGGGCTGCTTGTACTCTGTGCCTCCCAAGACTCAATTCTCAATTCCTTTAAGCATGATGTGGAGTGTACATGCTGTTACTGGGTAGGGTAGTAATTGCCATGGATTTTATCTGAAAATTGTTTGAATCACATCTAAACTTTTAAATTCTTGAGCAAAATCAAGGGACGTTTTACTAAATACCTTTCCATGGAGTTTAACAACACCACTGGGCTGTGATCCAAAACTTTTTCAAGCTAAAATTCCATCAGGTCTCTTACCTGTCTTCCTAGCTTTCTCTCCAGTCAGCTTCTCTTACTTCCCTTCCTCCTTGACCCAGGCAACATCAGGCTGATGTAGCTATATTGCATTTGTTTTAGGAAAACATGCCTGTCTTCATCCCTGTGTTGTGACCCTTTCCTTTTCTCAAGTTTGGAATACACTGTCTGGTTGGAGAAGGTGAGAGTGGTTTTTATACTGTCATTAAGGACAAATGAAATTTTGTAGTGTCCTTGCACCACAAAGTGGAGGTTTTGTTTTAGATTTAATGTGATCTATGAGCTCAAATTGTGTATAAGTGTTTTCTTTCTGTCTGTAGTGCTTATTTTCAAAATAAATTTTCTGTGGGTTGTTTTTCCATGTTGTGTGTGCTTTGTTAACCAAGCACATTTGAATCCTGGATTGTATTTTAGTTCATGAAATGTTTTAATTTAATATTTTAATATGTTCTTTGTCAAGGACCAAACTCAGAGGATGTTTTCAGAAAACTCAAATTTCATCTTTCATGTGTGTAGTTTGAAGCTCTCTTGTGTTCCTCAGTTTCTTTTGTCACTGGTAGACCAAGATGAAGCAATGAGAGTACTGTTCATTTTAATGGCTTTTATAGTGGTTTTACATAGATAGAACTTCACAAAGGCAGGCAGCCTGTCACTTGCTTTAGTCTTTATTCCCCTATTCTGGGGAGAAAAAGCCAAATTTAAGATTCAATTAAGAGTCAAGGCATTTTTTTAAACTGAAGTTGGACATAAAACTACCAGAGGAAAAAATTGCCAGGATTTGGGTTGTAACCTGGTCCTTTATTTCATGGTTATTTGGTCACTTTGGAGGTATTAACTGGCTTATTCTGCTAAGAGGAATTGATAATTACTGCTAGTAATTATGGCTGTTATTCATCAGTCCTTGCTAAAACAAAATCTTCACCTTTTAGATGAAATTTAATCCTAATAACTATTCTGAAGTTGAATGTAGCCTGAGCACAAGAATTTCCCTGCTAGGGGATGTCTGACTAGGCTGAGGTTCCCTCACAGGTATGAAAGGTA
Organism: Aegithalos caudatus; assembly: GCA_013389925.1. Taxonomy (NCBI): domain Eukaryota; kingdom Metazoa; phylum Chordata; class Aves; order Passeriformes; family Aegithalidae; genus Aegithalos; species Aegithalos caudatus. The sequence goes on along the minus strand of WEIU01001109.1, from coordinate 118,848 downwards.
TAATGTTTCATGGTAGACTGAACAAAACTGAAGAGAATGAATTAATACCTTATTTATTTAAACCTGAGGTTGATCAAGTGCTGAAGCAGAGGCCCAGAGGAGCTATGAAATCTCCATTGTTGAAAATACTCAGAATCTGACAAATCCTTTTAAATTGGATTTGGGTTTTTTTTGAGGTTTGACTACACAACCTCCTAATATCCCTTCCAAGTTACATCATTAAATATTGCTAGAAAGCTGTCTTTCATCTGTCTATCTGACATGGCCCAAGAGATGTATACTTCTTTATTAATAATGACTTTTTTCTGCCCTGTACTTCACAATTTACTGATACCACTTTGAATTAACAATTCAAATAAGAAATTACTGTTACCAGATCATTCAGACTAAGTCCTCAGGTTTTTTCTTGTTTTGAAAAGACAAACAATCTTAAAGCACAGGGTAACCTCTGAAAATTGTTCACTTAGCTAGGGACTGTGGTCTTAAGTGAATGAAACATCTCTCAAGCTTGGAGAATTCTGTGTGTTGTGGACAAGTGGCAGGATAAATATGCTACCAGGGTATAGGTGGAGTGGAGATGCTGAGAGGCCAGGGAGCAGCAGCCTGTGCAGCTGGCAGGGAGCTTGGAGCTGTGTGTTCTCTGTGATCTTTGTGCAGGTCTGAACTGGTGAACATGCAAATACTGCAGAGGGGTTCAGGCCCCTCTGACATTCCACTCTGGAGTACAAGGAACCTGTTCAAGTTGGCACCTGTGGGCTCCTGCACCCTTTTGCCTCTCTAAGTCCACTTCTTTCCCAGCTTGTCAGAGGCAGTGGCAGCAGCAGTAACAGGCTTAGGCAGATTTATTCCTATTTATTCCTTGCTTTTGAGGAATACCAAGGCCACACACTGTTGTTACTTACCCTGTATGGCTCTGCCCATAGGTATTTGCTGTGCTTGGTGAACTTGTGTCAACTTACAAGTTCTCCTGTTTACAAATTCTCTTAAAAACAATGTGCTAACTTTGTTTATTTGGGGACACTTCTGTTTACCAAGTTCTTGATCTGTGAGAGGTTTTTAGTTTGTTTCTCCCTACTGCCAATGTGTACTTGACTAAAATGATTCTTTGCCTGCTCCCCCTTATCAAGTATTCAGGTTTTACCTCTTTGTCCTCATTTCAAACATAGGAATGTGTTGTTCTAAGTAGCTGCATTAATCAGCTCTATATAGCAGAATGAATTCCTTTCTTGGTGATGGCAGATTAACATGGGTTTACATTTGTAAAAATCTGATATTCATTAGGTTTTTGGAGAGAAATGCCAGCTTTCTTACTACTTTTAGAGTTACATACTTAAATAACTAACTGTGTGTACATTAAGATCTAGTTTTATATACTTAAAATGTGATTAAAAGAGAGTTCACTAGGTGAATTTGACACCTGCATGGAGAAGTTTCAAAGTAAAATGCTCACTGTCTGTGTTCTTTGTCAGAATTGTAAATGAAAGCTCTGGATTCCATTGGCTCTGCAATATTGAGTTTATTACTGAGTTTAAATTATTGAGTCCATGCAGCTGTTCCAGTCTTCTAAATAACAGTGATGTAGCTATATTCAGAATTTCATTTAAAATGGCATTTTTTAAAGTTTATAGAAAAACCTGTGCTTTTTCATTGTCATTGAATTTGTGACTTACTTGTGTAAGTGAAAGATGTAAATTGCTCTGTTCTCTCATGTTCTCTCAATAGCTTGATTTGATGTGGTTAAGTAAATGACAAAAGACATTTTCTCCCCACTTCTTTACATTTTACAGAGAATGTTAAAACAGCCCGGGGATGATATTGAGTCAAAACTAATTTAAACTAAATATATCAATATCTGCAATTTGTTCATGAACTGAAACTTCTAAAATGAGAACATGTCATTTTGGTCTCTTAAGCATAACAATTTTATTTTTTAGTCCACTTCAGAGAGCACTTGCTTTCTGAATGTGGGGCTTAGATGTGGAAAGTTGATGTTTGTCTTCTTGAGACCTAGGTGGTCTTTAGACTGTGTTGGATTATGGAGCATAAACTACTGCTAGACTTCTGTGTGGCTTTAAATATATGAGTAAACATACAGATATGTGATTAAGGTAATAAAATAGTAGCCTAATTTTATGGCTATCAGAATGAGCTCACATGGTATCTATTTACTTGTCAGCAGTCAAAAACAATTTTAACACAAGCCACTTACTCTGTTCTCTTCTGTGCAGTGCTGCTTCTTTGCCAAAGATCTTTAGACCAGCTTCCATGTGTTCATGCTGTGTTTCTGCCAGATATTTTACTCATCACCGTTGCTGAACAATAGTAGAACTTTTTTAGCTTAGGAAAAGATGTGAACATCCTGTACTGAAACTTGAATACTTAAGTTTTTGGCTTTTTATTGATGCTTTTTGCATCAGTAAAGAAGTGGGGGATGTGTCCTTCAAAATGTCAACTTATCAATATTTGCTTAAAATTAGTAAATTTTACTTAGTTATGTGCTTTTGAACTATTTTTGTAGGGTTTAGTTTAGCAGCTTTTAAGAGGAACAAGAGGAAGCTGGAGTTGGCCGAAAAGGTGGAAACAGATCTCATTCAACTAAAGAAAAGAAGACAATCAAATGAAAAGGTTAGCTCTTGTTTCAAATTCTTGTGTCATCCTAAACTTACAGCTGATTGCTAATAAATTTCATGGCTTATGTGATAAGACTGATGTAGCCTCAGAAGCCTGTTCTGCTTGTCCATCTTAATGTTTAGATGATATAATGAAAACTTAGTGCAGTTAAAACTTTCTGCCTTGCTATTTGAAAACCATACCATCACTTTATATCTTGTCTGTGCTAATAAATACTTTGCTCATTTTGAACTGGAAATATGACAAATGTAAATACAAACAGATAATTATTTACCAAAACATTTTCTTTAGCTTGGGATCTCTGTCACTGTTTCCCACTTTTTAATGTTTCCTGAGCACACTGCATTGTGGAACTGGAATTGGTGAAATTTGAAATATCAGGTAGGTAAACATGTGCATCTGTGCATGCATCTGGCATTGACCTGGCCCATATCACTTGTGCTACAAAACTTCCAGGATTCCCTCTGTTCCCCTCATTCTTAGTTTAGATGTAGAGCTTTGGATATCTATGAGAATGTCATTCACAGTATTTGTGTTTAATGTTGAATATCAAAGTGTAGCTCATCAAATTAAATGCCTGTGCTTTATTTGGAACCTATGAACCTTTGGATTGGCCATTTCTCTGTGCTTTGCTGAGCTTCTGACCACTGAGTAGTTCTATATGTTCATATAAATAAAGTATAAATCCCAGAGAATTGTTAGCCAAAGTGTATTTTTTCTCTGTAGTCTGCAAATCCAAACAGTGATAAATGAGGCAATTTACATCTGTTCTTAGATAAGATGTCTTCTCTAGCAGGGTGCTAATTTTTCTGTTTTCAAGGAACTAAGACCTGTGAAGAAATTAAGGATGGGGAAGCTGTGGAAGGAAGTTCATTTTGGAACTTTCCCTGTTCATAGGACTTCAGTTACCTCCTTGTGAACCTGGGGGTGTGGAAGTTTTCCCCTCTCCCTGAAGGAGGAGGGGTCCCTGTGCAGGATTTCTGTTCCCATGATGAGGGACAAGTCAATGCTTGAAACACGTGCCAGTGCAGGAGTTTACCAACCTGTAATTTGAAATTTCAAGGGCTCCACAGTCCTGTGCAGCTCTTGTGGGAGATTCCCAAAGGCCAGTAGGTAAAGGAGGTGCTCAGACAGAGCTTTTTTTCCTGGTGAGTTATCCATGCTGCTTTTGGCAGCTGTCTGGGTCTGTTCTGTCCATGGAGCAGGGATAAAAACCAACCCATGCTCTCAATATGGAATTCTTGTGCTGTCCACAGAGTGTAGGATTATTGCAGCCTTACAGGAAGTAAGGTTTTCAAAGTAGTTTTTCAAAATGAAATAGAAATGAAAAATCAAATTCTAAAAGAAAAAATAAGTAGAATATATCTCCCCAAACTAGTAGAAAAAGGTCATTTAGGAAGGACAAGGTGTGTGATTTGTTGCCCTAAAACTCATGTGCTCTCACAAAAGGTTTTAAAATAACTGGTTTAAAAACATTTAAATATTTGGGATGTCAGAGCTGTTTTATTATCTGGTTTGACTCTGTGCTGCAGCTGAGCTTGTGTGCCTCTGCTGTTAGTGCTGCAGGCTGTGAGCAGAGCAAGGTGGAAAGGATGTTAACAAAGGTGGAGTTGAATGGGATCCAGACTAATAGACCAGTGTGAAGAGACAGTATTGCAGACCAAAACAGGCTGAAATCACTTGGAAGTTTGAGCTACTGATAAATGTCACCAGCTAAAAAGAAAAATACAGGCTTAAAAGTTAGTTTTCATTAAAAAATGTAATTATACTAACCTGAAAAAGAACGAGGCTGTTTCAATTTGTCAAAGTTTGTATGGGAAAAACTTGGCAGTGTAACTTACTAAAGGAGCTTTATTTCCTGATAAATGGAGTTTGCTGTATTTTTCATTGTTCACCCAATGTAGGATTTGTAGAAGGAAGATCCATTAATAACGTCACCAAATTTTGAAGGTGTAGAAGTCTTTTTAAAGTTGCAGAGTCTTACTGATTTAGCTAAGAAATAATTCACACAGAAAAATTAACTAAACATTCTCACAGGGGGTGACTGTGATGTGTTCATTCAGCCAGATGCCATTCTCAAATTCTCCCCTCAAGCACCAGTAAATATCAGAAGTAAATATTTGTCTGCTTACTGTTAGTCTGTCTTTTACCAGAGGAAATTGTCATTGAAAATAGCTTAGCAGAGTTTGGCTAGAAGCCCTGATTTGAATTTGTCTTCTGCTATTACAAACTTTTACAAGTGATCTCAGCACATCTATAAAAACTTGTCTTCTTGATCTGAGTAAGTGACACTAAGAACTCCCAGTACACATGATTTTTTTGGAATTAGTGTTTGTAAGTTAGTATTTTATGGGTTGGTTATTTAACTCCATAAATAACATTATTTAGGTTGAGTTTTATTAAAAATGGCTTTTTAAAAAAATCTAGTTTAACAGAGGTACTCACATATGTGTGCATCAGTTGGAATTATATGTGTGGAATCAGCTGTGCCATGTTCTTCAGTTACTGTATTAAGACTGAACATATTTAAAAACCAATTTTGTCTATGTGCAGGTAATTGTAGGTATAGCAGTCAACTATGGCAATCCTAGTGTCTGTCTTATTTAGTGTTGCAGTTTAGAAATTTCCTTAAAAAAGAAATGTTCCATCCCACTTTTGTGTGCAAGTGGTCTTTGATAATGATACTTTGATAATAATACAGTTTTCAAAAGTATGCTTCAAAATCCATTTAATACAGGAAAAGAAACCTAACTAATTTTCTTTGACCCATTCTAGTTAAAGCCAAAACAAAACAACAAAACTTACCTGTGGAAATACAGTGTGGAATAATTCCCTCATCTTACACATGAAGTTCAAACAAAATGTTCTTTTTTACACATCAAAAAGCTGTTTAACTGGGAATGCTGACATTGTTCATCAAGCTTTGTATAATTAGATAGTTGGAATAGCATATAAATGTTAATTGCTTCAATCTGATTCATTTTGTATTTTGTCAGTTATACTCAGAGATGAGATTTAGTGGTAATTACTTTTCATGGCATTTCAAAACTATCTCAAGTGGAGAGGGAAAAGGCCCTGTGTGTAGAAACTTTCAGTGGGCACTGGGTAAAGCTTTGCTAATCTCCTAATTGCTTCCTTAGGGGCTTGTAGTGATACATAGTTATAATTTTTTTATATGTAGGAGGGGTTTTAAAAATGTTTGATAGAACTCAGCATTTGTGCAGATGAGCATCTTCCTGTTTTGTGTGTGTGTTCTTAGCAAAATTAGAGTGTTTGGACCGTGGTTTAACAAATTAATTTCCTTTCCTGCTGCAAGGTGCAAATTAAGTAATGTGAGGTCTGACTTAACACTGATTTTGTTGTTTCCATTAAAAATATTAACTACATAATAGATTATATTTAGGTTGCAGTACTACATTGTTAAAACTCCCAAACTGTTTTTGCATTGGACAAGTGTAATTTACTAGCTGAAGTCAGATGCAGAATTTGGTAACAGATATCACCAAGTTTCCTTTGGAACCTGCAAAATTAAGAAATTTAAATAGCTAAATAAATCAATCAATAGAAAGATAAGGACAAACAAGCTGAATCTTGTTTAGTCCCTGTGTAATGTTTGGTCTTATTTTACATTTTGTAAATTGTAGTGTTTGTCATAGTTGTTTTTATTGTCCTGACGCTGGCTTGATAGGATCCTGTGCTTTTCAACATTCATATGATTTGAAGAATTAAATGTGTGACACTGAAAGCCTTGTCAGGAGCTGCAATGACTCCTCAGGCACATGAGGCTTTTCTGTAGGGAGATGTACAGGAAATTCCTTTCTGAAATTGTGATGAGCTCTTTATTTACTGCTCCAGAAATCATAGGGTTGCCAATACAGTTCACATGCATAGAAGAAACTGACAATGTATTTTTCCCATTGGATGTGGAATAAAACTGGTTATCACTGGTTTTCAGTTTACTGGATAAGGAAGAATACAGCATCAGTATCAGTGACTTTTTTTTTATCACAAACCAGCCCCCTTAACACCAAACCTATATTACTGAGAAGAAAAATACAGAATTCCTTTGCTTCAGTGGCACAGATTTCCATCAGAAAGTTGTGTGGACCAACTCAACCTTCCTTTAGCAATGCTTCCTTTAGAAAAGATTTACAGCCTTGAAGTTGCCTCATTTAACATATTCTTGGCAGGCTTGATTTTTATATGTGTAGTTGTCTGTTAACTGAGTTTTTTGTTGTGGGTATTATTTCCTTTTATAAAAGGGGGTAGGGGATTGACAGCAGCACCTATATCATAGTAGTTCTTCTCTAGAAATAGTTCAGTCTGGTCCTGGAAACCTCCAAGGATGGGAATCTGCCCCTCCCCTGAGCAGCCTGCTCTGCTGCTGAAGGTCTTTCCAATGCTCTGAGTAGTGTTGTTTGAACTGGGCTAGGATCAGCTCAGGGTGTGCCTGGGAGTCCTGGGAGTTGGAAAATGCATTTGCACATGGGATGTTAAAAAAAGAGTTCCTTAATTTTCTTTCATCTTTAGAACTTGGAAGGGAGCTGGCTCTTTTCTTATCCCCTTTGCTTCCATCATCAAAACTCCTTTTGTTTCTACTTTTCCTACTTCCCTGATCCCTAATCCTTCCTTCCTGTGTTTTTCATCTTATTCTTCTTCCCAGTGCCAGTTAAAACCTTGGATGTCTAACTTTTTACCTCTCTGTCTTTTAGCAGTTACTCTGTTTTACTGTTGGGATCTCCATGCATTTGTTTTAATATTGAGTATGGTCAGTGCCAGCATCTGATTGCAGAACTTGCAGGCAAGATCTAGGTGTAGGTGCAGAGAAGAAACTTGCTGTTTTTCTGGGTGAAAGCCAAGGATGAAATTCCTGCCTAGGAGTTCCAGTTGCTTGAAAAGTACTGTAGGACATGGTATTGCTGCACTGCCTATTTTTCCTTTGGAGACTGACACAGAATTAACCCAAGTTTTTACTCTTAAATTAAGTGTGGCCAGAGTACCCATCAGCATTGCAGTACTAGAAACCATGTATGATAAGTGACATAGTATGCCCAAGGAAATTTTAATTAATGGTGGGAACTTGATAATTTGAAGTTGAATAGTTAGGTGGTTGTTGGCTTTTATTTATTGCTTTCTAATTCCTCCTTATGAATTCTAATCCAGAAAATTCACATTTATATGAAAAAACTTAGTAACCTTTGCATTATTTCTCTGGGTAAGTCTATATAAGAGGCTTGTGCAGCAGCAGTGTGCATCTCTGGAGTACATGATGGATGATGGGTCAGTTTTGCTTATTTGTTTTATTTTCTGTACACTGAATGCTGGGTGTTTGGTGGAGCATGAATTCTTGAGTGCCTTGCCCTGGGTTGTGCAGAGAGGGGACTCAAGGCCAAGCGTAGGCAGAGAGGGGAAAGCTGTTCCTTCTCTAAGAGGGACTTAGTGTGGTGTATGAAGGAATGGGGGGAGGATATAAAACCCCCTGCTCCTGAGGGGAGTAAATCTACCCCAGAAGTCATGGAAGTAAGGACACTTTAGTAGTTACCCTCTGGTTACAGGGAGAAAAGGGTAAAATTGCTTCACTCACTAAGGATTCCTGAAGTGACAAGTCTGGCAGAAAGAATCTGTCCTAGGGGAGAGTTGTTTCTTAAGCCTTTTATTTACTGTCTTGCTCAGAATATCAGTATTTTCTCTTTACATGGTAAACAACTGATTGGGTTTTTTTGGTGGTACTTTGNAAACTTAAGGTGGCTAAAGCTTTCAGGCTAACACTTGCACCTCTTACTAAATAGGTGCACTACTTTCTCTAGGGCATACCTTAACATAATTTCTAACTGCGCCACAAGCTCTGGCCTTGCTCAGGCCTCACTCCTGAGGGCCTAGGCAGAGGCCCAGTCTGGGTTGGCCAAACTAATGCAGGAGCCGGTCATGGCCCTGCTCTCTAAGAAATTCTCCTACAGGTCCTGTCTTAGGCAAAACAGCGTTTTGGGAAGATTTATGGCAGTAGGTACAAATGCATGATAACAAACCCACTTTGTTACTAATCCTCTCAGTTGCACACCCTCAAAGGAATATAATCTGACTTTAATATACTATTTTTGCTATTTTTTTCTGTTTGTGTGTTCTGCAGGAGAATGACTCAGGAACATTGGATACAGTTGGTGCAGTTGTTGTTGACCAGGAAGGAAATGTGGCTGCTGCTGTCTCCAGTGGAGGTTTAGCACTGAAGCATCCTGGAAGAGTTGGTCAGGTGATCATTCTGCTTTTTTTTTTTTTTTTTTTTAAGTTAGGAATGTTTGTTCAGTGTCACAAGCAGGTGTCAAGCAAAAGCTGTGGCAGCAAAATTCTGTTCTCCCTTCCTGTTAAAAGGCTGAAGGCATTTTCCCTGTGTTGATATGCAAATGTTGTTTTTAGTGTGTTCCATCAGTGTAATAAAACAGTGATGAGTAGGTGTTCTGTAGTTAGTTACCTTTTGACAGAGATACCAGTAAGTTAATTTCATTGGCTTAAATACCTCCTTAATACCACAAATGGTCTCTTACATGCTTATAGTCTNTTTTGTTTTTTTTTTTTTTTTTTTTAATTTAATTTTTTTTTTTAATTGCACATCTTTAAAGATCAGAGCCTCTGCAAATGCTTTCTTGGGCCTTTTAGGAAAGGCCTTTTGGTGTGGCATCAGTTGCTGAATCATTTCTTAGTGGACAAGTGGCATTTTAAGAAAAAGTTACTTCTGGCACTTTTATGAGTAAAAGCAGGTGATCTAAGCATTGCATGAGTTCTGAGATTACCTTCATATTTACCTGTTTATTACTGGAGAAGTTTTATTAAGGTCCTAGAAGGGGGAGTTACTCTATAAATTGTGGGAAACTACCGAGTAACGTAATCACACCAATGTGGCTACATACGTTCTCGTNNNCTTTTTTTTTTTTTTTTTTTTAAGTTAGGAATGTTTGTTCAGTGTCACAAGCAGGTGTCAAGCAAAAGCTGTGGCAGCAAAATTCTGTTCTCCCTTCCTGTTAAAAGGCTGAAGGCATTTTCCCTGTGTTGATATGCAAATGTTGTTTTTAGTGTGTTCCATCAGTGTAATAAAACAGTCATGAGTAGGTGTTCTGTAGTTAGTTACCTTTTGACAGAGATACCAGTAAGTTAATTTCATTGGCTTAAATACCTCCTTAATACCACAAATGGTCTCTTACATGCTTATAGTCTTAAAATAAGATTTCTCTCAAAACTTAGGGAAGCTGTCCTAATTAATTTTTAAATGATCTTGTGAGTTGGAGGAAGTGACAGAAGTAATAAAAGAACACATCAGATATTTATGGTGTGTTGTATATAATGATGATTATGTTTATAAATTATGTATAGTTCTATTTATTATTAACATTAATAATAATATATTTATGATGTGTCATCTTATTGTTAGGGAATTTTGAGGTGCATCAGCAACTTTATACCCCACTGCTATACAGCTGTATTTTTGGTTGACATTTTCCACTGTCCAAAAAAGTGTCTCTCTCTTCCAAAATATTTTTAAGGTTTTTTGTTTGTTTGTTTTTTTGAATAACAGAATGAAAGAGACTTTATATAAACAGGGTTATCTTTACCCTAATTTTCTGTTAAGCTAGCCTAAAACACTGTGTCTATGACAAACACACTTGGATCTCAAGAAAAGTAAAAGGATGTAGCAAAATGGAATGGAATTACAATATGGTTATGGATATTCATCTTTTGTATTAACACTTGGATTTTCCTTGGGTTTCTTTTTTATTATTTTTGTTGGTTTGAAGTAGTTTTTGTATTTTTTTTTTAAGGAAAGGGAATAAACCAAAAATGTCATACACTTAAAATTTATGAACAATGTGTTTCTTTCCTTAGGCAGCTCTTTATGGTTGTGGCTGCTGGGCTGAAAATACAGGAGCTCATAATCCTTATTCTACTGCTGTGAGTACTTCAGGTATTTACTACTTTTATAAATACTTAATGAAGTTGCTACCTTTCTCTGTAATTACTTTACAAATTTAAAATACCAACATAATTTCCAGGCTATATTTTAAATTTGTGTCATTTATTTGCATATGTATCTATGTCTGTGTGTGTCAGTATTGTCTTTAAATCCATTAATTGATCTCTTGTTGGTTGCTTATATTGTCCTTTTTACTAAAATAGCAACCATGGGATTTTTTTATCCTGTTTTGCATTGCACTGAAAGGATGTGCTGTATTTAAGTATTAAGGAACCTGCCCTCCTATGAAGAAGTGCTTCTTAGCCCAGTATTGTATTAAATGCAGAATACCTCTGGGAATGGAAGCCCTGTGTAAAGGACTAAGATAATCTGAGGGTCTTTTGGATATAGAAATGCTACATGCAGTGTGTTTTCTTCAAAAATATTTAATTACCATTTCATATGAGTATTTAAGTTATTTTTTCTTCATATCTCATTTCCTTCTGTAAGGAAAAGAAAGAAGCAAAAGCAAAATACTGGGATAAGTGTATTAAAAAATACTCATTCAGGAATTGTGAAAGTGATGTGAGAATTAGGAGAGCGTCTGTTCTCTTTGGAAGGCTCAGGGTCCTGGACACACAAAAGTATTTTGTTCATTTGATGCCTTGCAGAACACAAAAGTCTTAAGGTGAAGTTATGTAGGAGTTGCTTTTACCTATTTTCTTTTTTCCTCCTAGTTGTACGAACAGCCTCAATCAGAAAAACTTCTTGTAACGCTTTTTTAATAAGTGTTTATGTCAGTTTGCAAAATTAATGACCACTGCTCAGTGGTCAGAGTTAGCAGCATTCAGGACAGGGAGAGGTGAGGAAAATGTGCAGAGTTCAGACTCAGCCACATCCCATGGGCAGTGCAGAGTCAGAGTCCTGCTACAGGAATAGTGGGGGGAGCAAGGTGACAGGTGGCAGAGTTAAATTTGATAGAAGTTAATGTTCAGGAATATTCTGTGTTGCTTTTATTTCCCCTGTATTCATGTCTGCCTTGCACTGTTGAACATTTATGTAGATGTTCACCCTTAAGTTGAATGTCAGTAAAAGCCTTTTGTCCTTTTTGGTACTTGCTCAGGGGATGCTTCTACTGAAGGCAGGAGTGTCAGAAGTTTTTACTCAAGGGACACCATATTGATTTTAGTTTAATAAATGCCTACCAATGTAACCAAATATATTTAATTACATTAATTAGTGAAGGTTAGTCAAATATTAGAGATATTGTGGAACTTTTGTGGAAAAGCTCAAGTGGACAACTTTATTTAGTTCTTTAAAGCTGCTGTTTGCAAAGTCAGCTGGATTTGCAGTCTGTGTGGGTACTGACAAACATCCTGGTGCACTCACAGGAGATGACTGGATTTAGTGATGGCCTGAAATAGAAACCTCCTCTCTTTTTGCTGGTACCCCTTTTGTATAGTGCTAAATACTTCAATGTTACAGTATTTATGACTGTCACAAACACAGATAGATGGGTATTTTTTTAGTTCAAATCTTCTAGTTTCCATGGCATTACCCTGGTCCCAGTCCCAGATAATTGGAGTGGCCTGCTGGCAGGCTGTGATGTGTGGCCATCTGTTCATTCATGGATTTGAAACTCAGACTAGTGGTGTTTTAATTAAACTCTTGTTTCTGTTCATTCGTGGATTTGAAATTCAGACTAGTGGTGTTTAATTAAACTCTTGTTTCTGGTTTTCCTTTAAAGTAAATATGTGTATGTCTGTGAGAGAGAGGGAGATAGAAATGTTTACAGGAAGTGAGAACTCTTCTGTAATCAATACCATTCTTTTTTCCATTTCAGAAGCTCATAATGTTTTATTTTATAATGTACTTTATGTTTAGTGCAGTTCTAAAATATATTGATGCCTGACTCTTGTTTAAAATATGAACATCCAACAATGTGGACCATGAATTTAATTAAGGAGTAAAGGGATGGAAAATTGAGCTGTAGGAGAAGTTGGAAGAATGAAACTCACAGCTTGGCTGGATCACAACAGGAGATGGGAATGGGGGCATAAACATCTGCAAATATTCAGGTGAAACTGCCATGGCCAAGGAAGAGAGTAATGCATTAAGATATATCATTGTTAAATATTTAGGAAACAAATGTAATGTCTGAACTCTACAAGATGCCTTGATTTAGAAAGCTCCAAGATGGACAATGCTTTTAAATAAAAAATCACCACTGTCCCTTGATGTAACTAAACCCAGACTAGACTGTATTTGTAGTAGTGTTTATACCCCTCTCTAGCAGGTTTCCAAACAGGTTTTGTGTGGACACTTATTTTTTAAAAACCAGCAACAAATGCAACTTACATGTCATGTATAAATAAAAATTGCATACATGCACATTTGTTTCACTTTACATTCAGACATTTGCACCTGCATGTAAATGTATTTAAAAGATGTACATAAAATAAGTCTACAATCAGTTTAAGTTTCTGTGGTTTTCACGATATAACATTTTATTGTTTTAATTTCACATGTCCATTTATTTTAATTTGTCTTTGAGTCATAAATTTGGCACAAATCTAATAGTTTCTACAGGGAATTTCTTTCCATTTTGTGGGGAGAAAGAAAAAAAAGAACAAAATTAGACTGTGGTTGCTGTGGGTATTGAGTAATGTTTAACGTTTATTGTTACATGACTTCAGAGAATAGCTGACTCATGAAATCACATTTGAAATTAAAAAAAGAATCTTGAATAAAAAGTTAAACTCTAATTCCCCTAAAGCTTTATCAAAAGTATCTTTGAAATTATCTGGTATTAAGTGTGTTAAACCAAATAATTTTAGCTGAATAATTCTTTGGGAAATAAAAGATTTCTCTTTTTTGCTGGTTTGTACTTTTAAACTTGTTTTTATTGATTGCTGAGAATAGAAATTTAAGCCTTGAGAGTTTTTTATATCAGACTCTATTTTCAATCAGGAAGAAGGATATTCTTTGGCATTAGTTTCATACAAGCAATTTTGAAGGGTCAGGTTTTGTAAACTCTTTTCACTCCATACTTAAATTGTTCATGTCTTTGGGTTTTGGAAGTGATGATCAGCTAGAGATTGAACAGGTTGGGGTGTAGGCAAAGGAGGGTTTTTAATAGTAATTCAAAATAGGCAGAGTACAAACCCCTGCACACTGAAATCCATGTGGGATGGACACACTGGGTTAAACCACAGCTCCAGAGAGTTTGGTTGTGTCTCACATTGAGGGTGTTTGCAGCTTTCCAGGAAAAAGTACAGGACTGGGAACAGCACCTCCACTGTATGATCCAGGCTTCTGGCAATTTGTGATACTGGGACTTTATAAACTGGAGATGTATTTGTTCTAATAGGTCAGGGGGACTTCTCATGATTTCTCATTTCTTTTTATTCTTAGAAGACCAGATCTTTATATTTTGCCGGGAATAGTTTTGTTCTGTGGCTACCTTTGTAGAAACTTCTTTGGAAAAGTTTTAGTTTAAATGCCACAGTTAATAACACAGTAGGCTTTATTCTTGAATTTTTATTCATTTTGTTCTAAAATCCTCCAGCTGAAGCTTCAATGTTCCTCAGTACCTGCCTCATTTAAAAAAAAGCAAGCTGGTTGAAGATGTCATCACAAAAGTACTTAAAAGTAATTCCAAGTTCCTGTAGTTTTCTTTCAATGGTTGTGCATTATTTGAAGACAACTTGGATCTTCTGTGGCTGCTGGGAGACTTCCTGCTTTTGCCTGTTCAGGAAGGATTTGGTATTAGTTCTTATGCCTTTTAGCAAGTTGTTTCATAAATATTTTTGGCTATTTTTATCACTTTTTTATGTTGAATGTGCCAAAGGTGGTGGTTCTGAACTTGTTTGGGCATGACTTCAACTTTTTGCATGGTAATTTCATACCTCTAGCAGTCACTTGGCCTTGTTGTTTAACCACAATGTCTTTGGTTTAATTTTATTTTATTTTGGGTTTTCAAAATTTACTTGAAGGTTTACAAAATACAGGGTATTGTAAAACTCACATTTTATGGTTATAGTTTAACAGGGCCTGGCACAACTGGAATCAAAAGATGGAGACTTTCTAAAAACACAGTGAGGGAGGTGGTGAGACTTAGGGGGCCTTAAATTCAAGGTTTATTCTGTAACTCTCAGTCTAAATTTCACTTTCTGTGTAAATGAATAAAGCCTTTCTGTTTTTTTCCCATCAGTTTTTTGAGGCATTTTGATGTATAAACTCCTAACTACATTAAAATTAATATTTTGGTCAGGGAAAAAATGGTTGTGAGAGTTCATTGGCAGCTGAAGGTTAAACATGACAGAATTTAAGTATCTCAAAACCAGTATTAAAATTTAAGAAATTCAGAGGATGTTGCAGGCACAGCCAAGATACCTGAGCAACCTTAAATGAGACATCCAATAACTGTGCAAGGGCCATTCCATGCAGGAATGATGGCAGAGACAGAGTGAAGGCTTCTTAAATGAGATGAGCATGACCAGGGGCCTTTATTTAGTATAAATGTAATTAACAGCTAAACTGGATTTTGGATCAACGTGGTAGAAGCCAAATCTGTGGTGTTTAAAAGCTTCTCCATGCATGTGTGCACACAGACACAAACAGAACAGGCTCCCCTTTAAGCACCCCCAGCACCTCCTCCCAAAAAAGAGGCCAGAACCACACTTGTAAGGCTGCTTGGAACTCTTTTAGTGGGTGGTTTTTGTTGGTATATGAATGTAAACACAGGAAGATGGGTATTATTTGGAGGGAAAACATTTGTGAACAAAACCCAACCACAGGAGAAACAATAGTCCATTTTTTTGGCTGTACTTTAAGAAAACATTTCCTATTTTTTCCTGAGCATAAGAAGAATCAAAGACTTTGTGCTCTTCTTCTCATTCAAAATAATATCAAGTGTGACACTGAATCTCCTACCCAGCTGGAATATCCGTGATGGATGTGAATATTCATTCACTAACTGTGCCAAAAGTAATACTGCTGGGGTAAGAGGCAGGCTGTAGCTTTCCTGGGAGATAGATTGAAAAATAGTAATTCTCTTTGGACATACAGAACCTTAACAATAAATATAAATGTAAAATTACAGTAACAGCTCATGCAGGATGCTTTGAAAATGCAACCCTAAGTGGAATCCTTGAGTGGAAGTGTAAAGACTGAAAATGATGTCTTGCATTTCTTTCACCTTTACTACAGCAGGAAATAAAAAGCATTCAAAGGATGGGTGTGTTTTGTGTCTAGATACCAGCCCTTGAAGCCAGCAATCCTTTAATATTGCATTTCTGAAGATAGAAGAAGACCTTATTTAAAAAATGCAGAAATTCTGCAACACAAAGCTGAAAAATCTCCAGCTTTTACTAAGATGTATTTGAAGAGATTGTTTGATACAAGAAAGGCACATAGGTTATCCTAGGGAGATTTAAAATACAACTAACTTATGCTCCCCAAGAAGAAGGAGTAGAAGCTTGAAATACATTGAACTCATTCAGAAAAATTAAGGATGCTAACAAACATAATTTGATTTTAGGGCTGAGCCAGAGTTGTGTTTTGTTGAGGAGGTAGTGGGGATATCAGATTTCTGGAAATACCACATTTATTTATGAGGTGTAGTTGAGGATTCTGTCTGGGTAAGGTTTTTTGGTGATGTCTTGCTTTTCTCCCCTGCACAGAATCTTTTCTTGAATGGAATGAAAATCAGAGAAAGCAGCAGTGTTTTAAGGATATGTGTACAAACTGTATTTATTCTGTGTAAACTTCCTTGACAGTTTCTCATATTAGTGAATTCACCAAGATCCTAAAAAACTGTTAAGGTCTCATGACAAAAGCAGTGGCCTCTGTTCTCATAAAGGCATTTTAGAGATTAGACCATAATGCTTTAAAAGCTGTGTTGGATATACATTTGTATATATAATGCATCATTCCATGAAGGAAAAATAGCACACTATGTGTTGGGAAGAATCACAGAATTGTTTAGTTTGAAAGGAACCTCTGGAGGTCTAGTCCAGTCCCCTGCTCAAGGATGTTTCTCTTAAAATTGAAATTTCTCTCTGAAATTGATTTCTCTTTGAAATTGATTTCAATAAGGGAATTAATATATTCACTTTTCCTTGCCCCACCTTTTCCTGCTCAAATTCTGTGTTCACATCTGTTGTATTTTTCAGTCCATTGTGTGTCTTGTGGGTGCTTTTGCAGGCAATATGGAGTGGGTCATGTGGGATAGGATGGAATAGGAATGACACCTGTGCAGAAATGGGCTGTGGTTGTTAAATTGTTGAGCTGTGCCCTCAACCAGTGTTTTGGTCTCCTTATGGAATCCACTGATCTGTAGATTCCTACTTGAAAACTCCTTTTGCAAACAAACCACAGTGATGTGCAAATCTATGGTGTAAATACTTTTCAGGGAAGCTTTAATGCAAATAAGTTGATTTGTAAATGCATAACTTTGGCTTTGTGATTCCTTTTTGTTGAGGGCAGTAGTGGCTGTGTTAGGATCCAGTGAGTGAATACCTGGCCAGTGCTGTTTCATAGAATCATGGAATGGTTTGGGTTGGAAGGAGCTTAATGGATGAAACCCCTCTCCTGGGCAGGGAAACCTTCTCCTAGACCAGGTTGCTCCAAGCTCCATCCAGCCTGGCCTCTCTAACAGTTCCAGGGATGGGGCAGCCACAGTTTCTCTGAACAACTTGTGCCAGTGAATTAGATTAATAATGTGATTATAAATCCTGCTACAAACTTATATGTGTTATTAGCCCTTATATAACACAAATGCAGCATTTTCTGTGTGTCCTATCCTTCTGAGTCCATGCTCCCAATGCCCAGAGGAATTTCACATGCAGATCTTGTAATCCTGTACAGATTGTTTGAGCTATGCTATGTGAGATAGACATTATGATACAATTAATCTCTTTGTAGATGTATGTATTATCTCTCAAAATCAGTCTGGTCCTGTAAGATTTGGGGAATAAGAGGTAATTTAATGCATCACAGATGAAGCAGCTGCACATGGAGAAGAGTTATGTCATTGTTACCATGAACCAGAGGGTAGGGTGGAAGAGGAGGTGCATCTCCAGACAGATCAGTATTTACTATGAAGTGAATGTTTCTGTCAAGAGTTCATTCAGCCTTTGTGTACAGATGGGAGGCTTCAGTGCTATAGCATGTGTTGTGTGACCTAACTCAGCACCACCAGGAGTCTGGGAGAAGAGAGAGGAAGCCCCAGGCAGAGATGGTGTGTGGGAATGGTGGCATTGAGAAGTGGTCAATGAAACAGCTCTGCAGTGTTCAGAGCTGAGGGGTTTGTCCTCACAATGATCACAGTGGTGGTTTTAATTGCCTTTGGAAAGCTTGGGAAGCAGAACTGGAGGATACAATACAACAGAGTGCTTATTGCCTCTCAAAATTTAAATTGCACTTGATGTGATGCTATCTATTAGGCTTGAAGGTGCAGAGGTTTCCTGTGGAAGGCTCAGGGCTTGCTCAGCAGTGTTTTTGGAACCAGGGCCAGCAGCTGTGCAGCACCAGCTCCTGCTCTGGACACTTGATCCTGTCCCTGTTGCTGTGCCTTGCCCAAGTGGCTTGAAATAGGGGCAAGAATAGAAAGTGAATTGGAGATAGTGGCAGACTAAACTCCCTTTCTGTGTCTTCAACACTTTTCCTGGGATTGGGAGTAAGTGGTTTTATACCTTTAGTTAGCAAACTCATAAACTACTGTCTTGCTTCCTTCCCTGTAATCTTGATGGGACAAGTGATGTAGTTTGGAGAGGTGTAGGGTTTTTACAGAGATCAGTAGCAGCAAAGCTTCTGAGGAAGGCCTAGACAAAAGACTTGGCTTCTTTCTTTACACCTGAACTGAAATTAATCTTTCAAAATGTATTAAATGTAACAAAGAATGTAAAAATTACATCCTCTTGAAAGAACCTACATTTTTTCTTCATTGTAACATCTCTTGGAGGTACATCTGAAATTCTTTTTGTTTATAGTAACTCAAACATAGAAGCTTTTCAAATAAATTATCTGCTATTTGCCACTATTTAGAACTTAAGGATTCATTCATTTGGCATCATATCTCTCTAACCCTTTTTTTAATCTGTAAAATTGTAGAAAAGCTAAATGAGTTGTTCTTTAGAGTGATTTTAATTTATTCTTCCCATAGTAAAAACTTAGAGACATAAGTGCTTTTCTACCTTTTCTTAGAGAAGATACTTTAGACACAAGTTTGTCTGCATATTGAATTTGTCTTTTGTTATCTTTGAAACCTGCCCAGCTTTCCTAAAGTTTCAACCTTTTGGAAATTTTCCATTGCATTTTCTTAGTAGGTAAATCATCTAAGAGTATTCTGTCTGCAGCAGGAATGTGCTCCATTGAGCCCTCCAGGATCAATGCTTTAGGAATTGGACAGGACTTTGTCTGCAGGTGTTTTTTCTGGCAGTAGGTCAGTAATTTAAAAATTTCCCCTGCTAGTATCAAGACAAGATACAGCAGCTGATAAGAGTAAGAAAAGCTAAAAGTTATGTAACTTTAATTTAACACTGTAGTGAATCCTTCTAGACTGCAGGATTTTGTCATTTGAGAATTATACATTAAAATTTTATTTCAGTGTGTAATTACCTGTATCAGTGTCTGGCCAACTAGATATTTTTATTGTACTGCATTTTGTTTTTTTAAATCACTGCCTTGCAAGTTTTCAGTCAGCTCTTTCTAGAGATACAGGAAATGACAAGCAGAGCTTACTGAAATACAGGTTTCACTGTGTTTCCATTAGGCATAACTAGAAGTTATCCAGGAAATAGAGCAGAAATAGTAGTTCTTTAACTTGTTAGCTGACACTTTAGAGGCTACTATTGAACTGAAAATAACATCAAAGCTTAACAGGACAGAAACAACAGGGCCAGGTTCATACTCTGCCGTGCAGAATAGATGATAAAATACAGATAACCTGTAACTTCTGTCTTTAGCTTCTGGAAAACAAAGAGTCATACTTTGGCAGCGGAGTAAACTAGATTAATTTTTCCATTCTTGACTGTATGTGAGTAATGCAAGTTTCCATTCTGTACTCCTTTCAAACAAGCTCCAACACTTTGTGTGGAGGTACTGTGTGTCTCATAGCTAGGCAGGCTCCTGCAGCCTGTCAAAGCTCCCTAAGCAGAGCTTGTGGCTCGCAGAAAGCAAACGAGATTTTCATTTCTCCCTCCATTCAACAGGAGCCTCTTTCATGTCTGAAAATTGAAAACGCCTGTTTTACAGTGTGGTGCATGGATGTGTGTGTGTGCCCTCTGGCACACCTGTTTCCAATTTCCTGACTTGAAAGCATCTCCCATCAAAAGAAGCAGAAAAACAATTTCTCTCTGACACGCTGCTCGGCTCGGAGGCCTCGCTTTGCACAAGGCCTCGCTTTCCTTTGCCATCTTGGGCCCATCGGAGGAACATTATGAGATGCAGAGCACGCCTTGAATGGGATCTTCAGCTTATATTGGGCTGGCTTCTTTCTCCTCTTGTTGTGGTTATTTCAAGCAGTAGAAATCTTGAGAATCACTATGCTGAGGAAAAACCCCGGTGGTTTAATCCTTCGTTTCTTGCATGGGGCTCAAATGGAAGATCCAAGTCTGTAGCAAGTTAAGGTTTGTATAACCTGTGAATTGAGTATTAGTTACTATTTAGTAACTAATTATCAGAAAGATTAACATTTAAAAGTTATAGCTCAGATTTCTTACCTTTTTTCAAAATTGTTTGCAATGTAAGATAGTATCTAATATACTAACAAAAAAAATGAAGATTTTAAGTCTTAAAAAATAAAACCAAAAACATCACAAAATGCTGCCTGGTAACTTGGTTGTTATGGAAGTTGTGCACAGGCTAACTAGCAAATTACTACTGCTGAATTGATAACTTGAGGGGGCTACTGATACATCCAGAACATTATAGTAAGATAACAGAAGAAAAAGGGCCCATTAAAAAAAAGATTGTAGATTCCTGACTGTTCTTGTGCAAATCTTGTAGTAATCAATGAGGAGGATTTAAATAGGAGGTAAAACTGTATTACTCTCAGTCATTTCTCATTTCAATTCCCACTGAAAAGGGAAGTTCTATTTCACTGTTGGTCTGCCTGGGACTTTGAAAGCAGCCCTGCATCAAAAACTGTATTGTGGCTTGATCCAAGATATGTCTCTCTGAAAATCAGTGTTGGTGTTTCTGTATGATCTTCAAGTGATTTGGTGTATGATCTTCAAGTAATGTTCAGGCAGGAATAGAAGCTTCTGGTTGAAGACAGGTTTTCTGGGATCTCGTAGAGTTTCGTTTGGGTTTGTAGTTTGTTTACAAAATGAAGGTGTTGTGGCTATTAAGCCTCATTCTTCTTTCCTTCCTTTGTCATAGGAATCTTCCCCTTAATGTGGGAGGTTAGAAACTTGTGTCAAAGTATCTGTCTGTATGTTTCTGTTTATTTTTCATAGGATCTTAGAGTGGTTTGGATTGGGAGGGACCTTAAAGATCATCCTGTTCCAACACCCTGCCATGGGCAGGACACCTTCTACTAGAACAGCTTGCTTAAAGCCCCATCCAGCTTGGGCATGACTTCCAGGGATGGCACATTGAGAACTTCCCTGGGTGACCAATTCCAGTGTTTCTCCACCCTCATAGTAAAGAATTTCTCCCTAATATCTAATTTAAATCTACCCTCCTTCATTGTAAAAACATTCCCCCTTGTCCTGTTACTGTATGCTCTTGTCTTGCATGCAGCACTGCAGGTGGACTCTCACTTGAGCAGGGCAGAGGGGCAGAATCCCCTCTCTCCCCTGCTGCCCAGGGAGCTTTGGATGCAGCCTGGGATGCAGTTGGTTCTCTGGGCTGTGAGACACTGTCAGGTCATGTGGAGCAGCTTGTCTACCAAAAATCCACAAGTCCTCCCCAGGGCTGCTCTCAATCCCTTCTCCTGGCCCAGGTGCAGCACCTTGTCTGTGGCCTTGTTGAACTCCATGAGTTTTCCCTGACCCACCTGTGCAGGTCCCTGTGGATGGCATCCCTTCCCTGTGCCTCACAGTGCCATGTCATCAGGGTGCTTTCCATGCCACCATCCCTGCTGGGGACAGAGATGGAACAGCACCAGCCCCTGAGGAGCACCACCCATCACTGGTGTCCTCTTGGACGTGGAGCAATTGCCACAAATCTCCTGGTGTGGCTGTCCAGCCAGTTCCTTATCCACCAGGTGGTCTGTCCATCAAATCCATGTCTCTAAAGCACAGACAAGGATGTTGTGCAGGGCAGTGTCAAATACTTTGCAGAAGTCCAAGTGGATGGCACCAGTTGCTCTTCCCCTACACTTCAGTACTGTAACCTCATCCTAGAAGGTCACCAAATTTGTCAGGCATGATTTATCAGAATGGTTTCTGTAAACTCTGTTTTCTGTAGAAGCATTTTTGCCTTTGCCAGTAGCAATCCTAGAGGAAGGCAGTTAATTGTACTTAGCTGTGCAAACATGGACAGCAGCAGTTCCAACAACAGTGTTTTTGTCAGTGGAGGAGTTACAAGTAGGCAACATGGTGTTTGTGAAATATTCCTGTGTTAGGAAAATAATTTGTTTACTATATGAAACAGTCATTTCAGTGTGAAGCACTAATTTAACCCAGTAAATTTTTCCAGCTAGTCATTTCATTCTTGAGTCACTTGTGTGATGTCTTGGGGAAGCATTTGTCTGTCATTGCAAAATATTCATCTTTGAAATATAATGAGCTTCAGGTCATCATCATAACTGGGAAAGGATAATAAAGTGATTTAAACTCTGTTTACAGGAGAGTTACTGAAATGAATGTATTTGAGACTTTAATGTAGAATTGCAAGATGCTTCGTGGGAGTCCTTTGGATGTAGTACTAGTCAGTGAAAGAAATGCCAAATGTATTAACACTTGCACTTAAAAGCAATATAATGTGAGATAGTTAAGGAAATGAAGCAGATTACATTTTCATCAACTTGTGTGCTTGATTTGGAAATGTGTTTATGTAGCTTTCACTGGAGTTGCTGTCTTGAGTCATGTTAATACAACTTTTTTGGAAGCTGGCTAATGCTAGCGGTTAGACTAAAGTGACTGAACTATAAATTTGAACCCACAGCTTTATATTGTAAGTTATAAATCAGTTTTGATTGCTCTAGTAACGTATACACTCATTTTGTGCCTAGTCCTGGTATTATCTACAGTGTGTCCCCAGTTAGAGGCTATACAGAGGTATAGATCTGCTAAACCTGCAAGAGGTTTGGTTCTGACTTGAGATAATAGAAAGTGTAATTCTTTTTCTCAGCCTGTATCTGGTCAAAGTATGTGAAACACTGCTTAGTTGTTCTTTTTTTTTCTTCTTCAAAAATAGATGTTCCTACATCAAAAAACTACAGTAACAAATTTTTCTTTTCCAAATGGGAGAATTGTTTTCCTTAGTTATCTGTCCCTGCAGACTGCCAGCAAGCGATGTGTTGAAAGATTTTTACGTACACTGCCAGCAACAGTCTGTAAGTTTGCTGCCTTATAGGTTGACATAAATATGACAAAAAGAAATAACTTTGTCTGTGGGGATGTAGAGATGTGTGATGTGTTAGTAGAATTGCAAAGCTGCTTTCCTTGTGGTTGATCCTGGATCACATCCGTGGGCTGCAGCTGTTCTTAACCCATATTAAGTTTTCTCTCTCTGAAATTTTTTTGGAGCAGACTTGATGTTATGGGAACTCTTCAATAAAGTCATTCCCTTGGGGGGGGAAATAACGTTATACGTCATGCTAAAAAATGGCCATTTTTTTTTGATGCCAATTTAGGAAATCCATGAAAATTGTGAAGTAGTAACATCTGGTTTTATTACTTGATGCACTGGAGATGCATAGGCTCACTTTGATTTCTGTGTTTCATTTGTTTGATTCCTATTCTAGGTCCTCTGCTTCTTATTCATATAGTTATATTTAAAGGTATTACATGTTATATTTTAAAGGTACTAACAGGTTTTTTCAAGGGAAAAAAAACAGCTTTCTCAGTTTTTGCTGGAGCATATGCCTGCTTAGTTTTGTTCTTTACAGCAAAACTTCACAGTGATTAAAGTTTCTTAGTTTAAAAAAAGTAATGTCCACGTTGTGATCTATGGGTAAAATGCATCTTGTGGGTTTTTTTCATGTTCTTCATCCATCACTTTGGAATAAATAGTAGATAACTCACAGTTCTGTTGTGGACAGAAGCTTCTGAGTGTGGGTGTAATGAGGGAAGTGAATGGACAGCCCCTCCTGTAAGCAGCTGCTGAGCTTGCTCTATTGCACGAGCCTCAAGTTTATCTCCTAACCAGAACACTTCTCTCATTAACTTCACAGCTTGACAATCTCAATGAAAACACTTTTTCCCTTGTGCTCTCAAGAACAGCTTCCCTTGGCTGTGTAACTTTTGTAGTATTTTGGCTCCTCTGAATTTGTAACTGTTTTTTACTCAATCTGTTTGCTATACAAAGAATTTTTTCTTTTTCTGTTGTGCCAGTTGTATGTAGATTGAATGCCAAATTTGTGTCCCACTTCAAACAACTCAATTTAGCTGAATTGTATTAATCAGGAGACATTGCTCATTAGCAGGGACACATAACTGAAGACCAAGTTGTTTTTTTTTTTTTTTTGATGATTGAACATAGCAGGATTTTGGGACACATGTACACAGTTTTTCAGCAATCTGGTTGAATTCTCTGGGCTGATTCTCTGACATCTAATGCATCCATAGTGCTCCAGAGGGTGGGTTTTTTGTTTGTTGGGGTTTTTTTAAATCTTGAAAATGAGGGGGGTAATTTATTTTTTCTTTCTGTATTAGCAATCTTTGAAAAACTGTGGAAAATCACTGTGCATGTAAGGGGAAGGGTATAATTGTGTGACAAGTAGCCAGAGAGGGAGATTCTTTGAGCAGGTTGCCATGTTAATTAGGGTTTAAAATGGTGAGAAGAGCTAGAAACCAGTCTGTGAGTAGCTGCATTGCCAGCCCTGCCAATGTGTTTGTGCCATGTTGTACCCAAACCATTCAGTGCTTTAAACTCAGCATATGCACAGCAATGAGAGACTCAGCAGGCTGCACTGGAGCCACTTTGGGTTGGGTTTAATTATTACATTTTTCTTTATGCCACATCTAGGCTGGCTTCAGCCAATGTCTCTGTTCTGGGTTTGTTAATGCTTCCAGTAAAGTGTGAGTTACCCCTGGAGACTGAGCTGCCTTTGTCTGAAGCCAGCCCAGGTTTGATGTCTTACCAGCTCCAGCTCCCTGCCACTTGGAAGCAGCTAGATTGTTTCCAGCCATAAATTTGTTTCTGGAGGCTGTGTAGGTGTATTTATGTAATTGTGTACCTGAGCTATTAAGTCCAACTGGATTATGGCAGATTTTTTTTTTTAATGGTTCCAGTGCTTGCATCATCTTGTTGTATTTAATGAGAAATATGCTAGAAATGTTTAGATAGAATTGTAAAGGGACTGTATCTGACTTCTCTCTGTATATTCTGGTGTCTAATGCAGTTTTGGGCCCTGATAAGTTACAAGTCTGATCAAAATGTAGTCACATTTAGATAATTTGAGATCATTGTTATGTTACACCTCTACATTAGCTATGTTTTCTTTGTTTCCTCACTGGATAATACAGTTCACCTGGCTCTTCATTAAACCTCTTCTAGCTGCTTTGTCTGCTTCCTTGCCATTGAGGAAAAATGTCAACCAACAGGAGGCAGAAGTAGTGTAATGACCCTGCTCTGTATGGAGCAGGTATCAGCAGTGAGTTTCCCTGTCCAACAAACATGCACGGTGCCCTTTGGCTGCAGCTGTGTGTCCCAAAGCACAGCACAGGAAGGGAAAAGGATGGAGGAGAAAATATAGCAGGTGTGAGTGCTCCTACAGAACAGGAGTAGCAGTAATGACCTGCTTGTCTTCACCAAAAATAGGTTTCAGGGGATAGTGCAGAAAGCACTGAGGCAATAAGTGGTTGTTTTTCTTGTGGACAAACCTTTAAAAATCACAGGAATTTATATTAGGAGTCCAGTGACCAGCCACTTTTGCAAAAAAGCATGGGTGAATTCATGTATTCCTTTGTTGCAAAAAGGCTGAATCAGATGGACTAAGCAGAAAATTCTGTCATGCAAAAGGAGTTACTGTGTCACTGAAGTTGTTCTTGGTTTGAAGAGTTGCTTGCAAGGATCATTCCCAGGAGAATGATTAGTAAGAGGATTCTATCTGGATAGAGATGTCAGAGATACTGTTGCTGTTTCTTCTTGCTGTACTTAACTTTTGTTTGGTTTATGACTTTGTGCAGTCAAAATTTCTGGAAAGTTGTGAGAAAACAACTGACTTAGTTGAATTTTTGAGTGACTCAGTGTCAACCTTTTTAAAAAATAAAGATATGTGGCAGAAACCTGTCATATGCATCACTATGAGGAGACTCATTATTTTGCATCATCACAGTCAAATTAATGTGATGATATAAATTAATGACAGGGTTTCTTCCTAGTGATATCTGTACTTTGACTGTTCCCAATCTTACTATTTCTTTAGGTTGTGGAGAGCACCTTGTCCGGACCATACTGGCCAGAGAATGTTCATGTGCTTTGCAAACAGAGGATGCCCACCAGGCTCTCCTAGAGACTATGCAAAACAAGTTTATTGGTGAGTATTTGCCTAAATGTCACCAAACACTGCTGAAAATGTGAGTTCCTCTATTAAATAAAGATACTTATTCTTGCCTTTTCTGTGGAAGCCTCGTGTTGCAGTTGGCTTCAGATTTAGTGTTGTGTTACATCTGAAAAATGTTAAACTACAGAAGAATATATTAGGAAATTTAAAGGAAAACCCTTGGAAATACCTCAATTGTTATGTGAGTCATAGAATACCCGGAGAGGTTTGAAGAAAGAATTTCCTGTCTGAATCATGGGCTGTGGTGTACAATTGCATATTTTAGAATTGATGGGTTAGGAGCATTAGTAAAAATTATTCCTCATGTTAACCCTTTTAAAAATAGTAGACCTCAAAACCATTTCATGTTCTAATTAAGTGCTTTGCACAGACAGATTCTGGTTTGCTATTTACATCATAAAATTAATTTCTTGAAGAAGTAAAATGGACTTTGTTAAAAAAACTATTTTTTCTTTGATTTAAAAGAACTGTGCAATATGTCTTCAATTTCTTGTAAATATAGATCTTGTTTTCTTTCCTCAAGTCATAAGCAAAATATGAATGTGGATTTTTAAAATAACCATAAAATCTTGCCCTTTTGAAAATTCCAGTGAAACTTGTGGCACATGTGTTGACTTGAAGCGTTTTCATACCCTTTAACAATTTTCAAGCTTTAGACAATTTTCATCTTCAAAATTTCTTATTATGTCAACATAATACTTGTACACTGTGTTGCCAAAGCTCATTTTGTGATACTTTAATTAGAACTGAAAGAGGGACATACACATACCTTTTGGTGTCCCAGGGAATGATGCCCTTGGTCTTGGCAAGTAGTTTCTTAATTTCTTTTTATAATATTGAATCCATAATAGATTCTGCTTCTGACATTTGACTGTTTGAGAGGAAATCACCTTTGCATTGGAAAACTGCACTTTATAATCTGCTGCTGCACTGCTGTCATTTCTAGGGCAGAACACTCTGTGTGTTCCTCCCTAAAAATTCTAATCCAAGCAACAAAAATGTAGCTTTTTATATTTAATCGCTGATCCCGGTGCATAGCAGCACAAAATTGGGAATTTGTGTACCCAAAAGAAGCATTTAGGAAGGATGCTTGTGGTAGCTATGCTAATTTGTAGCCAGCTTTGCAGATGTTGTATGGAAGTGGCCTCAGTTTAGGAAAGTCAGATCTTCAGTCCACGCTCTCAAAATTTATTGTGCTGTTTGTGGTAAGAGTATGAAAAGCAAGCCCAAATTGTGTGTAACCTTCTGCAATTTCATATTAGTGCATGTACACACACAGGATGGAAAGCTACTGATGAAGTAATTCATAGAGACTGGCTGATAAAAGCCCAAAATTTAATTTCTTTTAGTTAAAGGTGCCTTCTTTAAGTTGCTTTGAGTTTTCTGCGTTTTCTTTGCTCTGTTTGGTAATGGGTAGCAAAAAAACACAATTCTCACTTTGCTGTTTAATGCAAACATATTTTTGCCACCACTTTGCATAACAGATGTTTCCATTTAAATGTTAACTGGCTCCTATGTGATATGTACATTGTGTTCTTTAGTGGAAATATGAAAATGTTTCTGTTGGAGATAAGAGCCTATTAAATGTTGCTGAAGGTTTTCTTACACCTGAACTAGCAATTGCAGAGAAAGAGGAGCTGCCCAGACAGAGG
Source organism: Aegithalos caudatus (assembly GCA_013389925.1). Lineage (NCBI taxonomy): Eukaryota > Metazoa > Chordata > Aves > Passeriformes > Aegithalidae > Aegithalos > Aegithalos caudatus. Next base: position 90,944 of record WEIU01001109.1, on the reverse strand, counting down.
TACCAGGATATCAGTGTGATGTGTTACTGCCTTGGGAAAACACTAAACCCAGCTAAACAGCAGAAAATGAAAAGAATGAGAGACAGGATCAAATTAATGCCCTTCATGAAAAGAAAATTTGAAAAAACATTTATATAACATTTATATAAATGCTTTGTAATTCCTTTTTTATAGTTTTAATTCAGGACAGGTCTGGCTTGTATTTTCAGAAACTTACCACTGCAAGCTTCTGCTGCCTGACAGCAGGAATGTCTGCTCAGTTGTACTCTGGGCAGTGCTGATGTGGGGAAAAAAAAACACAGCCACTTTTGTTTTTTGTGTAAAACATAAAATCTAGTTTGTGCTAAGCTGTCCAGTGAATGAAGGCTGATGGAGGAAAACATCAAAATCCAAACACATTTTTGCTGGTAACATGTGACATAATATCGAGTTTGTAGCTGGGAGAGAAATCTTGGAGATCCTGGCAATTCTGCAGGTGGAATGCAAAGTTACATGTGGCAAATACAATGCAACAGTTAAAAATGTGCATTACACTTAAAACAGTTGATTTAGACTAAATAGGGGGTTTTTTGCTGTGACTTTTCTAGGGTGATGTGCTAGTTGGTAGCACAGGATGTGTGGTAGGTGCGGGATTTCTTACTGTGAAACAAGAAGATAAAATGGGCTAATAGACTCCTTGCTGAGTGCATGGATGCTGCCCTTGCCTTCCTTAGAGCCCTGCTTTGTGGTCTTGTCAAATTATCACCAGAATTATAATGGACCAAAGCATTGCAAAAAACCCCCAGCCTTTACCAAAGCTGAGCTAGAATGTTTTATCAGAAGTCAAAATGTGCATTGCTTGTACCAGAGGAATGAACAGCTGATTTTGGCAGTTGCCATCAGCTTGGTGCTTCCTGTTTACAGGATTCTCCAAGTCTCTGCAGAGCCCTGGGAATCCTTCCAGCTAGGGAATGCCTGGCTTAGACAGTGAGTGCTGGTTAAACAGCAGGTGATGAGCAAACTCATGTCAGATGTGCTTCTCTCATCCTTTCTCTGAGCCAGCTTACTGTGGAGAATGCACAACTGATGGTGAGTCAGAGGTGAGAGAAATCAAATCTAGACTTTTTGTAAATGGAATGGGCTCCATATCTTTAGTCAAAGAGCACAAAAGGCTTGGTTCACAGTTAAGGAATGGTGTTCTGTAAACACATATACCTTCCAAACAGAAGAACAGAGGATTTTGTTACTCATCATTCCTTTCAAATGCAGCCAAGTTTGTGGAATGTAGACTTAGAGTAAATATTTGTGTCATCTCATTGGCGGGAAATCTGGGCTTTTAACAATGGCAGCATTACCAATGGTACTTTAAAACTTCTTATGAAGTATTAGAAAATAATGAGCTGAAAGACGTAGTTGGAATCTGATATTTGTTCTTTCCTTAGAGGAAATATGTTTCTCTATTCTTGCATTTTTAAGCTGTGCCTCAGTTGAGTGAAGTCTGCAGAGAGGTAATAGCAGAAGGATAAGGCTGACACTTTCTCTTCTAGAAATTTAGTCTCAAAATCCTCTCTCTTTGGACAGCTAGGAATCATAGAATATTAATTTCCTGATTATTAGTTACGCTTGCTCAGGAGGAAAAAGCCTCCTACTTTAGCAGTAACAAGACTGTGACTGGCATTGCACAGTGTTACAGCTACTTTATAGTACATTATAGTTTCCTTTGGTATAACTACACTATAGTTTCCTTTAGCTCACTCTAAGCTTTGTAGTATCCTTTGTGGTTTTCTAGCAGAGGAAACAAACTATGGAAGCATTATTGTGCTTCTCCATGACACAGAGGAAAAGATTTCAGAAGGGAATTAAGTGATCCTGAAGTTGCATAAACACAACGTGGTGATGTTCCACAAGGATTTGTATAGGTCCTCCCTATGCTTCTGCATGTCAAAAGCACTGGGATCTTATTGGTCTGTGGTAGCCTCAGTTATTTAATTTCTTAAAATCTTCCTTGGAAAGTTTTAAAATACAGGTGTTTTCCCTTGCAGCTTCTTTAAAAATTCAACATCATAGATGTTGTAACTTAATGTATCATGAAATATAAAGACCCCTAGCCTGAGACAGCTTAAACATTCACTAAATAATGGTTCATGAAATTAAAAGCAGATTTTGTTTAGTGCTTATTACATTCCTGTAATGTTTATTTCAGTTGTTACCTTGGACTTTAGTGGGCTACATAGCAGAAGCAGAGTGGCAAACAGCTTCATTTCCACCACGTTCTGCACACAAGCTGACACTCCCGTGGCCAAGGTGATCTATAGACCTGAAAAAGCCAGAGTTCCACTCACACAGTGCACAAGAAGGTTTAGAATTGTTTAACTGCCCTCTGTTAAAACTGGGGGTGCTGAAGCACTTAATTGGTTACACCACACCACAGTCAGTGTTTAGACCCAAGTTTTAAGCCTGTGAAAGCTGATGTAAACAATGAAGCTGGTAATGGTTTCTCTGCTGTGGAAGAGTATGAGTGTAAAACATCTGATGAGCAGCTGGTTCATCCTTCAGCTGGGTAAGTGTAAATAAAACACTTCATTTACAGCTTAGTGTTGAATCTGTGCTAGAAGGGTTCTCTGGGGAAAAAGAGGCACAGGCTCAGAAATGAGCAACTCCTGTCAATCCCATGATCTGGAGGAAACAATCTTCATCATGTGAGAGCTTTAACTCACAAGAGATGCTGAAGAAAAAAGTGTTCTTCACTTGGAACTGTAGCTCCTCTAGAGCAAGGCTGAATGTTGAGGCCATGATTTGCTTCAACACTTGTGAAATTTCTCAGTTTTGTCCCTGATCAGCAGCTGAACTTGGCTGTTGGTGTTCGGTTCTGGCTGCTCTTGCACAACTTCAAGAGATCAGTGAATGTGGAGTTGCTGTGAAGATCTGCTTGCTTGTTTTTGAGAGACCATTGCTACAGATTAATAACATACAAAATACACAAATAAAAATGTGATAATGCTTTCTGTAGGTCACATAGCAATAACAGAGTAGTTGAGCTTCGAAGGAGAGAAATGTGTTTTGTAAAATGTAATTCTGTGACTGGGGAAGGTGAGAGCTTCACCAAAACTAATGAAATATGGGGTTTGTTTGGTTTTGTCCTACCCCTTCTCTCTGGTGTGGCCAGTCAGTGCTAACATTGCTAGTTAATGCTGTAGTTGGAGTTGTACTTTGGATTTTTCATGTCACATTCCTCAGTGGGATGCCAGTGTAACTGGAAAAGGAGCACTCAGCTTCATGAGACTTAAAATTATATTTAAAGCCCCAGGTTTTTGTAATTTTGTCATTAGCAAGCTATTAGATGAAAGATTTATCCAGCAATTCTACTTTATTGCAGTGGAAAACAGTATTTTTGGCTAGTAGGCATATTTTTGGTTCTATTTTAACTAAATTTTGAATTTGTACAGGAAAATCTGTCTTTGTAAAGAGTAAAGAGAGAGCAAAAATGGTGTAGGAGGTGGGAGCCAGATCACTTTTTCCTTCTAATAAGAAACCGTTCTGCCTTTAACATATGTGGCAGTTTTTTAGTTCCACTTTTTCTCCTCCTCTTGAAATACTAATGAAATGTATATATAAAAGTCATTACCTATATTGTTATTTTTTACAAAAGTCTGCTGTGTTATTTCTTTTTCTCAATGGGTTGACTGTAACAAAATGATGAGTTTTAGAAGTAAATTAATGAAATATGTTTCCTAACCTTTGAATTCAGTGTTTTGAGAACACTCAAATTAATTCCTGTGTATGGCACATGGATTCTCTTTAGAAATAAAGTATAATACTGCTGTTGTACCATTATTTTTACAGATGTAATGATGGATGCATAGCATTCATCTGTTTGGAATTTTGTTTACCATAGAGCTACTCATTTGCGCTGTCTGGTTTGTTAAAATACACTCTTTAGCATAATTGTGATCATCATCAGTAGGTCTGCAAATCTAGAAAGATCCTTGTTTAAAAAAGGCATTATATTTGAATCCCTCTTTTAGCATTTCTGAAAAATCGCTTTAATTGGAAAATTAAAGTAACTTTTAAACAATATGCTGTTCAGCATGTATTTAATTTGGCTTAGGGTCTGATTTTTAAGAGCAGAGAAGTAGCCTGAATTTACTGTAACACAGAATTCTGTAATGTTATTATTGTAGGCAACTGGTTTTTTTCTGTCACTTTTCAGAAGTCGATTCCCCACAACTTAGGCAGTGAATTGGAGACATACACTGTATTGTTGCTGATTTTGCACTAGAGATGATTTAGCTGAACTTGCTGCTGAAGGCATTTGGGATGGGTGGGGGTGTAGTCACACAATTTTGCTTCTGATGTCTCTGGGAATGGCAGCTTTCAACAGAAACAGGGAAGCAGGGTGGCCCTTGGAAGTGGTGGTGTGGGAAGATCCCAAATCTTTGAGGGGTGGTGCAAGTGTGGCTGTGTCTTTGCTGCATGTTTGGAGATGAAAAGAAGGGGTATGTTCTTTTTTCAGACTTCTCCCACCATTCCAGAGCAATGCTCATTCTGCCGGTGATGAAGAAATGGTGTAGAAGATCAAAAGGGCAAGCAAGGCTGTTTTTGTCTGTAGGAGAGATAGTGTCTCCCATCATCGTTGCTTTGTTTGCATAACACAAACTTTTAAGACATTTGGTTCAATACTCCATTCAAATTACCTGCTACAAGTCACTTTAATTCATATTATTCATCTCTGTCTCACACCAGTAGTTACTGGTACAAAGTTAGTGCAGTGTGACCTGGTTTCATGTGACATAATCAACATTTTTTCTTAGTCCAAGGGCCCAACCTGTGTCATTCTTAAAGAAGCCAGTGTCTGAAATTAAGAATTTTATCACACTTTTATCAGGTGCAGTTCAATTAAATTAATCCTCTCAGAGTTTTCCAGCTGCAGTAGGGTGGCACTGTACTTCAGCAAAGGCTGAATGAATACAGTCAGTTTTCCAACTTTGGAGTGGTCTTCAAAGCCTTTGAGTTTTGTGGACTGGTAATAAAACTTCCATGGTGCATAATTGTTGAAGGAAATAATTTGTTCAGAAAACAATTGTGTACATACTTAGGGCAGTATAATGGACACCATGTTTAATGTCAATAAATAAATGCTATTTATGCTGACAGAACTGGGGCTTGCAGTTGTTCATGTAGAGGTTGAGCATCTTTTTGGATGAAGTTGTGAGCTGAAGACTTTGTCTTATGTGCTTGAAACTCAAGTTTTAAATTACTTATTTAAACTCTCTTTTGAAATAAGTTTGACAAAGAACTTGCTTTGAGTGATTTTTTTTTAAAATTCTGTGTTTCACTGAAGATGAATATTTAGTTCTTGCAAAGAAATCCCTGTAAAATGGAAGAATTTTGATGAAAATGCAGTGTTACATGTTTTTCTGCAGTCTCTACATGGGAAGAAGCCTTGTAATCCTTGTGAGATTTCAAAATACAAGTTACTCAGATTACTGAAAATTTGATCAGTCATGATGGCATGGTTGACAAAAATACTGGGAAAATGAAGAAATATGTAATTAGCTTATTTACAGACTTCCCTTTCATCTATTTTTTTTCAGAGTGTGGGAGAAACAAAATCCCTAAAAAACGTGATTAAACTAATGGAAGCATTTCTAGAACAAGACTTCAGTGGCACCAACTTTATGAAGTATAATCAGTAGTTACTGTCTGGTGTTATGTGCATTCATACAGTCCCAGTGTTTTACTGTGGCTTGAATATAGTGTCTGCTGTGATTGCTGGCTGTGTTCTGATGAAATATAACATTTTTAACCATTCTAATTAAAGAGATAATTCACATTTTTCACTAGAATCTTGGAAGAATCTTTCATAGCCCTTGAAAGGGAAGGAGAAACTGCTTATTAAAAAACAAACCAGAACTTTTTCTGTCTCTTTGCAATGACTTTTCACCACAGCATGGCTTAGAGCCTAAATTGTTTGTGCAGTTCAGTGTCAGATGAGGTCTGCACACCAAGTTCAGGTAGAGGCATTGTCTTTGAAGTGCCTGATTTTGACTTGGGTGGTAAAACTCTTCACAACTTTCCAAGCCTCGTGTTTCTATTTTAACCAAACATATTTTCCTGTTTTGTTATCTCTTACCTTATCATGGGCTGGATTCTTGTTTCACAGGGATTTGGTTGTGGTCAGTGAGCAATACAGGAGGTGGAACTGTAACTAGTAATAGTTCCTTTACAAAGCAAGTGGCATTTTAAAGATAATATCTGTTTGCATTAAATCAAATAAGATATTACTGCTTATTAAGCAAACTGCATTTATTATTTCCCTGCAACGTGGGCTTCTATTGCAGTGACCACTGTGTGTCACTTTTGAAGGTGGCTGTTCTAATGTTTAGAGAAAACACAATAAAGCTTGAAGCTGGATTTTATTGGGCTGTTTTGTTGTTATTTGCATTAAAGGAGTAATTTTAATCATACAAATAGCTGTGGGCAAGTTAAAGGAGTCTGTTGAATAGATCTGCTCTAAAGTTCATGTAGCTGGCAAATTACGTCTGTACACTAATTTATTCAAAGGAAAGAATTGAAAAGAATTACATTAAATGGCTGTTGCAATTGTATGTTCAATTTTAAATGACAGTATAATGCAGATGTTTAACTAGGATGTCTATGGGCCTAAGTGCAAGAACTTGATTAATTTTGTGGCACAAGTAATTTAAAATTGTATGTAAATTATACCATTGTTTCCACATTTAAAGCCATAGGAATCTTATTTCAAATTGCAAGCCAGAGAAAGAATACTTAGGCTTGGTTCAGCTACCTCTAAAGCTTTTCCAGCTTCTGATAGAAGACTTTTATATCCTGTGTATTAAATTACTAACGGAGGAGCCCTTGTAAAAAGGATGTGCTAAGGCTTTTCTGCTAGTATTCATCCAGCAGCAAGGCAGGCAGTATAGCAGCTTGATGATGTCTCTGTACAAAGGGCTTTCAATTGGCAAAAATGAATAAACTGTAAAAATGACCTAAAACTGCTTTATTTTTTAGATATGTCCTTATGAGAAAGAACTAAATATTGAGTCACAATTTTTTTTCAACTCACTACTCCGTTTTTCATTATATTTTCCTTGATCCATGAACAAATAGGTTTGCCATGACAAATGTAATTGTTAATATTTTTCTTTTATTCCATGTAGCTCTTAATTTTTTTGATTACTGGTGAATTAGTAGATTAACATTCTAGAAAATTATTCTTTTGAAACACCAGGAAGAAGAGAACTGATGCTTTTGTAAAAGCACTCTTTGATCTATCAGCCTTTTCAACCCTTAGTGACAAGACGAAAGAGGAAAGGCAGAAAGTCAAATAGAAATAATAAAAAAAAAAGCCCAAGAGACTATTCCTGTTACAAATAATTCTCCCCAACAATTTTTCCCCAGGTTCACCTTTCCTGGCCAATGAAGATGGGGTACTTGGAGGTGTGATAGTTCTCCGTTCCTGCAGGTGTTCAGCAGAGCCTGAGTCCTCACAGGAAAAGCCAACTTTACTAGGTAAGAAATCCTTACTCATTTTTAATTCAGCTGGGTGCTAACTCAAAGTGAAGGGTCAAATAAAATCTCTGTGCAAAAAGGAATTGACATTAAAATAATAAAGCTCTAGAAAGTGAAATAGGGAACAAGCATGGCAAATATTAATAAAACTCCAGAGAAGAGAATTCTTTCTGATTTACTATTTCTAAGCAGAATGTAGAGGGTTGTGTGGCATCCTTCTAAATCTATGGCATAGATCTCACAATTGCTTGTGGTGAGGCAGGATGTGTTCCTCCTAGGAAAAATTGCATTTATAGCTGGGGGTAATGCCTGTAACTGTTTACTGCTTCTCAGTAGCTTATTTGTGAAAAATGCTTTCTAAAAATTCATTATTCCTCCTTTTTGCAGAAGAAAATGTGTAAATTTGGGGGATACACTTAAAATTTTGTAAGGAAAGTTGCTCATGGTTGTTCATTCTTGGTAATGGCCAGGAAAATCAGTTTAGATAAGTCACAATCACTATTTGCTTTTACACCAAACAGGAGTTTCTGCTGCTCATACTGAAATCACCTGGACTTTGCCTCCCCCAGTAGCTGGCTGGTTCCAAAAAGGCTTTACATCCCTTTCATCCCTGTTTCTGTCCTGGAAACACAATCCCTATCTTGCTGTTTTATGGCAGAAAAGTCATTTGTGGAAAATTGTCCCATGGTTTGTGTGGGAGAAACAGCTGGGAACTGAAGGCTGTAGACTATGAGCAGAACAGGATGGAAATGTAACCCTGAGACAGTAAAGCCTCTTTAAGGGAAGGAATTTGGGATTGGGGGCATATGAATTACTTGTGCCATCTCCTGTCCTGTGGTGCTCCTCAGATGTGGAGTTTTGTGCTTGTTTGTTGGGTCACACTGACCTATTACAGATTTGGGTTATGTTACCAGAATTAAAGTGGTTTTCCTTTGTATAATACTCTGCTTTATTATTATTTACCCAGTTGTGATATTATCTAGTGCAACAGCATCCTGAAACATAAATTCTATCCTTAAAAAAGGAGTTAAGGAAATGAAAATACAAGTTTGATTAGGTAAGAACAAACAGGATTAACTTAGCTTCCAATTACTTAGATTTGGAAGTGATAGAAATTTTTTCATTTAATTCTTGTCATTCATGTAAGAGAACATGTTCTATTGATCAAGACTCAGCATTTTTTCCTTAAAAATCAATTTATAAAATCCCCATATATTGTGCATCAGAAGTAAAGACTATTTTTCCATTGATTTTTTGTTTTCTTTCCACTGAAATTACACTGGGATTAACTATAGCACAGTACTTTTTCTGTACCTTTTGAAACTTCCTGCCTTACAATGAAAGCAGATATAATTCATAATTAAACATAATGTAGTATTTCTGTTGTTTGGATTGAAAATAAGTTGGTTAATACTGAAAAACTTTGTGTATAGAATAAAGAATGCTCATGTCTTTGTTACAGGCATCATCTTTATTTCTTTTTAATATTGAAGCAAATGGCAAGGAAGTGACTTATTAAATAGTTGAAAATATACTTATCTGAAGCTGTAATTACATGTTTCACATGTAATTTAGAATTCTCATTATAGTTTATTACTTGTAATGGCTAACAATAACCAAGGTTTTTGTTAGTACAGCTAATTAGTACAACTACTTTTGGTAGTTATCAAAGGCACAGATAGATTATTTGAGGCTATTGGGCCTGAACTGTTTCCTAACTTCTCAAAATTGAAAGATGGGATTAAATTTGTCTTTAAAAAAATGCTTTCACTGAGAGTGGAGCCTTTGGGGTACCACAGAGGGGTTGTCCCCATCAAACACACATTGGTTGTGCTGGATTTGTTTCACTCTCTGAAAGCTTTTGATTCACCTTTGGTGGTAATGATTCTGTTACAGGGGAGCAGAGCACACACCCCAATGAAGTTCATTTTTCTTTTATGATGATATCTGCATATCTGTCAGAATCTTCAAGTCTTGCTGGGATCACCTAACCTTTGATCTGCTGCTCTGCTTTCATTACTATGCAAGGAGAAGTGGTTCAAAGGATGAGTGTGCTCAGCAGGCTGTGACCTTCATCAGCCACCTTAAAGGAACAGGAGGAATAGCAATGAGTAAAAGTTTTAAACCCCTCTAGTGATGCTTTTTTGGTAGTATGTGGAAGTCACTCTCCAAAGAAATATGTGGAAATGTCTGTTCATGGCATCTTGTGTAATTCATGGAAGACACCTCCCATAATCCAGAGGAAGAATTTGTGTTTCAGTGCATTTTTTAAAAGCCTTTTACAGAATTCTGTGAAATTCCTTGAATTCTGATCAGCTCTTTTTTTTTTTTCTTTCCCCCTTCCAAAACTTTATGAACACAAAGAAAAATTACAATGACAGAGAGCAAAAAGAAAACTGTGGCAATTTAAGCTCCACTGACAGAGAGCTGAACATATAAATAGTGTGCTCTTTGTCTGAATTTTTTGTTGCAGCTGAGTAGGAGTGTGTTTGTGTACATAAAGATACCTGCATATGTATCAGGCAATTAAGGATAACTGGAACAGGCTGTTAAACAAATAATAAATCAGGACACTTTCAGATTTCAGGACAGCACCTTACTGGATTAACAGGCATTAACAATACATGTGAGCAGTGATGAGTTTTCTTAATCATTGTCACTGCAAACATGAGAGCTGGTCTTTTACACTGATACCCTAAATGAGCTGTGAGTGCAGTCCCAGAGAGCTGATGTTGTGTACCTGGTGCTGAAGTCCAGGAAATCAGACCTGAGAGTGCTTTGATAGTGGTTTCTTCTTCATCTTTTTTTCCCCTCTTACCTTTGATGCTCCTTACACTCTCCACAAAAAATGGGGGTGTTTTCATCTGCTGTTTTAATTCAGCATCCTTTTGAATGCAGGACTTCCTCTAATTTTGCCAGGAATCTTTCTTTCTTACTGTGCATGTTACTCTGATTCCATCAGACACCTCTCCTCCTTTTTGTGCAGGATAAATTTGCTTTTACCAGATGTCTTTCCTGCCTGCTCTATATCTTCAATTCCCATATTGCAGACTTGACAATTTCTATGTTTGCCTGTATCCTGCCTGGGCAGCTGAGCCACAAACCCCCTGTACCTGTTGAAAGAAGGCCATCTGGCTTTAGGCTGTTGCAGGGTGCTTTTGTCTGGGTTCAAGGCAGGCAAATCTAAGTTCTGTCAGCTTTTGCTGATGGGTGGAACAGGCAGTTGCTTTAGAAGTTGGTCCAGTTTTTAACTGCAGTTGGAGTTGATGCATTTCTCATCTTGGGAGGCTCCATATCATTGAAGTAACGTTCTCATTCTGGGTTATAGTTCTGCAGTGTGTGACTGTGAATACTCAGGAAAACTTGTTTGTTTGATAGCTGTTTCTTTTGAGATTTAATTGCTCTGGTAAATAGCTTTTGTTCTTTGTTTTTTTTATCCATATTATATTTGTTCCTCAAGACACCAGTCTTGTTAAATGACATCTTGTACTTTAAACCAAGGTCTTTTTGTAACTTCTTGCATTTTCCTTTATAGTGGAATTTCTGTGGAGCCATACAACAGAGAGCATGTGTGTTGGATACATGTCTGCACAGGATGGTAAAGCTAAGGTAAGCCATGAGGAATAGGCTGTAATACAGTAAAGTGAGTGCAGAAGCTAAGCAGAATTTGAATTAATGATAATAAAATATATAAGAAATTTCTTTCTTTAAGAGAACAGGAGAAGTAATGGTTGCATAAGCAGTTAAATGTGTCCATTGATTAGGCATTTGCACATGTCCATTCCCTCTGCTGACAGTAATTGTATTTGAATAACTTTATTCATCTTGATTCAGTTATGCTGGTACCATATTTTTCTGTGGGCATGTCTTCCTCCAGATAAAGCAATTGCACCATCAAGGAAGATATAAAACAAACTTCAAACAAGTTCCTAAAATAGCCTTTGTGATAAATAATTCCAATATTACCATCCATAGTTTCAGTTTCTTCGGGCCTTATGATTGATTTTAATGAGAGAAATATTACCTTAAAATTGAATTTGACAATGAAAACTGGAAAACTCTGTCACATCATGATCAAGGAGTGGGGATTAACCAAGTGGATGAGCCATCATTCTTAGGAAAAGAGCATGTGAGGGAGGAAAAGGAAAGTACTGTAGCAACTGGAGCATTTAGGAGACATGTCTGGAGAACAGGGATGAATGTGGGAGAAGCTGCAGGCAGAGTCAGTCATGGTTTATGTATGCATTAATGCAAAAGGGGATGTGACCAAGGTAATACCAGAATATACAAGAGGAGTAAATGAACATCAGGTATTTTATATAGCAAACTGGTGTAACACTGTTTCAAGCACTGGAATGAATGAGTTCATCTTCAAGGCATAAAATGTGCAGGAAAAAAAGACAAGAGTGCCCCAGAAGGACATGAAAGATAACAAGCAGCTGATGAAGGAAGTGCTAGTAGAGGTGTAAGTGAAATATTTCCTTCACTTTTGAATAACTTAGGTACAATCCTTTCCAGATAGCTATATATGGAACAGAGTGTGGGTTTTACTTCTTTTCTTAATATTTATTTCAGATTTAGTTGAGAAAAAGTCCAAACTGAAGTTAAAAGCTCAGATTGAACTGAGTGAAACTAAAGCAAGTTCAGCCACAGATGTTCTAGTATTTGCTAGTTAGCTTTAATTTTTTTTTCTTGTGTCTGCAGTGAAAGAAAAACTGAGAAAAAAGGATGTTAAATGTTTCCAGTATGCACACCTGCCTTTGACTAACACTGTGAAGCTCAAAATGTTATTGTTTCTTCCTGGCAGTGTCTAATTAATAAATAAATATTAAATATGAAATCTGTCTGGTAATGTGTATTAACATGACAGTGCCATGCCCAGAGTTGCTTTCCTACTCACAGTTGCAACATTTGACATCTGGTGTGCATTGTTTTCATACTGCTGGTAAATTCTCCAGCTGGTAATCCTGATTGTGCTGACAGACACAGCTGCTCTTCTTGGTTCACTTTTAAATTATGTTTTTGACCTTCACTGAAGAGTTAATCCCCCTCCCTTTCTTCCTTCTTTGAGTCTGTGGCCACAAATGCTTTCCAGAGAAAAACCACAAATGCTTTTGCTGCTGACTTCTATTGATCAAAAAAAGTCTTCTGTCATAAAAGCTGGAATTTTATTCTGCTACAACTAGGACTAAGTTATAGATGGAAAACTGGGCTTGAAATAGAACACAATGTATTGCAAGTGAAAAAAAATCTCTGTTCTTTAATAGAGTGACTGTTTTGCTACAGTTAATTTTGACTGCTTGCCATGAAAGAATAATGGGATAAGAGTTCATAAAAGTATAAAATATCACTTGTTTATGAGGACCATAGCAGAATGATTAGGCAGCAGCTTGTAAGGAAACATTTGCTTTCCTGTTTTTCTAGGGTGGTAAAGACCTTCAGGTTTTATTTCTTTCATCAGTCTAGGACTTGAGTTTTGTTCTTAAACTGAGAGCTTGTCACAGTGGCTGATTTTGAACTGGTTCAAATTAACCAACAATTTAATGAATATGAAACAAAAGGAAGACTGAAAAAGTGAGGAGGTTTTAAAGGATCTGCTGTTATGAACTAGACTAATATTAGAGCCTTGTAAAGGGGTACATACTAAGGAGAAAAGGAGCCTGCTTTTCTATCTTGGTGTGATTCTTTGGGCAGGGGAGGTTAATGCAATTCACAACAGGACCAGCAAATGGTGGTTCTGAAGCCCAGATGGAAACTGTGGAGTATCAGGATGCCTTTCTTACAAGGCAGACACAAGGTAGGTGCAGCTCACCTGCAGGCATGGTGTGCTCAAGACATGGAGACAAACACAGTCAGCAGCTCCTTGAGAGAGGAGTGGGACAGGAAAGTGGAACTGGAGACTTGAAGTGGTTTGTACACCCTGAGCTGCTGGTGCTTCTGCCTTCTATCCAAGCACTGATTTGGAAGTACCCTTACACCAGGGGTTTGTTTGCTCCCAGTTTAGGCAGGACTGGGTTCTGCAGCTGGCCACTCACCTGCACATCACACTGCCTGAATGTTAGCTCACCACCAGCACCCAGTGGCTGAGCCTGCAAGAGCTGGGCACTAATAGTATATTTCTGTGTGTGTGTGTGAAACCAGTTGCCTGGAAAAGTCAGCATTTCCTGTTGGATTAAAGTGTTTGGTTGAATGTTGGTTTAAAAATTCTGCATAGCCTTGCCAGATGAGCTAAGTCCACACCTTATTGCTGACACCTCTGTTTGTGTCTCCTATCAGCTCTTTCTTGATGCTGGAACTATTTCAGCTCCTTCACCACTCATAGCTCTGGAAATGTCATCCCCAGCACCTGCACAGTGGATGTCCCAGTGGCTTCCCTCAGATTCTTATGCCACAAACAGCTAATCAAGGCATATCTCAGCTGGTTCAACTGTGCTTTTCTTTTGTTCTTGTCATCCTTCTCAACACAAGCAGCTTCATAATCACCTGGTGCCAGTGTTTGTCACAAATTGGATGTGGAAGGACACAAGCTTTTCACCTGAACATTTTGGCATTCTCCTGTACTTCTTGAACTAACCTGCACCACCAGGTGCTGCAGCTGACCCAGGCTGGTGCTTGGGAGTCTCAGTTAACATGAGCTAAAGGGGCCTCACACTCTGGTTTAGGAGCTGCTGGAGCCAAACCTCCTTCCTGCAGCAATACTGGGACAGATTGTTTCAAGATCAGCCCTTTGGAAGATGAATGGGCTTCCCAAGATCTCTTGAAGCAAGATCTTGTATCACCACCTCTGTGAGGGTGGAATTGTCACAGTAGCTGATGCTTAGCTCTTTCTGTCTGTTAGAGAGGCTGTTGGAATATTCTGGGCTGCAGCAGAAGTTTCTGTCTAGGACAGTGAGAATACATAGAAACAGAAAATATTAGTTTGTGGATTCTCTCTGTGCTCACACAGCTCCTTTTGGAGCAGTAACTGCTGCATCCACAGAGGTTGTGACTTCTACATTGAAGGACTGGGGGATTAAGTAACTGCATGAACTGAGGAGTTGTTGGGGTTTTTTTGTTATTGAGTTGTTGACTCATGAATTACTTGATATGAATTTAAGATCTTTGATAAGCATTTATTTCTTTTTCCAGTCCAAATTTTCTTCTCTTTCTGAGATACTCGTTGGTCTTCAGAACAACCTTCCAGATGGGGTTTTTTTATGAATCCGTAATAGATCTAACAACTGATCATGACATCAGCTAAGAAGGTCACCCTGGTACTGGTGCTCTGATTTCTTTAATGTTATTCTGGCAGGGTTCAGTTATCCCTTCCTATTTTCCTGAACTGACTGGGTTATTTTCTGAGAGCCTAAGCATTTTTGTTGTCACCACTGGAGAAGTAGCTCTGCTCTAAGGTGTTGCTTCTTGCAGCTCTGTCCATATTGGTCATGGACAATGTGCAATACTTTATGTAGCATTTGGTAGAGCAATTTCAGTGTCAGTTTGCAAAAGGATCTTCTGCCATGTAACTTGGGTTGGGAAGAAAAAATTCCTTCAATTGAGCCATAATGTGATTTCAGATTAAAATGAGGAATGGGAAGGAAAGGTGTTAATGGTTAGGTTGCACAAGTCAATTGACTCCTAGTTACAAAGACTTCATATCTTCTTGTTCCATGTCTGCTTGCTCAGTGGAGGATGCTTCCAAGGAAAATAAATTCTTCAATCTCAAATGAGAGTGCAGCAATTGCCTGCAATGTGAGTTCACATACCAATGGCATCTCTTGAAGGTTCTGGCTATGGGTAGGCAGCCTTTTATTCATTTAATGTTGTGTATCTGTGCATAATCAGACAGACCCCCTTTACCTCAGGCAGGGTAATTTGTTTACTGGAGTCCTGCAGTATTCTGTATGCAGAAAGTGTAAGTGGCTGGGATGCTTACTTTCTCCTGGATCTGACAAGTGTCTTGTCATGATGATTCAGAGTAGGTGATGATGGTTGATGTTTCTGCTTGAAGATAGGTAATTCCTCACTTTGTTTTCAACAGTATTTGAAGTCAGAGTGCTTTTTTTTCCAGTGCAAGATCCAGTCTCAATACCAGCAAAATGCAGTTTTGGCAATTTATATTCTGTAAGTATTTGAAATAATTTATCAGCTTGCTATATTGCTTAGTGTTTATAAATCTGCTATATGATCTTTATAAATGTTGCAAACTTTGGCAATTATTGTAAATGTTGCAATATTTTTTGAGTGGTAGTTCAGACTCATAGGCTTTAGTTTTTCTAACAGCTGGATGACTTAGACAGCAAATTTAAGAAGCCCAGTTGCAGAATTGAATATAATCCAATTCAGTTGCCAGTTTAAATCTCCTTTTGGCAGCTATTCAGTTCTTCTAACACAAACTACTAAGCTTTATGTTGTGGCAGGTTTTAATAATGCAAAGCTACACGAGCCGTTCTTTCCATTCTCAAATGAACCAAATTCCCTTTGCTTTGCAAGAAGTGGTGCAGCAGCAGTGGAGAGTGTTGCATATTGCTGAGTTTGGAAACATCCATCAGTAGCAACTGCTGTCCACACCAAATGTTGTGGTTGCAATGTGCAAACAGAAGCTTTTATCTTTGACAGTTTATTTCATTTGCCAGTATGAGCATACATGGTGGACAAGGAGACCATCTCCAGTTCACTTTTCCTGTGGAGATGTAAGCTGTCATCATCAGATTTATTTGCCTTTACTGATGCTGTAAAATTGAGCAAAAGTCCTTCCCTCTGTGTTTGAAGTTACACATGTGACAAACACTGATTGTAGTGACTGTTGTTGGTTTTCTGAGGATGAGCTTCTGTGTTTGACTGTGTGAGTGAAAGGTCTGTGAAAGCCCTTTGTCAGGAGAAGGGCAGTTTTCCAGTGCTCCTTGGGTGAAGAAACACATCTTGGAAGAATCCTAATTCTAATTTGAAAATTAGTGGAAAAATTTACTGAGCCTGTTTAGTGAGCAGAAATATGAAGTCAAATAATTCAGTCATTCATTTCAGACTACAGAGACAGTCTTTTAACTTCATGAGACAGGAAAAGTATATGTCACTGTTCTACTTACTTTCTTTAATCTTCACTCTTGTCTGGAGACTGGGGAATCAGTCAGAAATTTTCATTTGAAAACTACTCTGTGCATAGAGTGGACCATCCAGTTCTCTCATAAAAATAAGGTTTTTCTAATTGTTGGAAATAACCTTCAGTGCTGAGATACCCTTTAAAATGTTTGGCTCGTAGATGTTCATGGAAATTAACTGGCTCTGAGATGAGGAGATAAGTTCACTTCTTGGGTTGGGTTCTTGCATAAAGCCAGTAGTTCTGGAGCTCTCCTTGGATTTGGCTGATGGAGTGGAGTAGGGAAGGTGAGACTGTGTGTGCAGTTGTGCAAATACTAATGCAATAACCTGACTTAGCACCTGCAATTCACAATGTCAGGAATCACATTTGAAGATCCATGACAGGGTTTTAGAATGCTTCTACAAAACCCTGGGCTGCTGAGCTGACTGGATGATTGGTTGGTGTGTGTCTTTAGGCTGTCTTGATGCAGGTATGAGTGATTTAGTTAAATACATAAATAGTTTATAGTAATATACTTAACCCACAGAATGAATCTGAGCTTGGAAAGCTGTTAACTTCCTAAGCAACCTGTATGTAAAATCATTGTTTTCAGGCCAGTGAGACCAGAAGTGCCCCATCAAAGTGTCTTTCTGTTGTTTCCCAACAAGGACGGTGTTCTGGAGCCTCTCTTTCTATTTTTCCCCCCTTTTTTTCTTTATTAAGCTTTCATCCAATAACATCCACATGACATTTTCTGATAGTAGCAGTTGGCAGTATTTAATGGTCACTTCTCCTGCCATCCTATAGGTATGCCTACAGACCAGGAGGAGAGATTACCAGGAGACAGAGGAGCAGAGATGCTGCCAAAATGGGCTCTTACTGCTTAGAAAATAAATTCAGAATGTGTGGTCAGATGGTTCTGATGGTGGAAGTGTGTACCCAGCTAGAAGGCTTCAAATTTCTAAAGAATATGAGTTTTTGGTGATACTTTTTTTTTTTTTTTCAGGGAGCCAAGTTGTAGAAAGCAATTTCCTTAAGGATATGATGTCCTTGGTCTTTCATTATATTTCATCTCTATAGTGTAATGAATGGAAAAAGTTTGTTTTATAAATTATTCTGTCTAAAGCACATCCTGAGTGTGTAGTAAGAGTGCTAAACACATGAAGTACTCCCTAGATTTGCTTAAGAACTGAATGTGCTGCCATCTGGTAGTTGTACTCTGTCCTCTTGGCAGCATTTGATTGATTTCAGCTTTCTCATGCAGCACTGTCTCTTGGCTTAAATTTTATATATTCATTTTACATTGTATTTATGCTTTTAATGAAAGAAAAATTCCCTAAGTTGTTATGACAAACTGATACTTTTATGTGAATAGAAGGAAGAGACTAGCACTTTAAAAGAAAACTATTTTTGTATTTCTTGGTCTCAAGGTTGTTTTAAAATCCTTGTCTATGAGACATGAAATAATGTAAGTCAAAAAGATGAAACCATATATTGTTCCTGTATAGTTGTATTCCATGTAGTCCAGAGCAGAAAAACCTATTATTTTTATAAGTAGTGGGGAACTTTGCAGTGTGCATCAAACTGGGAGAGAGTTAACATTCCAGTGTCTGCAGCAGTGAGTTGGGGGATCAGTAGTTCCATGATGTTGGTTTGGTTAGGAGGGAAAGAAGGAAACACTGCATGTTTGGAGGGCAAGAAGATGGGGCAAGAATCAGCATCTGAAGGTTGGTTAGCTCGTTTGGCCTTTATGGAGGGGTAGGAAGCAAAAGATCAAATGTTTCTTTCAGCATCTGCCTTTTTTCCTGTGGAAATGTGGGCAAGAGGTTCCTCCTTTGAGCTGCAGCAAAGATCTGTGGTGACTGCCTGGTGTCCCACCTCACCTCCTTGCTTTTCTCTGGGAAAGCAAAGCAAATCAGGATATTCTTGGGACTGTAAAATGCCTGTATATGAAGCTGAAATATGGATAACAACATCATTCTTAATCTACCATTCTTTGACAAACGCTTTCCTCAAAGAGAGGCTTCTGTGGAGTTGAGTGGAGGATTAATTCAGGAAAATTATTTATTTTCCTTTTTGTTTCTGATCCCAGGCACAATTTCTTCCAGGTGTGGGTTCATTCAACTTGTAAAGCTGACAGACTAATTGAGTTCCATTAAAACCTTTCCTGTTGTTCTTTTTTGTTTGCTTTTTTATTTTTAAGTTTCTAAAATCTAAACCTAATTGACTATACAATCTGGACTTAATGTAAAATATGATGTTGGGATATAAAAATGTAACTAACTTCACAAGTAAGCTCTGTGGTTAATTTTAAAATATTCAGTGTTCTTTGATGTTTCTTTTTATTTACTGGAGTTTGTTCTTATGGTTAAGAACAAGGCAGATAGAATTGTAAGAATTCACTTGGGAGTTTTCTGAAGTTGTCTTGACATGGCAATGCTATCCTTTCAAATTATTTATTAAGCAACATCTTAAACATTATCATCTTAGATTTGTCTCATTTTTATTCTACATAAGGCAGCCATTGGTGAAAGTAATAAAAAGTAGTCAGTGTAAACCAGGTCTGTATTTACTCCATCATAGAAAGTATGCAAATAAACAGGATGCAAGTAAAGGCTTTAAGAAATGCTTTGTTATATGTGGTTTCAGTGTTTGTGGAAGTGGAAATCTGCTGTATAGTGGTTTGGGGTCTTGTGTATGAGAATGTGTTCCTCCTGACATGGGAAATGAGGTTTCCTCTAGGAAATGTGTTTTGGGCAGCTCTTTAAGCGCAGCTACTTGCTAATGTATTAATAGATAGTGAGTACCTGCCTATGCCCTCTTGTACCTTTTCCTTCCCTTGCTCAGAAACTCACTAGGATTAATTTACTGCTTTGCTCTGATGGCAGTACCTTGCTAAACAACCAGTAGCATTCTTCATCTGAGGAAACAAATTTGCTACCATGCCCATCAAACAGTGCTGCTTTTATGCTGTCATCATTTTCATTTAGAGAATTTTCACAGACCTGGAAAAATATCATGGATCTGTCAGTCACTGAATAAAAATTACCTTTCTTCCACTTGATTTTCTTCCTTTTAGTTAGTTCTTTTAAATTTATGAAATGACATCTACAGAAAAATTGTCAGTTACATTTTGGGGGAAAACTGTAACAGATTTGAAGAGAGTATTTTCTTCTTGGAGTGGTAAATTGCAATTGTAACTGAAATTGTTCTGAAAGTAGGAACATGTTCATATATCAAGCAGGAAAGCCAGAGATCAAAGTTTTAGCCATAAAATGAAAGCATTGAAATGTTTTTAATTAAATCTTATTCTGTGATATAACTGAAAACAAGACCACCTACGTGCAGGCATCAGGATACCCTTATCAAGAAAGGAATTAAAAGAAGCTGCCCAGGACACAACATTTTTGTTTCTTCAATGTAATGAACTGAGTTTAGAGTCTCAAATCACTTTCTGCTCAATTGATGCAAAAGAAGTTCTTACTGAACTTCTTGTGCTTTTTGTGACAACCTGCAAGTTACACATTTTGCAACAACTAAATCTTTTAAATGGAATAATGTATGTACAAACAAATCTGTGGTGGACTTCACTTACAGGAAGCTGTTTCTAAACACCAGTAATGTTATATTGTGAGCTTTATACCATAGTAGGAATCATTTCTAGTTCCTAATTTAATATGAGCAGTTTTTACAGTGTAAAAACATGTGCAAAGGGGGCTAAAAAGTCATTACTCTTAACAGTGAGCCAAAGTATCTTTTCATAAGCAGATGCTTTTGCCCATCAGTAATGAAACATACCCCATAAAAGATCATTGACAGATTTTTAGGGTCACTGAGTTACAATTCAGTTATAAATTGGAGTTTTGTGTACACAGACAAATGTACCCACTTCCTGGCTGAAATATTCTAGTGCCTTCTCAAAGACTTTTAAAACTTTCTATGGAAAAGATGCCTGTTGGCAGGAACAGAATTGTTCTTTGGGTTGATTTATTTGATAGTTGCAACAAGAAGTCTTGGGAGTTTCTTAGGTGGATGAGTAGATATTTTATGCAGAGAAATTTCTTCCTTGCATCCTGATCATTGCAGTTGCCTTATGCTCTAAGTGTTAGTTTGTCAAATGTTTAATTCTGAGGTTTCTCGAAGGTGTATTTCTGTATGTGGTAGTAAGAACTTCGAAATCTCTCTAAAAAGTAGACCTATAAACCATGAAAATGCCCAAATTATTTTCTTTGGTCTTCACTCTGGATATTTTTTTGTACTTTCAGTGCATTGATTCATCCAATTTACCTTTTCTGTGCATGTGTCATGGTCTTTCTCTTCATGTGTTAAACATTAATGGCAAACAAAATAGAAAAAGAATCTTGGTTGCTTTTCAAGTTGTAGTTTGTCCTCAAACTTCAGTGAGGAAACAGCTTAACTGTTCAATACTTACAAGCCTACTTTGTCCTGCATAATTTTGCCTTTTCTCAGTCCATAATATTCTTTTGACTTTTCCACAGACTCACATTTCAAGACTCCCACCTGGAGCTGTGGCAGGACAGTCCGTGGCAATCGAAGGAGGAGTTTGCAGGCTGGAGAGTCCAGAAAGCAGCTGATTCTTCACTTCACTGCAAAGAATGTGAATGACTTTTTGTACAATGAGGGTTTTTTTTGTGTTTTAACAGATGTTGGAAATTCTGCTTTTGTTTTATACTCCATGTTGCAACCATGTGCACCATAACTTGAGACAAGTGCTGCTGTAGTTTTTGTTCTCACTCTTTGAATGGGGGTTGTGTGCATGTTCATTTTGTCCCATGAATAAAATAGGAACTCTCCCCAGTTGGGCAAAGATCATGTATGATTAAAAATTGCCTTTTCATTTTTTGGGGGGTTGAAAAATAACCAAAAGTTAAGAAAAAATAATTTAAAGATATGGTCACAATTGTCATTCATATTCTAAATTTAAAAGTAACAGGCCTTTGAAGTGGTGTTATAATTATGCAAAGAATGATTATGGTTTTTAAGTTTCTCAGTGGTTTAAGGAAATCCAGAGGTGGTTTAAACATGAGTGGTTTTTTTCCTCTCCAATAAGGAGGATTTTTTTTGTTCAAAGAATGGTTTCAGTGAAACAAACTAGAGCAAAATTAAGGCTCAAATTGTTTTTAAATAGTCTTATAGGTCATATCTGTGTTCCCAAACCAAGATGTTAATAGCTCCAAGCTGTATGTATTGCAAAAAGCTCTATATGAAGATAATGTATCGTTATGCAGTCTTTATGTATAATGGAATATTACAGTGTAAATAAGAAAACAAAGTTTATGGAAAGATTGGATATTATTCTTCACTCCTGCTTTAAATCTATTTTTAAGAGAGGTACAGAAATGAACATATTACTGGATGCAAAGTGCAATGTGTATGAAGTGGCTGGAGGGAGGTTTGATACTGAGCTTTCGTGTTGGTAAAGCAACTTCCTCGAGTCCAGCCCTAGCATGGGTATTTATATAACTGTGTGTAATATGTATGTACTGTGCATAAATTTACTGTAACTCTTTTGATACCTTCAACAAACCTGCAGTGTAAAACAATGTAATCCTTGTCTGCCTGGTGAAGGAGCACTGGCAGCTGAACTGTCATTTGTCACCACTTTGGTTATGGGAGCCAGGCTGCCCAAGTCCTAAGAGCGAGTTCTGATGTACAACCTTCCACTCAGTCCTTTTTCCTTCACAGCACTGGCAGCAATAGAAGACTTTTGTATTTGATTCATTGTCCTGATAAGTATGCCAAAGAGAAACTAAAATAGTTCATCTTTTTCCCTGGTGGATATTTGATAATACTGTTTTCAGAAATAGTGGATCAATAGGTATATTCAGACTGTATTCGCTTAACCAGGCATTGTACTTGCCTGTTTTGTAATGTTGTGCCTGCCTATAACAGACATACTTGACTGATGAAATTGTTATATTGATTGTAGTACCAATCTTTCATGGAAAAAATAAATTTTTTTTAATAGCCTGAGTTCATTTTCACTATTGTACTACAGCATACATTGAGATACTGTCATCTGTGTGTGTTTTTTTAATTGTGACTTCAGTGTAGCTCTGTAGCTGAAGATAGTTCAATGTAGTTCTGTAAATAATATCAAACAGCAGCTTTCCAGATTGCACAACAACAAGGTGGACTGTACCTGTCTTGAAATAGTTTGTGCTCAAATACAGTGCCTGAGGTTGGATCCTCAGTGGTACACTCATGGTGTGAGGAATGAAGGACTGTCCTGCAGCACTCCAGAAATGATTCAGCAGCAGCTGTGTTGTCACAGCCCTTAGAGCTGCTCTGATGTGGTTAATGAGTAAATGATTGTGTGGCCCCTTCACTATGTAGTGAGTGAGAAGTTGAGGGTGATGTATATGGCTTTGTAAATACCCAGATTTGAAAATGGCCTTGTTATTAGAAAAGCTAAAGGAACAGTGCTAGCCTGCTTTTATTCTAAAAGTGCTTTTCTGTACTGACATCATAGAAATTTTGGCATAAATTCACTCTTTCATGCCATAAGCGTGGCAGAACGCCTTGTAAAATGTAAATTGATAAATTGTCTCTTCGCCTTACTTGTTTGTTCTCTTTTTGCAGTTTAGATTCCAGCATAGAATTTTTGTGGTTTGTTTTTTTACTTTACTTTTGTGTCTATACAATACCCCAGTCATTTTTTTCCCTTCTTTTTGGTGCAGAGTTTTCTACCTAAGGTACATATGAGAAGAAAACTGTCTTAGCACATATGAATTTTGGTATCAGTGATTGTGAAGACTGACAGGAGCAGAATTTCCTATCAAACTCCCACTTAAACCAATGAAGTATCTTACACTACTTTAATTATGGGTCTGATTGTGCTGCTAGCTCTATTTTGAGATTAAAAGAGGTTTATGAACTATAAGTGGTGAGGAGGAACCCTGCAGTGACGTTGTCTGTAAGCCCTGTGTGTGATGAGTAACTATTGCCACTGGGGTAAGCACATACAGCCCAAGAGGAAATTACACAGTCAACAGCAGTAGCTGCTGAAATTAGAAAGGAAGGATGAGCAAGTGAAATAGATAGAAATAAAATTTGACTTCTGTTGATTTTATACTCAAACACACAATTACGTGTCCTAGAGGATTTTGCAGCAGACAGGTCGGTGCCAGAGTAGTCCTATTCAGTCTTCAGCCATAATAAATTTTCTTGCTTAAAATTTCTAATAGGCTAAACCAAAGCTGACAAATAACCCTTTTTTTTTGTCTTACTTTGCTCCTCTGCCTTTGCAGCATGAGCCTACAATGAGTGATTTCAAAGGACTCCAACTGAGCAAGTTATGGAAGACAGGCTTGTTACACTCAAATATCTGAAGAGGTGATTCGAATTCCACTTGTAGGGGGTTTTGGTTGGTTTGGGTTATTTAATAAAAACTCTTTATGTTTTTATATTCTGTACATATGAAGATTATGCTATTCTGCTTATAAATTAACCTCTGAGAAGCAAATGGGAGATTTGACTGAGGTGGAAGAGGAGATGATTTAGGGGAACTGCAGCCATTCACCTGTAAAGGACAATACAGAAGGTGCTGTGAAAAGAAGGAAGCCTAAAAGAAAACAAAGCTGGTAATATAATCTAGGGTTAATAGCAAGGTTTGGGTAACTGCTATTGTTACTTAAGATGTGAATTAAAAGCAGAATATAGGAAAAGTAGCCAAAGGAATTGGTGGTTATGGCACTACAGGTACAATATTTCACAGTGGCACATGGTAATTGTGCAGCTGGATGGTCTTTGTAACCCAGTTTTGAGCAGAAGGATGCAGAATTACATGGGAAGTTCTCAAGAGTGTATTTACAGCTTGTTAAAATGAAGGCTTGTAATTTAATGATTTCTTTTTCTTCCAGTTGTTATGTGAAATTGAGTCAGTGAGATATATCAAGAGTTCTGTCAGTCAGTGGTAGCAGGATTTATGTGTTGAAAGACACTGAACTGCATGGCCAGTTTTTATAGTGCTGTGTGTCCAAATAACTGAACACTCTCTCTTCATTCTCAGGTTTGCCACTCTAACAGAATTGGGATCAGTGTAATTCTGGGTGGCTGACATCCCATCCTCTTAGTAGAGAGTCACTTTTTCATATTAAAATATGACTTAGGCAAAAAAAAAACTGGTTTTCAGGTCAGCTTGGTTGATAGGAGGTTTATGAGAGAATTGAAGAGTTGAAGGGAAAGTTTATACTGGAGCTGGGTAGGGAAATAAAGGCTCTTGTTAGCAGAATATACAGAATAAATTTACCAACAGGGGAGAGCAGAAGTCAGTGGAAAGTGGTAGAGGGAAAACAAAATTGTTTTGAAAGAAAAAAAGAATAAGAGAGAGTAACCAAGAAACCTGGGTTTTCAAAGAATTGATGTATCCTTCACATGCTATTAGGGCTCATCTTGCAAGGGATATTTGAAGAGACAAAGTATGAACTGCTCCATTACACTTGGTTTTCATGTGAAAGACTTGTTTTGGTTTACAGTAACATGAAGACAAACAGAGAATTTCTGTGGTTTTTAGCCTCCATGGATGTCAGCAGAGGTTTTGTAGATTCCTTGTAGGAGGGTTGGGAAAGGGCCACTGCCTCATACCAGAGGCCAGATCTGCCAAGAAATGCTGAGAACCCCTAACTTGCAGGAAATTGTGTTGAGATTTTATATGGAAGCTTGTGGCAAAGGACTCCTCTAGTGGGTCTAAAGACAGCATTTGATTTATAAAACTTACCTCTTTTTGCTCATTTTTTACAGGAAGGCTTGTGGGAGGTTTTCTGCTGTAAGAGCCCTGTGCTTGATTATTCACTCCATTGGGAGATAACACAGAGATAAGGAGGACTTGTACACTGATTTTTATTGTTTTAGATTCTACAGTGACACAGATTAAATTGTACACATTCCACATAACCTGGGCCTTACATCCCCATAAAGACCATTAGCATCACTTGATGGTGATTTAACACAGCAAATGTGTCTTGTTACCCACTCCTGTCTGCCTCATGAAGCCAATAAAATATATTAGCATGAGCACCTAACACAGTGAGACCTGCCTTCCCTTGGCCTTGAGCCTAAACCATCAAAGTCTCCCTTTCCTCTGAGGTCTCAGTGATAATGTATTGCTGCAAATATCCACCAAGGCACAGAGACAGAGACCAGCCAGGCTCATCTGTCTGAAACAAAAAGCCTTTCAAAGTGAAATGCCATTTTCAGAAAGCATCACACGAAGGCAAGTGTCTGAGGTGAGATCCTGTCCCCAGTGAGGTCACTTGGAGCTCAGCCATCAGCTTCAGTGGAGCCAGGATGTCATCCTTGGAGGTATTTATCTTAAAGGACTCAAACTTTATGGGTCCCTTCATGCCAGTACTGGAGGCTTCAGAAATGAGGTGGTGTGAGATGTTTTGATGACTCATTTTTTGGATTATCTGGGAATATCTGTTGGGTGTGTAGGGCTCCAGCAAGCCAAGTGGAAGAACCAACCACAGACTCCTCTGGGCAAATACTCCTCTGCTGTAGCCAAGCAGTGACTGCACTAAAAGGAGCTAAAGGGCTCTCAGCACTGTTTTGTAATTCACAAGTTTTCCTAAAGATGATAATTTCTGCAGGCCTGGTTTTATTTCAGGTGCATCTGTGTGTACCTGAGTGTTCAAAGCACAACCTTAGGCAAGGATTCCCGTGGTACAGCTCACCTGTGGCAAACCACTGTGTCCCAGGTAAGTGCCAATAAGCCACAACACCAGCCTGGACTGGAACATCTGCTGTAGGTACTGCACCTGTGATAGAAATCCTATTGAACATAGTTTTTAGAATTTTTTTCCCTAAAATGTGAGTTGTGACTGGTAACAGCAACACAATGCAATTCTGTGCTGGAGATCTTAGCTGCTCCCTGTTAGCCTGAGATTTGGGTGAAAGTTGGGATCAAATTGTCCATACTTGAAAGTACTGCTGCTTTTTGCAGCTAAGAATAAACCCTTTTGACTCTGGTATTTTACTGTGGACAGGTGTCAAGCCCTGGCTGTAGAGGAGCAGGATGGATGGCAAGGACTGAGAAAAAAAAAAGAGAAACAGCCCCAAAAGCCCTTCTTGCAGGAGAGGGTGCAGGATTTATGGATGTGGGAGTAACATTGAGCCTGGGAAAGAGGATATGGGGGAAGGTGGTGTTTTAATTTGTCTTTGCTTATCATTATCCAACCCAATTTTAATTAGCCATGTATTAAATTAATTTTCCCCAAGTTTGTTTTACACATGAAGGTACCAGTATCAATTACCTCTGCAGACATGGTTTTCTTCAGGATTATATCCAAAGAGTAAAATTTTGCAGGAAATATTCTTCTGGTAGGTTAATTTTTTCTTGGGCCAGGGGCCCTGCAGCTCCATGACTGTGGAAAGGAAACATGGGGATGCATGGCTGGAAGAGAGGGATGGGGAAGGCAGAAAGTCTTGCTTTTAGCTGATGTCAAATTGGATATTAAATAAAACTGCTCCCATCATCTTCCTCACTGTGATTCTTCTTCATGTTGGATGTTGCTCTTACTGCTTCCAGTCCATCCCTGGAAGTAACTGCTCCAGTGCACCATGGATCTTGTTGGGAAAATATCACCATGTTTATAAAATTGAATTCCTGGCTGATTTTATGGGAATCAATCCTAGTGAAGGGTAATTGATCTGATGAAGAAACAGTTTCCAAAGTTTGGAGGCAGTGAACTCCTTTGGGGAGGTAGGAACAGGCTGAGGCTTGAGGTAATTAATGGTCAGTGTCGTGCCACGATGGCCTTTGAAATTAATTGTGGGTCTGTGGAGGGGAGGGATATTGTTTCAAACCCCATTTTATTGTATCAATGTGTCACCTAGTGTCCATGAAAGAAAATTTATCCAACCAAAAGACAATGCCATGGCACAGCAGAGAATGCTGTATGATAGATGATTTGCAAACTAGATAACTGCAATTCCATTAAATCCTCAGGGAAAAGGATTAATGGATACAAAAAAAATTAATTTGAGTATTTTCTTTGCACATCAAAAGAAGTTATTCCCAGATAAGTTTCCAGAATCTTGACCACTATTAGGGAGGTACCTGAATTAGGAAAGAACTCAAAAATAAGGAAACACCCAAGTAAAAATGATGAACAGAAACCTGGCAAAAAGTTCACTCTTTGTACACAAGGGGCAGAAGGCAACTGAATTATCCTGTTCTCCAAAGCGTGACTTGGACAGAACTTTAAGTTCAGCCATGAGCTAATGCTGTTTTCCTCTTTCAGTACTTTTCTATTTTACTTGTTCTCAGTTTTGGAACTAAGATGCCTTTGCTTTTTCCTTGCTAAACCATTTCCACTTTAAGTATCTCTAAAGTCACACAAATTAATTTAAAACAAAGATGCTTTTACTTCTGTGGGGATGCCCAGCCCAGGTCAGGTAGTCAATAGGAACTAACCCTGCAGAGAAAGGCATCCAAATGCATTCAGGTATCTGAAGGAATGGGCAGGCTTTCAACACTCCCTGTGCTTTGTCTTCAAACTCGTTCAAATTCCAATCCTTCATGCATTTCACTGCAATAGAATGAGCCCGTGTTAGGTGGTATCACAAATGGCACAAAGTGGTAAAAGCCTTCCTTTTACCCCTCCTGGGGAGGAAATGAAGAAAACAAGACCTGTTTGATTTTGTTTTCCTCCCAAACTGAGTTGTACCACTCAGTCTGCCCAAGCCCTGCCCCGGGGAGATGTCACAATGTCATCAGGACATCCTGAATGCCACAGTTTGGTGTTTGCTCCCAGGGTATGGGGGCACTAAATCCTGAATCCATCACTCTGATGCTGTTATCCCTTCTGCACCACTGCCAAGAATCAGCAGAATAATTTCCCTGGGAAATTGCTTGAGGTCTCCACCTTAAAAAAGTCAGAGACTGCAAAAAACATATTTTAATGGTTTTTTTAGCAATTATGGTGGCTAGGCTGGCTAGTCAGTGTGATTATTCATTTGGAAATCGTAGGTGCAGGTTCTTTCAGCCCTGTGTGCTCCTGGATTGTATGTGCATGTGTTGTCTTTATTCATGTCCACCTTATGTCCTGCTCTCTCCACTTTTTTATTTTCTCTTTCTCCAGCACCATCACTTGTTTCACTTCAATGGTATTAACTGAGGGTCAACAATTAAATTTCCCCTGTGAAATGAATGTGTGTGGCTAGAAAGAACAAGGAAATACATCAAGTTCCTGAATTGAAAGAAGACTGATGAGTCCCTTGAGGATCCATGCCCAAAAAAGCCTTTGTACAGGATTTTTTTTCCCAGTTAGGGCTAAAATGTAGGTTTCTGTGAGCTCTGTTGGCACAAAAGTAGAAGAAACCGGGCATTGTTTGATCCAGTGATTACAGAACAGCTTCATTCACAAATGAAAACCTTTTAAGCTGGTGCAAAAGTTTTGAATTTTTATTTCTGTTTAATTTCACCTTTTTTTTTTTTTTTTCTCCTATTTAATTCCTCATATTTTTCACTTCTCATATTTTTCACAACTGGTGAAAATCACCTGCACAGTAATGTAGTGCCGCTCTTACACTGAATATCACCTGAAGAAGGCACTGCATCCCTGCTGGCAACAGGGGAGCTGGTGAAGGGGACAAAGGAGCCATCCCTGCTTTTTGTACTTTCTGGTGAGTTTATTTTTTCTGCCCTAAAAATTTTCCATCAAAGATATTGCTTCATGCAGTCCTTTTGCAAAGATCAATATGATGTTCATGTAATTTTGCCATGAAAAAAGCCTCTATTCATGACATAAAAGTAGATACAGTGACTTTTTTGAACAGGGCTTGTAAGAGAAAGACCAGATAAGCTTTTGCTTCTTCTTTTCTGAAACCTTTCATGTGGCTGGAAAGAAGATATAAACCCTTTTCCCTTGCTGATAACTAATTCTCCTGAAAATACCAAAAAGGAAATTTTTTTTCAAATGAGAGCTGACATCTCATCTTAAATATTCTAATTATTTCTATCTCCCATGCAGATAGGCTGCAAGACCTTGTTCTTGTTAGTCATGTGCTGGTGAGGTTACCAGGTACATTTTGTCAGGAAAAAAAATGCATTGAATTGACAGTGGACTTTTAAATTTATAACTTTAGCTAAACAAGATAAGTTTATTTGTTGGTGAAACAATGCAGCTCTCAAATTCACTGTCTCTGCATACAAATCCAAAAAGGGTCACCTGCTGTTGGTTCTTTTCTCTTCCTGTCCTCCTGCTCCTGCTGCTCCTGCATCCCTGCTTTCCTGGTTGCTGGTGAGCTGTGGAGTCTTCAC
Source organism: Aegithalos caudatus (assembly GCA_013389925.1). NCBI lineage: Eukaryota > Metazoa > Chordata > Aves > Passeriformes > Aegithalidae > Aegithalos > Aegithalos caudatus. The sequence continues at coordinate 61,089 of WEIU01001109.1, read as the reverse complement.
AGTGTGCCTGTGGCCTTGGCTTGGGGAAGAGGCCTTAGCTGAGAACTTTGATCCAACTCCAAGGAGATGATGGGTGGAAGTTCTGTGCCATGCCCTTGTGTCCAAGCTTTGAAGTCTGGGATTAGGCTGGGGGAAGGAAGAAGTCCTGCACGATATGTCCTTTTGATGTGGAGCTCTGCTGAGTGATGATGTGAGTTCAGCTCAGGACTTTGAGGCTCCAGCCTGTGCTGAAGGGCTGTGATGAGCCCTTCCTCTCTCCTGGGACAGAACATCCTCACATGAAGGGATGGAGAAATCCCGGGATTCCCCCGTTCTGGGCTATAGCTTTGTTGACAGACTTATTTTTCATTCGAGCGTAGTAAATAAAAGTTTGTCTCCTGCTTGGAGATGATTCATCCGTCGTTGTGCTCAATAATTGGAATTCCATGCTGGGCTGCTGCTTCCCCCTGCTCTGCCAGAGCGAGTGGTGTCTGCTCCGCACAGCTCCATCTGTTGGCATCGCTTTGCCACATCGGAAAAAGGCTGGAAACAAAATAATCCTTCTCCTCCCTGCCCCGCTTCGGCAAGAACAGCTTTTTTTGCTTGGAATGTGAGGGAGATGACAGGGGGCACGGGGAACCTTTTGCTGGGAACCCAAACCAATCGGGAAAGTTCCTGCATCCCTGGGCTCCCCTGCATCTTCAGCATCTTTCAAAATCAGGAGTGCCCGGTGCCTGCTGAGGGTGCTGCAGGTGTGGGCAGCGATGAGGACCCGGTGCCACCACGCCGTGTCCTTTGCTTTTCCAGCCCAAATTTGCCACGCCAGGCGCGGCAGTCCTGACGTTTTCTGCCTGCTGGAAGCAGAGCCAACAGAGGTGGAATGTCGATGTGGAAGGGCTGTGGGAGCTCTGAGTCCTGCCCGTGCACAAAGAGAGAGGGAAGGGAGCTGCAGGAAAGGCTGGATTATAAGAGAAAAGAGGCAGGAGCCATCCGTACAGAGCTCCCGACATGGAGCTATGGAAAGGACGGCTCTGGGCAGCCTCCAGGAGCCTCGGCACAGGGCTGTGCTCCAAACCCAGAGGCCAGGGACCGAGGGTGGTTGTTTGCAGTGCTGCGGGTGGCTCGGAGGTTGCTCTGGGTGAGCACAAGGGATGCTGATCCCTCGGGATGAGGCACTGCAGGGCAGGGCAGCCGTACGGATGAAGGTTTGTGCTGAAACACCGGCACAGGCTGGATTCCCCGTGCCTGGAAACACTCAGGGCGAGGCTGGATGATGCTCTGAGCAGCCTGGCCTGCTGGAAGACACATTGGATCGGACACCTGTAAAGATCCCTCCAAAGAACCCAAGCCATTCCCGGCTCTCCGGCTGGGAGCTCCGGGAGGAGCGGCAGGTGCGGGGCTGCTGCTATGTCCGAGCCGGCCACAGGAGGGTACCACAGGCAGGGACACGCCGCGACACCGCCACTCGCCCCGGGTGACACCGCTCGGCGCTGCCCCCTTCCCTCTCCCCGCCAAGGTGCGGCAGGGCTGGTGTCCGAGCCGGGCAGAGCTCAGGGGAATCCCTGGTAGGGATTTCTCCCCCGGCTGCTGGGGATCTGCCGGACCGCGCCGCGGCTGAGATGCGAGGAGGGAGCACCGCACCCTGCCCCGGGCACAGCTGAGGGTAAAGAGCCCTGAGCAAAACCCGCCTGCCTGGGGAGCTTGAAATTCAACACATCCTCCTCTCTGTTGGCGGGGACCTGGAGAACGATGCTGAGTGCCCGCACATTCACTCCTTGCCCTGGTGGCTCCCGACACGCCGGGCTCGACTCTGTGGCTGGGCTGGAGCAGCTGCAGGGATTGCACCAGGCAGGAATGACACTGGCATCAACCAGGGCGGCTTCAGCTGTCTGGAATTGTCCAAAACCTGGAGCAATTAAAAAAAATGAAGGTTACAAACAGTATCACGAGAAAATAGTTTCCCCTTGTATGGTTTATATGAGTCTCTGCTTAAAAAAAATTAAAAATTATCTGCCTTCCTGGCAGTGTTGTCTTCTTCCAGCTACTTGTGATGTAGGTATGAACTTGCTTGACATCAAATTCTGAATGTTTTCAATATTGATACCTCATACATGGCTGGTCCTAAAGCAAGAATGGGGCTTTATTAATGTTATCCTTTATATTATCCATATACAAAATATGTTTTATCTATATATACTCTCTCTATATTTTATCTAAATATTCATTTATTCTTTAATCATGTTTACTATTTGATTTTATAAGGATCTTCTTCTTTAAGACACATCAGATGTTCAGAATATCAGAAATCAGTGTTCTTTACGATGAGAGTAAATGTTCAGATTTTTTGACAGAGGCTTTTTCCCCCTCCATAAAAGGAAAAAGCAATCTGCCAGCTAAATAAATGCAAACATTTTGTTTCTCATGCTATCAAAAGCAGTGTGCAATATGATCCAGCCTCATTTGTGAAGGAACAGTTCTAGTTACACAGATGAAAAATTATACTTAAAAGGCAAACTCAACCAGAACTGTGTAGCTTGTTTGTTTATCTTCAGCTGTGATTGTCCTTCAGAGACTGAGGCCTGGCCTGAAGCTGACATAACACAAGATAGATTGCTTCCATGGACCTCAGTGGGAGTTTGGATTGGATGATGTGAGGTTGCAAAACCAAAAATGCCTCTCAGAAGGACATGAGTACAACTTAATTCATGATGGAAGAAGCGGGATATGAGCTCTGCGGCGAATGCTTCAGTTTCCCGGGTTTCTCTGCCTTGAAAAGGTGCTCTGCAGATCTGTGTTGAGGATGGCCACTCCCAGAGGAAGGTGTGCAAGCAGGATTTGAGATTTCCCCACTGAGGAGAACAGCTCTGGGTGTTCCATTATCACAGAATCATGGAATGGGTTGGGTTTGAAGGCACCTTTAAAGGCCAGCTAGTCCAACCCCTCTGCAGGAAGTAGGGACATCTTCTACATCAGATTGCTCAAAACCCCATCCAGCCTGGCCTTCAATATTTCCAGGGGTGGAGTACCCACAGCTTATGCCTGTGTTGTACCATCCTCATTGTAAAAAAATTTCTTCCTAATACCTACTCTAAATCAACCCTCCTTCAGTTTAAAATATACTTTGTCCTGTCCCAACAGGACCTGCTACAGAGTTTATCCCCGTCCTTTTTAGAAGTTCCCTTTGGGTACTGGAAGGGGCTTGAAGGCTTCCCTGGAGCCTTCTCTTCTCCAGGCTGAACAAGCCCACCTCTCTCAGCTTGTTTTTACAGCACAGGTGCCCAGCCCTCTGGTTATCTTCATCTGGACTTGCTCCAACAAGTCCATGTCCTTCCTGTGCTGAGGATCCCAGACTTGGATGCAGAACCCCGGGTGGGGTCTCACCAGAGAGGAGGGGCAGAATCACCTCCCCTGACCTGCTGCTCTCTGCCATGATCTGAGTTTCCCTGGCTGGAGTGCAGGCACTGCCATCCTGGGGAGAGCAGCAGCAGCAGCAATCCCTGTGCTGTTCCAGGCACTGGAATGTAGCAGACACAAGGACCCATGTGCAGGAGGAACCCACCTGCAGGCTCAGCTGGTCATGGAGCTGAGCGCTCAGAGAAGAGCAGTGCCCCTTCTTTGGCAGCTGGGATGTCCATCCACTGAGATCCAGTAATGTTAGACAAAGTAAACCAGAAGTTACCTGGCTGCCCCAAGAAAACCCTCCTGGATTTCTCATATGCCTTATCACAGAACTGGGACAGAGAAAGCCACAAACAGCCCCAAATTCTGCTTCTCTGCTGAGCTGTCCCAACCAACCTGCAGCAGCCTTCAGATGTCTTCACAGTTTGAAGCAAAGCTGCTACCAGGGCTTGGGAAATGTGAGTGAGCCTGACTTCAGTTATGGAAAACCTACAAGGCAAAAGTACGAAAAGCTTGCTGGTAAATCATTTACAAGGTAATATCTTGCTCAGTATGGGGTTTGCAGTGAGGGGGTCATATTTAATGACCTGCTTCAAATGTTAATATAAATCATTGCTTCCTCACCAGCTAAATCCCTGCTGCCTCATGCTCTGTGTGCTCTCCCCTAGAAATGTCACTGACTTGTGAACATGCTGGAGTTTGGAGCCAAGTGGCACCCAGGGATGGAGAGAAGGACAGGGAACATGAGGGGCTGCAGGCATCCCAGGGAGGGGTGTCCATTCCTGCCTCAGCTGTGCAGCTCCAGGGTTTTTACAGCACCTTCTGCCTCTGCAAAATGCAGGAACTTTGGGAACTTTTTGACAGCCTGCTAAACTCCAGTAACCTAAATGAACCCTTGTCCCTGGAGCAGAAGCAGGGACAGTGTTTAGGAGAATACAGAAAGCAAATGTTTGGCTTTGGTGGGATGATAGCTGTGAGTTATGCAGGGAAACTTCTTTCAAACTGCAAAATAGACCTCAGGCTCAGCTGGGTCAGTCAGCAGAGCTTCCCAAGGGAGCCACCTCAGGCAGAATCTCCTCAGGTCAGGCACAGTCTGCATCAGTTAGAGGTGCAGGGGGGCAGCCTGTGAGTGCATGGCCAAAGGAATGCGTGTGCATGGGAAGGGGGGGAAATTCCCTGAACTCCCTCCCCTTGGAAAACAAACATTGCACCTCTGAAAGGCAACAGCCACTGCAAACACCAGGGAACGTGAGTCCCACGTCTGTTTCTTGGCACTGGATACACTTGGTGCTGGAAGGGGCTATGGGCTGCTTTCACCTGTTTATTTTACACAGAGCAGTGAGGGAGAGAAACCTCAGAATGTCAACAGACAATTGGTAGCTCATTGCTTTTTTTCTACCTTTAGATCATGACTTAAAAACCCAAAAATGCATGCATGGCATACTCTGCTGCCTGTGTGAGAATGTCAGTTCTGTAGGTCATTCAGAGAGATTTTATGGTAACAATATGCAAGTGAAAGCAGTTACAGCTTTTGATGGATGTGTTTAGCACAATGATGTTTCTACATTTAAAAAAATGAGAAGAAACCTTCAAACTCTTCGATCCACAGTAAGTACAAAAAGCAAAGTCAAAGCATGTTTAGGGGGTTACCTTTTCTTAACAGAACTAACTTAGCCAAGGAGAGGAAGTAGGAGTTGAGTAAATTAGGCTTCAAAGTAAATGGACCATTTTGGATTCACGGTGAAAATGGAGTAAGAAGGTGTGGAATACAGTGTGAATGGGAAAACAAAATCTGTAGCAGAAGCACAACTAGCATAAATATAGATGTAAGATTGCCCAGAGAGGCTGTAGGCTGGGCTGTCCTAAACCCCATGCAGAAACCAAGACTGGTGTTTGCCAAGTTTGTGTACATCGTGTTTTCCTCAGTCTCCTTTCTTTTCCCCCTTTATGCATGAGTAAGATTTTAATTTTAGCAGGAATTCTGCTAGGCTTTTGTGGGCAGGTTGGGGAAAGGAACAGGAGGATGATACTTTTATTTCTTCATACAAATGCAGGGAAGTTTGCCTGAGCTCAGCTGGCAAGGCCACCACCAGAGAGGTGTCACAAATCCAGTTCACATGTGATTTCCCAGGGAAGTTATTGAGGGGAGAATATTCAAGAATGTTTGAAGTCACCATGCATGGGCAGGCACAGAGCTCAAACCATTCATAGAATGCTCTGCATGTCAATTTTACAGTGTTGTGATGCACCCAGGTTTGTCTGGCCATGCACAGGAGGTTGCACAGGAGGTTCCCAGGCCCAGCTCCTGCTGTGATGTGTCTCCATGCAAACAACACATGTTAAGAAGCATATAAACCTGCTCATCCATTCTGCAGCTCTGATGGGCTGGCATCTGCCTGGTTTGTAAAGGAATCTCACTGACTGGATTAATCCATCCAGAGGCTGAATTTCCTCCATGTAGTGCTTCTTCAGTAGTACAGCAAGGGGCTCCTCTGTGAGTGGAATGATGTTTGGATGGGTTTAACCACAGGGAAACAGGAAACTGAGCTGATCTCACCACTCCAGACAGGGACCCCAGGCACCCCTACCAGTGTCTGGTGTGAAAGCAGAGAGAAAATAGCTCAGGGTTTCTCTTCACTCCCACACCACTGACCTCTGCTGGAGTCCAAGGAGCCACCCCTGCCTGCTCTGTTTGTTTGTTTGTTCAGCCCTGTACACCCCTGTTTACTCACCAGCACCAGGGACACTGGCTCATTTGGCAGCCTCTAATGACAGCTTAAGGCTCACCACCCCGTACTAATTCTGTGTTGTTAAAAATACACATTTTCCAAATGAGAAATGGCAGCAAGCAAACACAGGGAATGGCTCTTCTCTAGTTCACAGTGTGTTTGCTTTGTCCCACACCTTTGTTTTGGGAGATGTTGTTTTTGTAGAAAATGAGTCCAGAGCTGTGTAAGTCTAACTCAGCTCTTTCTAAGTATATTTTCTGGGGATTATCATGCTGGCTGAAAAACAAGCTGCTTCTCACAGCCAAAAATGTGAACTGAAAATGAGCTCAAGAGCCATTGATTGCAAGACAAGCAGAAGCCTTTCAACTGAGATTGGCCACAGTGCTGTAGGATGACTATTACTGGTTGGACACTTCCTGAAATGCAATGGTGTAAGGAGCTAAAATTACCAACATTTCTGTGGGGTTCTGAAGGTAATTCTTACTCTGTTTCATCAGCAACTGTAAGAGTGGTGACCAATATTTTTCCCTACATTGGTACAAGGAGAAATAACCAGAAGAATAGTCAATGAGCTATTTATAAAGATATAATGCAATGCACACTCATCTGCTTCTGATGAGTGGGTCTGGCCATGAGCAAAACCATGAAGGATTAGAGGAGAAAATGGTTTTGTGTTTCTTCCTGTACTTTTTACTGTTAATCTACAGCATTTGGTCTGATGCTGTTACAACATCTGAGCCCCAAATCTGTGAGGTGAGACCCTTCTTGGTTGCTCTCACCTGACTGCTGAGGTGGAATGAATGGATGGAAAGGTTCTGCATGACACATTGAATAATCACATTCCCCATGTCCACTCACAAGCAAAATATCTTTTATTTAAGAAAGGATTTTGTGAGCCATTCCCTTTAACATCGCTGCAACTGAACAGTGTGCCTTATTCATTTTCTATGAGCTGCAGAAATTGTGATTATTAATCACTGATCTCACATTTTCAGTTGATGTCTGCTCTGTTGGTTTGGTGGTCTTTGTACACTTTGAAAAAACTTGGGAATATTTAGTAAGTTGGGTTATTTAAAATGGAAACAAGTATTGACTTCAGTGGGAATAGACAGCCCTTTGTGCTGCCTGAAGTTGATAACCCTTTTCTATGCTAAACTAACTCAGGAGTTTGATGTACTCACTCTGGTTTATCTAAGACAGTCAGTTCATGTTGCATCCATGCTGGATAGTTCAATCCACATCCATCTTTAAAAGTAACTCTTCAGGTGGGAATTGGTTAAAACAGGTGGGGACTTGCCTAGTGAGGACCATGCTGTGCTCTTGTGTTTATGCACACTCAGATTTATTAAAGAGCAAATGGAAGTGCCTTTCAGCATTCAGGCTGTAGTATCTTCTCATGTTGAGGTGGGGAGGCTTGGATGGTTGCTGGGATTTTCCCTGTGCCCATAACTGTGGCTGTACACAGTACAAAGCATGACCTTGTGTCCATAATCAGGACTGCCTGTTACCTCTGCTCTTAGGGAATACAGGATCAGCCAAAACAGTTGTGACCAGCACCCCAAACCAGCTCCCTCTGTCTCACTCACCCTTCCTCAGCTGGGATATGGGGCTTTCCACTGGGATATGGGGCTTTCCACCCTGCAGTGTGAGCAGGAGCTGCTGTTCTGTGAGGCCCCAGGGCATGTATGCACACATGTCAATTCTATGGTGATCCAGATGCCCTCCTCCAGACAGCTTTCTGAAAAAAAATGACTTCATATAGGAAAGATGTGTTTTTCACGTCTGGCTCTTGAACATTGTTTTTCGGTTACATGGTATTTTCTGTAATTAGCAACAAAAATTCAGGCACAGGAATATAGTGTGTGTTTGTTCCATGAAGAGCTGGGACCATTTTGATATTTTGCAAAAAAAAAAAAAAAAAAAGAAAAGCTCATTTAATACCAGCTTGGCTATTTATACCTCTTGCACAAACTTAAACATAACAAAAAGTGCAACATAACTCATGAAGCAAAGGAGCGTCTCTGCCAAGTGCAATATTTGTATTTGGAAACATGGTCTATATTGTATGAAGCAGTAGCCTTCTGACTGCCTCCAAGGTTTCTTTTGGTTGATGTTTATCCAAACAGCCTTGCTCTTCATTCATTTTAATGGCTGAAAGGGAGCTGAGTGTTTTTGCTCGGTGGGACTGGCACGGCTCAGCCTCTGCTCCTTCAGCTGGCGCCAGTGCCCGCTCCGAGCCCTCAGCTGCCTGTGCTCCTTCACACGTGGGCAAAGGCTCTGCCTCTGCCTCTGATTCTGCCTTTCCTGCAGATCTGGCACCATGGGAATGAGTTACAGCATCCCCATTTAGAGGAGACACTGCCCTTTGCTGTCATGGCCATGGGGGACTTGGGCAAACCCACTGGGTGTGGGAGAAGCACTTGCACCAGTGCTATCAGGGGGTCTGGGATTGGGAAACATCCATGGGCTCCTGCTCTGAAGATGCCACTGCTCAGGTAGAAAGCAGGAATTGTGTTCTCCTTGTGTTTTAAAGACCCGATTTTGTAAAATGTGGGTGCTGCCTTATTTCATATGTGAAACTGATGTCCTTGTCTTTCTTTCCTTTTTAGAAGATGTTCACAGGTTCACAAAATATTCTGAGTTGGAAGGACCCACAAGGATCATGGAGTCCAATTCTTAAGTGGGATTGAACTCACAACCCTTGTGTTACGAGCATCATGCTCCAACTAACTGAACTAATCTCAGGTTAGGAAATATTCCCTAGCTCTTTATTCCCCCTTTTGAGTTATCTTCAAAAAATAATAATAAAAATAGAAATAAAAATAAAAGTAACAGCAACAACAACAATAGTAATAATACTAATAATAACAACAACAATAATAATAATTCATCATCATCATCATTGTGATCATCATCACAATACAGTTGTCTGGACTACCAGACTGCACTTAAGCCATACCCCTCGGGTAAGGTGAATTAATTTAGGGACATAGAGATTAAATTGAGTTTCTCCCTAAACAAGTAAAGCACTAGCTTTCCAAATCCATGCCCTGAAGAGCCCAAAGACATCAGGAATTATTTCAAGAAGATTCTTAAACAATAAGTAATAACACTCCTGAGAATGGTGAAGTTAGGAATAAGGTACAGCTGCTACACAAAGCAGCAGGAGCAGTGAGTGGAGAAGATGCAGGTCATTCAAATATGAGTCAAAGGGGCATATTAATAACGGAATATTAGGAATAAACAAAGACCAAGCCCTGTTTTTCCCTCTTCTTTTCCAATCTGTCAGTTATATAGCACATTACCATTGCCTCACTGTTCAGGATGCTATCACAGCAGCCATTTTTTCTTGTGGATGAGTTATTCCTGAAAAATGCAGTTGGCACAGATCACTCTTATTTTTCACACAAGGAATGTAGGTCTTCCTGTTCCACATATTTTTCTTCAATGAGCGTAGTTATTGTTGTCACTGGGAGGAAAATCCTCTGTCTGTCTGCTAAAATACTTGAGAGGGGGAGATAAAGCACAAAATCTTTTTGTTGTGGCTGAGGATTTCCTCTGCAAGGCTCCACTTCAGTGATTCACGGCTCTTCTCCAAAAGAAATGCAAAGCTGGGATGGGTATTAATTACAATTTGCAGTCTGGGGCTACATCCATGGCTGGTGTAACTCAAATATCCACCAGCACCTGTGGAGGAGAATTTAGGCCGGGTTGGGGATCAGAGCTGGATCAGAGCTAGTGCCATCTCCTCATTCTGCTCAGGGATGTGCCCTCATGCTGCCTCGGGAGTGCTGCTGGATGCCATTGATGCCCAGGGACATTGCCAGGTATGGGGCATAATTTGGGCCTTCCCTTTCAGGGTTTCCAAGGCAAAGCTGAAGCCATTACTCCAAAAACTCTCTTCAAAAGTCACCTCCCAATTCATAGCACGGCATTGAGTCTGCTTCTGTGTTTTAGTGCAAGAAAAGATGCACATTTTCCACTGATGGAATAATAACAATAAATTTTGGCAGTTTTGAAACAAAAAAAATAAAGGCAAGTGTTCTGATTTTTCTCTAAAGTTAGAGCCATTGTTCATCTGGGCAATTTTTGTGTACGAAATGAAGGCAGAGATCTGTCTTTTGGGGGAGAGCCACAGTGTGGATAAGTGCAAAGGAATTCTGCCACAGCTTTGCCATGAATTATATGTTGTCTGAAGGACTTAACAGTATCACAAAGTTCATCGAGAACAGGAACACTCATTTTCCTATCTTTTCCTGCCAGCAAAACGAAACAAGCAATTGAGCTTCCTTAAAGAAATTCCACCCAGTAGCCGTGCCAGCTCTGTCTTCCTCATGTTCGTGTGCCTTTGCTTTGTTCCTGAGTCCCAGATGGATTTCTGAAAATGGCATGGGGTTGCCAAAACGCATCTGAAGACACATATCATCAGTATGCACAAATTGTAAAGAATGCAGCCCCTGGAGCGATGGGTGATTTCATCAAAAGTGACTTTCCAGCTACGCTGAAACCTTTCATGTCTCTTGTGCAATCTGCAGTGCTAAAGCAAACAATTCCAGTGCCAGATTGTCATAAGGATATGAATGCTTCAGCTTATTAAAGGGCCACAATCTTATCAAATCAGAGAAGAAATGAAACCTCAAAGAAGGTTAAGCTGCTATAAATACAACCAGGTAGATGTAAGTGATTTCTCTCCCTAGAAATAAATTCCCCAAACACCCAAACACTTTTAAACCTCTTAAGGATTTTTAGTCAAAGGGCCAAGGTCTACTCTCCAAACCTTAGGTTTTCTGGAGCCCTTGAGCCACATTTTTGGTGCAGTGCTGTGCTTCTGGTGGTGTCAGGGGAATTTTTCAGTGACTCACCTGGGAAAGAGAGGGGAGATTAGGGATTTTTGAGAGAGGTGTATTGTGTTTATTTTTTTGTCATTGTTTTGGATATGGAAGTCTTTATAGTCTTAGGTTATGACAATAATAACAGAGGCAAACAGATTCTGAGTGAGTTGTGGATGCTTTTCCAAAGGGTGGGTTGGCAGCATGAGGGAGTGCACTGAACCTGAAACGAGTGCAGGAGTGTGTTGGAGCTGTGGTGCATTGGGACAAAAACATGTCCACAAATGTGTACCCTGGCAGAGAAAGCCCCGTGGGTTTGGGCTCCACATTTTGTGGAAAGTGAATAAAAATGGGGAAGTGAGAAGAGAGCAAGAGAGAAAGTGCAGGGAGCTGCAAGATTAAGGGCTTGGAATCGTGACAGTCTCCAGCTCCACCAGTGCATGGAGAGAGGGAGGGTGCTGCTCACTGTGTCTGTCACCTGTAGAAAAGGGTGCCTTGGAAGCAGAAAGGGAGGAGGCTTCTGCAAAAACTTAGTGGTGGGGAAGATGGCTTGCTCAGGTGTGGAGTAAAACCTCCAACAGTGGAAACTTCTCAAGATAAATGGAAGATAAATGAAGATAAATTTCTGTTAGAAACAGTACCCGATCTGCTTTAAGGCAGGATATGGCTGGACCTCCTTGTGAGGGTCACTGGAGCCCAGTTTCCCTCTCACAAGCAGCACTGCTGCAGCCACTGACTCCTGTAGTGTCTGAAAGAAAGCAGCATTTCAGCACAGGGATTTGGATATGGTGCCTGCGTTTTCCCCTTTCTCTCATTTTCCAGGCTTTGGGAACAAATCTTAAATGCTCATCAAGTTTCAAGACAACAAATTAAGTAGGTCACGTCACAACTTTGCCAGCTGATTTATTTTAAAAGAGTAAAGCAGTGATGAATTCCATGCAGCTTCTTCTGGTAAAGGCACCATATCCTCTACAACTCAATTTACGGTGTTAGAAGGTTGGTATTTTTATGGCGTTTCTCTTCAACTTAAAAGGAAATTTTTATGAAGACAGTTCAATGACTTTCTTCTATTTTTTTTAAGAAAACAAATTAGCAAGTTTTTGTGTGTGTGTGTTCAAAGACAGTGCTTATATTCTGGTTGGAAACTTCTTTTTTTTTCCTTGCTGAGGATTTCAGCTGGATCAGCTTCCTGAATTGAATTGCTGAATGGACACCAGGGTGAACGCAAAGGCTGGCAGGAGAGAGGCAGTGAGCACATCTGGCTGGAGGCAGGGGGTAAGGAAAAGAGACAGTCTGAGTGAGGAGAACAAAGGGGATCTGACCCCTGATTGCTTTTCTGAGGGTCTACCTACACCACCAAAGGCAGTCACAGCCGTGGGATGGGAGCTTGTGAGCGATGGTGATGTAAAGGCACAGCTGGCCCTGGAGCTGATTTTAACTTGTAGCTTTTGTTTTCCTTCCAGACCCTGTGGGGATACAGCAGGTTCCTCTCTGAGGTCAGGACATCTCTGCCACAGCAGCAGCAGCACCTGCAGGTGTTTGCTCCCCCTTTCCTGTCCCCTGGTGCTGCTCCATGGGCATCCTTGTTTTTCCCAAGCATGAGCCAGCCGATTAGGCCAGCGCAGAGGAGAGGCAGGAACCTGTTCTGGCCAGCAGCCCCTGCCCTGCTGTGGTTGGGCAGGTGTTTAATCCCAGTGAAGGCTTTGCAGTCTGCTGAGCAGAGGGGTCAGGAAAGCACAGCCCAGCTGGAGCCAGGACGTGCTGCAGCCCTTGCTTCCGTGGGCTCTGCATCCCGCTGTCTGCACTGTCTGCAGCGCTGCAAAGGTGTCCTGTGCCTGCAGCTTCTCTTGGGGGAGCTTTAGAAGCTCTCATCCCCCTTCCCCTCCCTTTCCCATTTCCTGATTTATCTTTAAAAGGGGCTGGAGGACAGACTGTCTGCCTGAGTGCTGTCTGGAACCAGGTGGGAGGTGGTGGCTGGGGCTGTGTCCCAACCTGTGCCCATCCAGAGGGCTTTCCTGGACCCAAGCAATCCTCTGTGATGGAATACATGTCCTGTGGGCTTCCACCATATGTGTGCTCACACAACCGGCTTTGTGACTCACCCCTTCAGCTTCTGCAATCGCATTTAACAAACTGAAGGCTGAGGTTTCACCCCAGAGAGAACAAAGCCCTCCTGGATGCAGGACAATGAATGTGTCATCTGTGAGTGGCACATTGCAGAGAGGCACTGAGACCAAATCCTGCACAGTGTGCACTGTCTGCATCCACCCATTCCCGGTTCTTGGAGGGATTTGTCTGCCTGCTGCTTTGAGGTGTGGACAGTGTTTAACGTGGGCACAAACTTGTTCTTGCCTCACACAGCCTGGTGGCTGCTCGGTTTCTGTCTGGGTATGAGACACAATTACTGGAATCTTCAGAAATATCAACATTAATACCACTTGTGTTTCAGTGATCTTTCATTATAGTGCTCATGCTTCTCCAAGTTAGATTTCCCTAGGGGAAAAGGGATTTACAGTCAGGTCCCAGTTTTGGCACAGCCCTTCCTTTCTGACTTTAGCCAGGTTAATTAGTTCATTTTCTTGACACCATGAATTTTACTAATATTACTATCATGCTTTAAAAGCTATGGGGAAATTAGGTAATGAATATTTGTTGAGCTGAGATCTCCAGGAGGGACTTTAGATGTTTTGTAATGTAGCATAGAAACGTTCTGAGCTATGGAGAACCACACCAAGGTATGGTTGTGATCCTGCTGCTTAAACCTGTCCTGTCCCACTGTGTAGGGGCTGACCATGGCTCACAAGAAGCCTCTGATTTTGGTTTTAACATACTAAGAAAATCTGTGTTAGTAGAAAGGCCTCAGCTCCCCCATTTTGACTGGAAATCCTGCCCATTGTGGAGGATATGTTTTAGTGGACATGCAGGTATTTGGTTGAAGACTGGGCTTGATGGTCTTGGAGGTCTTTTCCAACTTTATGATTCCAGGATTCTGTGAAAGCTCTCAGGAAGGGCTCTGCTCTAAGTGTAGTTAATCTAACAGCTTAACCCTGAAACCATTTGGTTGCATGCCAATAACATAAGCAATTTGAGTTACCACAGCCTACAAGGGGCAAATTCCTCTGCATGGGAGTCCTAAGAACCTCACCCATGTGTGTGTGGGATCCCCCAAAACCAGTGCAGCCTCCTGTCTGCTCAGGCTTTGAGCCCTTGTCTGCAGTGCTGGTTACAACTGGCTCCACAGGCATTGAACTGGGACCCTCACACAGTCCCAGTTAGCTATGGTCTGCTCAGCAGTGCTTCCAAGGCAGCTGACTCTTTTTTCTTCCCAGAAAGAATCTGGAACACTGCAAAATGTGCAATCACTTCCTGTGTTTTCCTCTCTCAGTGAACCCATCTCATCTTTCTTTCTGCATTTCTCTCATTGCTGGGGTGCAGTTTGGCGGCCCCGTGCAGGTGAGGAGCTCCAGCTCCAGGTGAGGAGGTCTGGAGGGCTGTCAGCAGACATCTGGGAGCCCACATGTTGGGATGCTGCTTCAGTTTTGTTATAGGCTCCTCTGTAACCACCAACAGCTCTGGAAACTGCCCTCTCCAGTTCATTGCTTCCTAAACCATTGGCTTTGCAAAACTGTTGCAGAGCTTGATTCACAAAAAAGTGCTCTGAGGCCTTGGGTGTGAAATATTGTGACAAAAGAAGGCATTCCAGCTCTTTATTGCATCACACATTTTAAATCATGGAAAACTGTACTAAAATACAGTAAATTTAGCATAAAAAGGACTGCTTTCCAATTGCCTGTCAGGACCCCTTCAGCCTCATAACTGTTTTCGTGTGAAGCAATGAGTGTAATGCCTGTTGATAGTTGTTTGTTCCCTTGTTGTCTCAAAGTTGCTGGAAGCAATTTACAAGTTACTCTTGCTTAATGTCTAGGAAGAGAAAAGGATGGAAACTTTTTATTTGTTTCCTCTTGGTAAAGAGTCGATTCCTGAAACAACAGATTGGGCTACGGATGATTTGAACCTTGCTGTTGGCTTTGAGGGTTGAAGGCTCTGGCCCTTTGAATCTCCACTGTTTGCCATGAGCAGAAATTTGGGTATCAGGCTCAAGTTCCCTTTGCTGTGCCTGAGTGTTTCAATGCCATTTGTGCCACTCCCATCACAGAAAAAATTACTGTTGAAAGAAACATTACCTGAAGGACAGGTTTGATACCTCGTGTAGGTACAGAGTGTTTTCCCTCTAGAGTTTGGT
Organism: Aegithalos caudatus; assembly: GCA_013389925.1. Lineage (NCBI taxonomy): Eukaryota > Metazoa > Chordata > Aves > Passeriformes > Aegithalidae > Aegithalos > Aegithalos caudatus. The sequence continues at coordinate 45,910 of WEIU01001109.1, read as the reverse complement.
GCAGTCCCACTCATTGGATCTGCTCTCCTGCTGGCTGTGCCCCTTTACTGCCAAACACAGCATTTTTTTCACCTTATGCAAATTTGTAGGTAATGTTCAAATGCTTTTTGATCAGTCAGAGTTTGTTTTCACACCTTGTCTTCCTGTATGCATGTCTCTTCATTGACAGGCCAGGGTGGATGGGGCCTGTTCTGGGGGTGGCATCCCTGCCCCTGGCAGGGGGGATGGAACTGGATCGTCCCTGAAGTTCCTTCCTATCCAAAACTCTCTGTGATTCTGTGACTGAGGAATGTCATTTGGAACTGCAACGCCATGAAAGAGTTTCTGAGGGTTTTCTAAACCACAGTCTGCCTTCACAACCTGTTCAGGGGTGACAGCTAATGCTGTGGGGAAGATGTGATCATCTCCTGGGGACTGCACAGCTCCCGCAGCACTGAAAGCATCACAATTTGTTCTGTCTGACTTCCGGCAGACAGTCTAATTATATGAAAGAGCATTGCTCTCCATTTGGTCAGAAGATGTATTCTGAACTAAGTTTACCTAATGTTTTCCTGATTTGTGTGGTTTTTGCTCTTTTTTTCTCTCTTCCTTGAGCTGGACAACAATGTGGTCTTAGTCCAGCAATCAAACATGAAAGAGAGCCCATATGTATAAAGTACCCTCCTCACGCTGGAACTTATCCAGAAGAGACAAATTGTCTTCATACAGGAGGTCTGGATTTGTGTCTCTTTCCATTAAAAAAAGAAAAATCTGGCATGAGAAACATCTTGGGTTAGGGGCAATGCAGTGGCCATTGCCAGTGGTGCTGGGCTGTGCTGCCAGAGCCGAGTGCTCAGGGATGCAGTGAGGCCTTTGCAAAGCCAACACAGGGCAAGTTCTTGGTATTAGAGGGGCTGTCACTTGTCCCCTGTGCCCCAGGACTAGCAGCAAACATACTGGATTAGTGTCTCCTAGAGAAGACTTTTAAACCTTTTCATTGAAGTCCACACCTGTCTTGACAAGAAAAACTCAGCCAGTGGGCAGGAAAGCTGGGAATGCTTGTTCAAAAGGGGCCTGACAGCTCTTGGCATTTTTGGGGTTGCAGTGACATGGTGGTGACTGAGCTGTGGAGAGTGTCATATTGCTGCTGTCTCCCTCCTAGGTTTTGCTGCTAATGAACCTTTCCATCTTGGGTGAGATGGAGCTCTGAGCAAGTGGAAGTTGTCCCTGCCCATGGCAAGGTGGGTGGAACTAGATGAGGTTTGAGCTCCCTTCCAACCCAAACCATGATTCTCTCTAGATGGCTCTGGATTTGAAAATGTTGGAGTGGAGCTCCACATCTGCTGAAAGCTTTGGGAAGTTTTGCAGAAGGCAATCTTTGGGAGAAATAGGTAGATATTCTTGGGAAGGAAAAAAATCTATTAGATTTGCTCTAGCCTATTCAAGCTCTGTTCAAAAAGACTTCTGTAGAATTTCCAGCCTGGAAGTGCCAGATGGAGCAGGTAGTCCTGTAGGATTCCCTGACCTTGCAGATCTCCTCTTCTAAAGCTGGAATATCTGGCCTCACCTCCTTTCAAATGCAGACCAAACCCACCGTGACAGTGACTAAGACATCAAAGCTGGGCTCTCCTTCCATGTGTTCCTTTGGCCCTGGTTCCCTGTATGGCTGCCTGGGTGCTGCTTCCATCCCAGGACTGAGATTCGGATTGGCAGTGCTGGCTCTGCATACAGGTGGATACAGCTGGATCTCAAAGTACACAGCTCTCGGGGCTTCCCACCTTCCCCTTCCCCAGCATTGCTGAGCAGTCAGGCATGGAGCAGGGCCCTGCTTTCCCTGTGGCTCACACACTGAGCCCGCGGGGCGATCCCTGCAAAAACAGCCCAGGAACAGCGCGGCCTCCCCGGCCAGGCCACCCAAGCCCGCGGTGATGGACGCGGTTGTGTTTGAGGCTGACTCAGCTTCCTCCCCCACCTCCAGCCTGTGCTGCTCCGGTGGCTTCCTGCTCCTGGCTGTGTGCTGGGGAGATGGGGCCATGTCCCCCATTCCCTGTGGGAAAAGAGACCCCAAGCAGTGCTCCAGCGGTGCTGGGAGGGGGAAAATCCGCCGGCCTGGGTGGCTGATAAGGGGCTGAGGGGAAGGGGGGGTGACCTTTAGAGCAAAAGCCACACTAAATTACAGGAGTGCCGAGGGCTGTGCCGCTATGGGCAAGGGCAAAACCCGGTTATTTGTCAAGGTTAACCACTGCCATGGAGCAGCTGGGGGCTGTGGTGCAGCCACCGCCGGGCCGCGGCCTCCCTGAGCGCGTGGCCATGGGCGCTGTTATTTGGGAAAACGGCCCGGGAATGTCTCCTCCCCTTACACCTACCAGCTGCGCCTTTTAATTTGGTTTTTCTGGGATTGTGTACCTAGTGGTGATTTAACACGTGGTGAAATGTTTGGGGAATGTCTCTGTCAGGGGACAGCCAGGGGAGGGAATCCTTAGCCTGCTTTGGACGTAGACGCTGTGGTTTCTTTGCTCAGCTCCTTTTCAAGATTTGCTTTGCGCCTTCTGACTTGCCCCTGTCTGAGACCACCCTCCTTCAGGATATCATTATCCACACACTGATTTAAATTGGGATAATCCTTAATGAGGCCACATTGTAATTCAATGCACTGTGCTTTCCTCTCCACTCTGGGCAGAGGTTCTTTCCATTCCTGTTACTGCCTCCTCTCAACCCAAAGACACTCCTCCTGTTTCCACACTTTTCTTGGTGTTTCCAGATCAGAGATGTGTAGGAGAACTGATGCACCGAATTCAGGGGGTTCAGATGTGATTACTGCTGTAGGGCAGTAGTGGCAGATCTTGCTTCTTTCTCCAAGTTGTCACCTGCTGGTTGTACTGGAATAGCTGGGACATTTGCACATGGAGCAGTGCTTCTGCCTCCTGCCAGAGACAGTGGGACACAGGAATCCCTGTGTCTGCGTGGTCCAGTTCATTTGCACTTCTCCCATTTCCTTACCCAGCTCAGGGAGCCCTACTCAGGCAGATGGGACTTTTCCAAGGCCAGCTGTGTCCTAGTTCTGTGTTTCATGGCTGAGCAACATCCCCTCAAGAGCTGCCCCTGGGAAGTGTGGAAAGGGGAATGGCTGCAGCTTGGATTTGGGGACAAAGGAATGGGCTAAGCACAGCAAATGGGTTAAGCACAGCTGTGCAGAGGCAGGAGCCAGCCTGGAATATGGTGCCTGGAGTGGAAACTAGTTCCCAAGCCTTCCCTGCTCCCCAAACTTTCTGACTCACATCCTGTATCCACCACCATGGTGTGCACATGCTGCCCCTTGCTTCAGGCATGTTTCAGAGTCTTACCAGAGTCCTCCTGAAATCCATAAGTGAAGCACTGTTCCACTTCAAGCAAAGCATTGGTCAGACCCATAATAAACAGCAAGCTCTGACATTTAACACATGTAATACTGTTTGCCCAGTTTTAAAAAGGAAATATTATCTAAGCACTCCTCTGAAGGCTAGAGCCACCCACACTTAGCTGTGTTAGGTTTGGCCAGTTTGACCTGTGCAATATTGCTATCACTTCCAGAATATAACATTCTGAACCCCTTATAAATTGTGCAATGTACTGAATGAAAAGTTTCTCTGTATGTTTAAAAATCCCCCCGCCCCCACTCCCAGATCCTTCTTGTGATAGAGAATAAATAAGGAAAAACTTTATAACTCCCTGAACTGATAGAAAATTAGCACAGTCATAAAAGGCGTCTGTGGCTTTCGCAGTGCAGCTGAAAAGGAAAAATGAATAAACCTGCCACTCATAAAGTAAGAGGCAGAGCTGAAGAATGACTGCTGCCATTTTAGCCTCCTGGCCCTTCTCCCCACCCTGTGCAAGTGCAAAAATAGCCTCATTCCCTGTGCAGGAGGCAGGGAAGTGCTCTGCCGTGGGACCCTTCCTGCAGGCACCGCTCTTCAGAGAACCTCTGTACAGCACATGACTAGAGGATATCCTAAATTAATTTACATAGACATATAAATATATGCATGTGTGTGTTTTCTGTATGAAATATGAAACCAGCGATTTCTTAGCCAACCCCTTAATTTGTCTGAAACAGCACAGGCATAATGGAAACTGCCCACACATTTTTCCATTAAAAGTTACAAAGGGAAAGAAGCGGGGAATTGGTGATAGAAAAACACATGCTCTCTCAGCTGGCACAGAAATGCCACGGAGCCAGGAGGCAACACACACTCACTCCAGTTTGCTGGGAAAAGTCATCTTTATTCTGGTGGTCTTCCTGCTGATGCTCTCCCTCCTCAGTGTGCTGGGTCCTGTGTGTTTGGAGGGGAGGGACATGGATATGCTGGCGCCTGTGCAGGTGGATGCAGTGAACGTGAAGAAATCCCAGTTTGTCCGTATCTGTTTTGCAGGTTTCCTCCTCTGGGTGAGAAGGAGCCTTGTCATGCCACTGCCCCTTGTGTGGTGCTGTGTGGTCCTGTGGGTGACAGTGGAGCTGCAGAGCAGCTGTGCCTGGGTGAGGGATGAACAGATTCCCATCCCTGACAGCTCCCTGCCCTCGCTAGGAAGGGCATGTGCCAGGTTTCTGCACAGTCTGCCCAGCCTGAACAGGACTTTCTGCAGGGATGGATGAGTGTGTGACTCTGCTGCTGAGCGTAAGCCAAAGCCAAGCTGCTGTGAGCCATTTTGGCTGCTGGGTGGCTCCGGGGGTGTCCTGATGGAGAACGAAGGAAAGGGAGAAAGGGAAGGCCTGGGGGAGCACCAGTGGCTTGTCAGGAGAGGCAGCACCCTGGGCCATCACTCAGCTCTCCCTCACTGCCTTCCAGGGGGACACCACAAGTAAGACACTGTAGCATTAAGGCCCCACCATTCAGGCAGGGCAGATTCTTCAACAGGAAAAGGTGAATTTCCCCCTTTCCTGACTTCAGCTGTCCTGGCCCCACTCAGATGTAAGTGTCAGGTGCATCAGCAACTCATTGCAAGCAGCCCTACAACCTCACCGTGATGGTTGTATCTGGAACAGCCCCATGAGCTCACCAGCATTTTTCCAAAGAATGCCTTGTGTTGACAGTGCTAACCAGTCTGCACAGCAGGAGGGGGGAAAAGCAGCTGGTAACTAATGCAGGGCTGTGGGGATTCGTGGATGTGTGTATGGTTCTGGTTTTTGCTATATTGTCCTATAACCCATATGCATCACTGTGGGTTGTGTTAGTGGAATTTTGCTGCTCAGCAGCTGTCCGGGTGATGCGAAGCCAGGCCCACTCATCCTTTTAACCATCAAAGGTAGGACTCAACCCATTTATGGCTGCCTCAGGGCACTGCTCCACACATCTCTCACTGCAGCTGTGCCAGCTTAATGCATTCCCACCAACTCGACTCAGAAGCCTGCTGCAATTTGTATCTGCTGATTGATTGGGGGTTAAAAATAAGTTGGATGACTTGACTGGTTCCCTGTTTCAGCTTCCCTGTTCAGTTATGCTTGTTTCAATCCCTGCCCCCTCTCCTCCCTCCGATATCTTTGGTTGAGTGTTCCAATATGCCTGTTCTGTGGTAATGTAAGAAATACACCAACAGCTTCTAACCACTGACCTGTGCCTGGGAATGTGAGCCACAAACCCTTCCTTGGGTCTTGTTCTAATATGGAGTGTTTACACTTAAAAAAAGGAGCCAAATTTGTCCATGGTAAACTCCAGTACCTTGCTGAAGTCTACTACATAAAGTAATTTCATGTACAATTTTGGTCATTGGAAAGGAGATAAAGAAAATAGAAAATAAAATAAGCAGCTTGGCTCTGAATGGATCACAATTTATTATGAAGTAGGACAGACCTTTTTATTTTTTATAAAGACTATTGCTTAGGGGAACAGATTATCTAAATCTGCACTCCAGGACTCATCCTATGAAACACCTAGTAGGTCCTATCAGAAGTTATTTTTCTCCCTCAGAGTTTCCAGCCTTGGCAAGTTACGAGTGGTAAGACTTGAAACTTTGTGCGTCATTTCATTTATTAGAATAATTTTTCCTCTTCCCTGACACTTTATGTGCTATGTTCTGTATTAAAAGTGTAGTAGCGTTTCTCAATAGCACCATAATTTACTAATCCACAAAGGGCAGGGATGTGTTTTATATTTCATGAATTGTGACCAATGGCCCTCTCATCTCTCTCCCAGAGAAACCTGAGAATGTTGTTCCCCCCACATTGTTAAGTAAGAAGCAGAGCTTTCTCCCTGAAAATACCTGTCTTCCCTATGAAGTGATCCCAGGGTTCCTTGTGCCTTTCATCCATCTGCTGTCAATTTATCTGGCTCCACGAGCCAGTGGCGCCTTCATATGACCTTGCAAGAATTTACAAAATCTGGTTTCTATAAAAAACAAGGGGTGATCCCCATGTTTACCCTCTTGCTCAACTAACCATGTTTTGTTACTACCAGCTTGTGCTAGAACATATCCACATCTTCCCCACCAACTCAAGTCTGGCTCTGGGATGCTCCTTTGACTTGGCCAAGTTTTCCAGCTGCCGAGGTTACCTCGGCGGAGCAGTCGCTGGCGCGGATGTGCAGTGGCTTTGCCCGGACCGCTGTGTTTTTGGAGACCTGGAGCAGGGTGCTGGGGCTCTGCAGCAGGGTCAGACTGGGTGTGCACAGCCCAGGCTGCCTTGGAGCCCCTGGTTTGCACCACCTGGGCAGACCAACACAAGCCTGGCCCTCCCAGGCCAGCGGGATTGTCGTGCCTGTGTTGATGCCAGGGGCACCACTCACATCCATCCGTGAGCTCGGAACCAACTGCACCCAAGAGGCCAACAGAGACATGGAAAAGATTTACAGGATGCCATAGAAGGGTTTGCCTTGGAAGAGACATTAAATATCATCTATGTGTGTGTGTATATAGCAGAGGGATTTGCCTTTTGTGTCTGTCTTGGATCTTTGAGCTCAGACTGACTGCAATGCCGGCTGGCTTTACCATGGTGTGAGGTTCCACATATGTGTGTCAGACCACATAACCCCAAAATAGGCATTTCTCGAGTGACATTTAGCCTTAGTTTTCCAAAGGAACACACTGACTTTGCAGCAAGGCAGTCTTTCACAGGATGGAACTGTAAGTATTTATTTACCCAGGGTGTAACTAGTATCTTTCATCAGAATGCAGATATGAGCTGCTTTATGACAGGATTATGTATGTAAACTTGCACTTTATAAAAATTTGGAAATAAAACCATTGCCTAACAACAGCCGTGTTCTTGGAAATCAAGTTCCATCTACAGAAGCCTTTCATGTTAGAGATATATCCCACATGTAAGTAATTCTTACAATTCAATAAATACTTTACAAAAATAATGCTAGCTTTTTAAAAAAATTAAGACATTTTAAGACACCCAGTAGTTCCTCCCAGAAAGCTTCCCTTAAAGAATAGCTACTTCTGTAGGACACTGTGCACTCAGCATGAGGAAAATGGGGGAAAAGGGCTGGTTGCATCTTTTATCCCAGGGAACTTGTGCATTCCACTTTTACTGTTCTCTAAAATAACAAACTTCTTCCTTTTCTTAAAAGAAAGAAACAAGCAGAACCAAACATTCTTCATATTAAAAACTGGGAAGGAACTGTGCTCTTTTTGGTCCTTTGACATGGATTCCTTTCTCTGCCCTCACTCCTCCAAAGACTTGCAGCACGCTCAGTTCACAGGTAGCTGCTCTGGAGATGTGAGCCCCAACAGCTGCAGCTTCGTATCAGAGATGTCTCCAGGAGGGGCTGCTTGTATCTCCTGCAGAACCACTGCACCAGGACATTTTCTGGCTCATGGGAAAACCACAGCTACATCTTCCTGCAAGCCTACCCCAGGTGGACTGCAAAGACCTGAGCTAGAAGGTAAGAGGAAAAATTCCAAGAGAAAAATTGCTAGGGATTTTCTATATTCACTTTTGACTATTACCCTTCCAAAGAAAAATTCTTCCCTCCTTAGATATGACTAGTCATGAAACCAATTATGGAGAAAACTGATGCTGTAGGTGCATTAATCTTGTAAACCATTCCCATATGGAAGAGTACATTCTTCAATCCTATTGTTTATAACAACTTTTAAATATGTGCCTCCTCAGCTGGGGCCTTGGGGCCTGATGGTGATGGCAGCTACCCCCCACCCCCTTCGTTAAGTTACAGATGGGAAATAAAATGAAATGCACATTATTACATGAACATTATTGCAGTATAAAATCCTATCAGGACAAGACTTATGTACGTCTGTATGCAAAAATAGGTGTGTGTGAGGCAGAGAGATACGTGTTTATAAATTACACACACTGTGAAAAATACTTATGTATTATATTACAACTATATACATTCATTAGAAAGGAACTGATCAACCCCTGCCGAGGGGCCGACGCAGCAGCCATCACCAGTTCTTTGGCATTCAGGAAACGAATGCTAGTTTGTGAAGAAAAGGAAAATCTCCTCAGTATTCCCTCGCTTCTTGAAACTGCTTGTAGTAGTCTTCGTCTGACGGGTTCTCTGTACACTTCTGCCCGTTGTTGGGAGGCCGGGCTTCGTTGTAGCGGCTCCAGTCCCCTTTGCATATGATCCAGGGCAGGATGTCCACTTTGTAGTGGAGTTCTGCTGAGAACTCGATGCTGATCAGGTTGGGAGTCCCGGCCCCTTTGCCCCTGGTGATCAGCTGCATGTTGTCGCCGTAGCAGCAGTGCTGCGCCGCCAGCGTCGTGCTCTCCAGGGACAGCATGGAGCGGATGCAGTACCGCGCCGTGGGCTTGTAGATCTCCAGCTTTTCCTTCGGGCCGCTCGCATCCTTCCAGCGGAAGCTTTTCCTCTTCAGTCGGTCGTAGATCTCAGCAGTGCTGTAGGCAACTTCTCTGGGGTAGGAGCAGGGGCAGCTGGGAAGATCGTTGACCACTTTGTGCATGTATTTCTTCAGGAACTCGCTCTTGCAGCTCATCCATCTCTCGCAGCTATCAGTATCTGTTTCGGGGCAGGAAGTGGAAACTTAAGATACATTAAGCAGCATCCCAGTTGGGATAACATCAGTGATAACAAATGAGTGAAGGGTAGCTGCTCAGCACTGGTGCTCTGCTGTAGAAAGAAAGGGCAGTCACGGCTTGCTGCCCTGCCCACTGTGCTGTCTTGTCAGATAAAGAAATCACTGACTCCAGTGCCTCAGGCAGTGCTAGTCTGAGGTACAGTGCAGAACCAGGCCAGTAGGAATCTGTGATGTTTCTTCTACCTGGCAAATTCTAATTAGGCTATTGATATCCCTTGTGTGGCATGAGAGACACTACAAGCAATAGAGAAAGAGAAATCACAATGAGCTGGTGCCAGTCTCCAGTTGGAACCCTGAGTCAGAACACACTCAACAGGAAAAATGGCAGTCAGATGTTGAAGGATTAAGTTTCAGATGATGCTAGGGATTCCAACATGGCAAGAAAGGCCTGGATTACTCTTTATGAAGTTCATTTTTAGCCCTAATTCAGTCTTTCTTAAAAAAAAAAATACATTTTTCTATTTGATATCCACTTTCAGAAGGGGTATTTCAAGCATTTGTAGTTCAAACATGGAGACTGACAGCTCAGCTGGCAAATGCAGCCAAAAGTGATTCAGGTTCTAAAAGGGCATGTGACATAACATCAGAGTGGCTGTACATCAGCAGGAGTTTATGGCACCAGAGCCATGATGTACAGCTGGGATTAAACAGATTTGTAGATCGGTAGCATATTTAATACCAGCACTTGTATTATTTTGCAAGACTCTTGGGAGAATCCAGGTAAATATCTCCTATCTAAACCATTATTTAAGGTGTCTATGTCATCCTATGGGCTGTCAAAAACCCTTTGCATATCTTGCTCCACACTTACTTAAGAGGACTCTGCAAGAGAGTAACTAACTGGGACCTAAAATTCTTTCACCACACATTCTTGCAAAATATTTACTTAGTGTCCTGTTTTTCCATCTCCTTACACTGTCTCATCCTGGCTGTCATTAACTACTGTGCTCTGCCACCATGGGAGGGAGGTGCTTGGCTACACTGTTTATTCAATTCATCCAGCATCCAGTGTCTCTGAGTGGCCACGCTATGGTTTCATTGAAGGGATGAAATCAGAACACTGCAGATGTTGGACAGAGTTTTAAAAAGTTCAGAATCAAGCTATGCTCTATAAAATTGTTTTGGCTACCCCCACTGCAGCACACAGAGCTATAAAAGCAATGCATGCTCATAAAAGTCATTGCCCCCCTCCTTTTTTTTTTTTTTTAATTTTTTTATTAATGTGACAGCTGTATTTAAAATTCTTTTTCTAGGGTCTTCCATTCGAGGCTATGTCAGCAAAATAATAAAGAGTATTTGAATTTTTCCCCCCTCCATCATTGTGGAGTCTTACAGCTCTTTTCTGAATTAGGACAACAAATAACCCTTTTAGCATGAAACAAGCACAAGACTTAAGGGGAGAAAGATATTACAAGCAAAGCAAATGTTCAGATCACAAATGTAAGCAAGATAATAAATGACTGTTACTATTGACAGTTTTAAGGCTAAACTCAGTATCTTGATCTCACAGGACTAAGAAAAATCCTATGGAAGTCTCTTATCTGTTACTGAAGGATTTACTAGGCTGCTTACCAACTTCAAACAGTTTGGTTGCGTTGAAGTCTTCACTCCCTGCAAGTAAGCTCACTTCTGTGGCAGCTGTCCGGAAGGTATCTTCGATCCCTATGACAAACTCGTGTCAGTGCTGCTGGGTGTTTTCCCATCAAAACACAATGCAGCCTGTCCCCTTGCCACCCCTCCTTCCCCAGGCTCTGCAAGGTGCTTTGTTTTGGCAGGGAAGCATTCTGAGCTTGCTGCTGGACTGTTCCTTTAAAACCATAAATGACTGAGGAATCTGTGCTGTTGATAAGGTAAAACAGAGTGACAGGCTTGAAGGCAGGTGAGGAAGTTCATCTCTGTATGTGGGCAACCCTTTCTCAAAGAAGAATGATGCTGATACAAGAAGGCTGCTGCTTGTTGGTCTCTCCCAGTGCCAGGGAGTTAAAAGCTGTGAGTGGACAAGAGATAACCAACCTCCTCAAGTAACTCCATGCCCACCACTTGTAGCTGTCAAATAAAATACCAGGATCTCAACAGATCAGGATTTACCAGCAGCCTCCAGTTAATTGTTTGCTATCAGTAGAGAGACACAGGGATTGCCAGAAAAATGATCTTGCTGAAATAAACATCCTTTTGTTGCTACTTTGGTTCAGCCTATTGACCCAGCTAATGTTTCTGTGCCATGTAGGCTTAACACAAATAGGTTTTAGGTTTTTTTTCCTTTCCTCTCCTTTGAATTAAAGGCCTCTAAAGAGAGCAGAAGGATCTTTAATATGTGATAACTATATGGTTAATAACGAAGTCTATTCACTGTCCATCTTCTTGCTAATGAACTTTCTCCCTATCTCCTGGACTGGGGCATAATAGTGGCTTGCAAAGCTTCAAAACAGCCTCAGGCCAATTTTCAATAAAATTATCATAGGGTTTTGCCTTAACTTCAGTGCTAGATGTAGAATAATAGATACCCAAGAACCCATTACAAGGCAGTAATTCACTGCTGGAATTATAAACAGCAGAAGCTGAGCTTTGACCTTGTAATTTCAAAAATGTCAGCACAGCCTCAAAGAGTGAATATATTTTGCTTGCTGATCGTTGGAGGTCTGTTATATGACATAATATATTCTTTCAAGCTTGCCACTTTTTGGTGTTAGCTGGTAATAAATACTAGAGAATATAACTGGGGATTACTTGCTTTCTTCTGGAATTAACTCCTTATTATTGAGGTTTTAGGATGCATGAGAGCATGCAGAAACATTTTTCCCCTGAACTGCCTCGCAGTTGTTGCTTTGCAATGGAGACACAAATCTAACTGTGAGTGAGAAACTTCTCTCCAGCTCTCTCACCAAGTCTTCTAAGCCTCCTCTCCAGCACTGCTGACATTTCACTTCCCATTAAAAAAAGCCTGACCTCCAGTTTAAGAATTTCTGCCTTTCTGAGTCATTAAGTAAACCGAGAGTAATGCATACCACCACGATTTGTGTTTTTACTTCTCTCTGATCTTAGGAAGTAATGAACTTGCACCTATCCCCCGCATTGTGGCAGCTACTGTATGACAAATTGGTCTAAATTCAAACACACAGCAACATTTAAAAAACAGTCTTTTAAAGCAGCTTCAAATTTTCATGATGTAGGCTTGAGTGTTCAGCCCTGATGTTGCCAAAGTGAAGACTGTGTGATGGTAAGGACACTTCAAATGTCAAATCCTGTGAAAGGATAGGAGCAAAGGCAAGGCTCCTTGGTCATATTTTTTGAATATATTCAAGCCAAAAGTGTACATTCCTTCATCCCTGTTCACCATGCAGGCAATGCCATTCAATGCACAGCAAAACAGGAGCTCACTGAGGTAACAGCACAGCTGGTTCGAAATTCTAAAGCAGCTCCAAATTCGTTTCAAGGGAGTAGATTACACCCTCTGGAATACAAAACTCCTGTGCACAAAAATGACTGCCATGACCCAAAGAAAGCCTGTACTTGTCTCTTAAATCCCAGGGGATGGTGGACTGCATCTAGCAGCGTATCATTACCACGAACGAACGGCGTTGAAAATCAGCGCGTCTTTTCCCACCGGAGCCCTCACCTTGCCGTGGAACACATGGCCCCCAGGCCCTGTGAGCAGGAGGAAGGCTCTCCCCAGCCCTGCCCACCTCTCCCCACTCCCCCTGGCAGCAGCTCCCACCCGTGGTTCCCACCTGGGCAGTTGGGCCTGTCGCAGGTCCGGGACTCGGTGGCCGTGCAGGCGTACCCGCAGGACCTGGTGCGCTTCTGGTTGCCGCTGCCGCAGGTGACGCTGCACAGGGACCACGGGCTCCAGTCCCCCTCGCCATCAATGTAATCTGGGAGAGGACAAACGTGAGGAGGGAAACCAGGAAACAAAGCTCCTACTGCCCAAAAAACTACTGTGTGGTGTTTTTTATTAAGGAGGCAAAACAAGAATGGGATCCAGATGTGTCTACCTGAAGCTTGGGCGGAACGCCAGGCGCAAGCCTGCTGTTTAAATGGTTTTCACACTTGGTGCTCCTCAGGGAAATGCATGCAACATTATTTGAAAAAATATTTCCTTTCTCTTTTGACCTTTTGGCAGCTGAGGATCCTCAGCTGCAAAGCTGGGTCATGAACTAACAGCACACATCTATTCACGTCATTTCCCTGCATATAGGAATGTGTTTGTGGACCACAGACTAACCAGGCAAAGGATAAATTGAGTTTTCTTTTTCATCTTTTCAAAACACACAACAATAGCAGAACAATACTCAATTTTTGGGCAAGATGCATGTTGTTGGCTATGGGAAGCTAAGGGCCATGAGTAAAAAATCACAATTTTGCTTTTCAGTCCCTTGGAGAGGGAACAGATATTTCAGGAATATTGCTATGAGAACAGGGATCTTCTTGCACCAAGAACGGGTCCTTCTTGCGCCAAAAACAATATGCAATTTTTAGTATTTCATGTGAATTATTAAACAACATCAAATCTGACTATTTACTAGAAGGAACCTTCTGGAAAAGAAGCATGATTTTATTCTCTTCTGGTAGACAGCCAAAGGCACTGGACACAGGTCTGCACCACAGAGGCAGATGCTGCCGTGAGTACCTAATCTCTTCAGAACCAGCCTCCTTTGTGTGCTGTGAAAACTGCTGCACATCCCACCATGTGAAGGCTACCAAACCAAGCCCATGAACCCCTCCCAGCTTTCCTGCCTTCCCACTGCTCCCCCCCCAGATGAGGGAACATTTGGCTTGATGGTTTTCTCTGCAATTCTCAGGACATATTTTACTGACCCTGTGATGATAACTTGCATCTATAGCTCCTTTGGGTTACACCACCACTGGTAGCAAAGCAAAATCTGGTTTAGTGGCTCTGAGGCAGCCTTGCTCTACAGCTCTAGCTAAGAGTTCCTAAGCTACAGCCAGACTTAGGGAGGATCCCTGCCTTCCCTGGCCTCTGTGCTACACACAATTCCTGCTCCCCCAGGGCCATGCTGTCTGTGGGCTTCCTGAGCTGCTTAGTAGAACACGTAACTTGATTTGTACCATATGTAATGACTGACGACAACCCTGTGGGGTGCTATTAAACATTTATTGCCAGGAGTATGGGAAGGTTATATATCTCACTTGGAGCAAGCTGCCTAGATGTGAGTTCCTCACAGAAGGCAAGGACCTTTTGTGTTTCTCCTCCTTTTCCGACACAGCTGATGATGGGGAAGCCACCACACTGGAATCAGGTGGGATGTGGGTGTGAACATGGCTAATGTCAGTGTGTAAGACCTGTGGGGGATTCAAATCCTCTGGGATTTGCCAGCAGGCAGGCACCACAACAGCCCAAAAAGGCATCAGATGTCTCAGGAAAATGTGATCTGCCCTCTATGCCTGACCCTGCTCTTCTTCCCAGCTCTTTTCCAACTCTTTTACCTCCACGTGGTTGGTGAGGAGCAGGGCAGGTGAGCATGCCTGCCAAACACCCATCCCAGGAGGCCCAGGAAGGGCAGGGAGAGCCCTTGGCATCGGCAGGAGGAGACAGAGACACACACAGGAAAGGTGTGAACATGTCAGTGGGTGCAACATCTACCTCCCTCATGGGCAGGATCTGCTGCTACATCCTCCTGGACAAGGCCAGCATTTCAGGTTGGACGGAAGGCCAGGAATTGTTTCCAGTTACTTGGATGCTCTGGTGTGCAGCAGGGAGCTCTAGGATAATTTTCAGACCTACCTACCTAGCATTTACACTGCACTATGAAGCACACTTTTGAATATACCATGTTAGATTTTCAGCTGCAGCTCAACCTGTTCTTCCTATTTTCATATTTGTAATTCTGACAACATTTACTATCACAATTACTTGTGAAAGCGATTTTATTTAACTTAAATGAATAACTACCTAAGATATGAATTCTTGGCAATAAACCCTGCCTGCAAATAAATGTAGGTGCAAAAAGAAGGGATAGACTTTAATCCTCTGGCCACAAAATCTAATACATATGTATGTGTTTAAACACACCATTCCATAAAAACTCTCACTTGATTTTTAAGACTCTAGTACTTCAAGTTAGCCAAATCGTGGGAGAAATAAGTTTGTTTTACCCAGGCACCCTGCAGCATGTGGGGAATAACAACAGAAATGCCAGGGTAAAAGTACCGTGGCTTTGACACCTTGTTCTCACTCAAAGTTGTGTGTATTTAAATTAACCCAAATTCAACTTAAACTCAAAGGGCCCTGAGCTTCCTGTGAGCACAGTTTAGCTCACCTCCCTTGGGTCATTCCCATGTGGATAGTCACAGCCTGTCAGGGCAGGGAATAGCTGTAGCTCCTCTCTGTTTCTAGTTTCTGCAACTGTTTCATACGACAAGCTGAAAACAATTGTTTTCCCCGTGACACATCTGGAAGAATATTACACACGCAAATACACAATGTTCCTGCTGCACATGCCACTCCCCACACATGCACCAACATAACTCATCTTATTTGTGCATCCACCAAATACTACCACATTTCAGATCTTGCTTATTTATCCAATAGTTATATTCTGGTTCCCAAACCACCGCACGATTCTAAATTTGTACTTACCCTTACTCTAAAAATAAATACGAAACCTTGCTTCCTCTCCTTTCAAAAAAAGCACACGTCGGACTAAAAAAAGGCCCTCTTCTGGGATAACTGGTATGATTTTCAAGATTATAGACTTACTAGTGGAATGCAGCTACCACAGCACAGCCTGTGCATCCGCACAGATTTGTATTTGCAAGCTGATGAACAAAAGCCACATGTTGAAAAATCCTATTTTGCTTGGCCCGCCCTCAGCGATGCCTCACCATCCTCATTTCCCTCCCCAGCTTGTTTTTACAATCCTGAGATGCCCACAGAACCTGGAACACAAACCTACCATACTCTGGCTGCTCCTTGGACTCGAATGCCCGGTGACTGGGTGCATGACTGTCCCACCCACCCAGAGGGTTTAGGAAGTTGCTGTCCTCAGTAGTGCTGTCGTACTTGTAGTCCTGGTCGCCGCTGCTCATGCGAGTCAAGGTGGAGGATCTCTGCCACCAGCTCCTCCAGCTGGGAGATGGGGCTGGCCAGCTGGGCTTGCTGTTCTCCTTCTGCAGCTCCTTGTCTGTCTCCGTCTCGGGGCCGTCCACCACTTCAATGGTGACCTGTGGGATGCAAATCAGACCAGCCTGACTGTCAGTGCCTCCTCCTGGTCAGTGGGAAACTTTCCATGCAGCAAAGACAAGGTGCTGCCTGGAAAAGGGGCTGTGCAGTGCCACGGGGTTTGCATGTTGTAAACCATACCTGAATTACTGAGCCCTGAGTGATTCCTTTTGCTACCTCTGCTGAATCAGACCTTGGAACCAAGGCTAGGGAAAACCCTGCACAAAATAATAACCCATGCTAAAAGGCCTAAAATCTTTGCAGTGGAATTTTCTGCCTTTTGGGAAGGTGTGTTTGGAGCCTATCATGACCAGGAAAAGGAAAACCAAACCTGTACTCTATGCTGAGGCTGGATTTGAGGCAAATATGAAGCACGCCAGTGTGCAGAGCCTGTTCCAAGGATTTGGGCTGACTCAAGATAAGCAAGGCCATGTGTGTGGAGGTCAAGATGCAGAGCCCAGGTATCTCTGTCTTGCCCCTCTGGCAGCAGCCCAGCTGTTACTGCTGCATGAAACCACACTGTGTGGCAGTGATGGGAGCCAGCAGCTCCTCTGACCATTGCTGAGTAAGACACTTGCTAAAAAGCCCACCAAAGTAGGTCCTTTTGTCATGCTGGAAGAGTATAATGACCTGCTATGGTCAACCTGTTTATGGTTTCTAGCAGAAGCCCAGAACCAAAATTCAAAGTTTGCTGCCCAGTTCCCTCACAGACATCACAAATGTCAATATCATAGCAGCAACCCTTGATTGTTGCTTACAATGTGTAATTGTAAAACTCTTGGATAAATACTGTGTGTGCATATAGGTGGCTATTTAGGTAGAAGGAGACACTAGCCATCAGAAACCTTGGCTTTGTGTCATGCTAACATTGCCTGGCCACAGACAGATCATAAAATGCTCTGATGTTTCATGCTAATGTGGTTCAGTGGTTACACTGGACTGGCTAAACAACCAGAAGTGACTGTCAGATAGATCTGTAATGTTTAATAGGTACAGAGACATTCCCAGCCTTTCAAGATGGTACACAATAAAAATCAGGTTGTATAAAACAAAAATAATTTGAGATAATTGTACTATTATGCTAAAAGTCATGTACACAGTTCTGTGGATGTGCACTGGGCATAAAAGATTAGTTTTATACAATTGTTCTTAGTAAAATCACAAGACACACAGAGGAAAAAGATAGGAAAGGTCACAGGTACCTGTGATCCACAGAGTGTGACATAGGAAGCAAAGCAGAACTGTCATACCTTCAGAGCTGCAAACACAAACAATGTCCACACATCCTTTCTTTGGAGACAGGAGATTTTGAACCTATTTCATGCTTTGCATTTTACCATAGACCAGGGCATTGAAATGAAAAAAAAATTGCAGGCTGGGAAACTCCATTGGGAAAAAGAGCAAGGGCAAGGGAAAGTGCAGTTGTCAGCCTAATAGCATCTTTACACAAGGGGTATTTCACTCCACGCCTAAATATGGAATTGGAATGATTACCTCATTAAACCTCAGTTTCTACAGACCAAGAATTAAAATGGATTTCATAAGCTTGAAAACATCAGAGTCAGTCCAGGGATTGAAAATTGTTCCCTCTATCCAAGCAAAACAGAGTTTTCACAATAAATCAAAGGAAATTGCTTTACTGAGCAGTAAGCACTGCCAGTGGTGGGGCTTTAGTACTCCCCACCTGGACATCAGTACAATTCTAGTACTTTAGCAGCAAGTATTTTTAGGACCACACTAACTTTCTGAGCAATGACTCAGCAAAGTGGAAAAAAACAAACCCTCTGATTAAAAAAAAAGATAATTGCTCCATTTGCTTTGATAATCTGTAGCTGCGTGAAAATCAATCAGCATGAACTGGCATTATTTCAGCCAGGGACAATTTGAAGAACCACAGGAACTTGATTTTAAATAATGATTGATGATGCCAAGTCAGCTTAAGGAAAAAGGTTTTGCAGGGACAGAGAAATGTCTGCTGAGCTTGGTGCTGCACTGGTGAGGAAAGGCAGGTGGAACACACATTTCCAGTGTCATCAGATCCCACCAGACCTCCAGCAGCACTGCCACTAACTTACTTCCAAGAAATATCCATGTAATCAGCCACTTCAGTCTGTTTTTACCTCTGAGGAAGCTTCTTAGAAAGGCCTCTAAAATGAGTTTTCCAACATGCAGCCGATTTAAAAACCAAAAAGAGCAGAAGCAAAACCCAGTGTGGTAGTCTGACACATACCTATGTTCTCCTCTCCACTGCTTTAAGGTGTTTATTGTGGCATAAAAATCATACAGTGAAAGAAATGGTATAAAGAATCCTGGCATTGTCTGAACTGCCACTCTTGGAAATTGGAAGCCAGTTTCAATTGACTCTGGTGTTTTCAGGAACTTGGCTTAATGGACCTTCCAGAGGCAGGGAGGAAATCAGTGCATAATCCTAATAATCCCTCCTCCACTCTATGACCCAGAAGTTCAGGCAGAATTGTGAGAAGAGGCTGCTGCTTCAGGTGAGCAATTGCTCCCTTATCCCAGTCAAAAAATTTGAAAAATGAGCTTTCACTGAGTTCTTCCCAGTACTTACAGACACACACACACTTGTACACATACATGGCACTGAAACATGGAACTTGTTTGATCAGTTTCTATATTGGGGGCTGTTTATAAAAAGGAATAAAGAAATCAGGAACTAGAGAATAAAGATCAAGAACTAGAGTAATAAAAACCAGGCGTTTTAGAGAAGCTCTGGAAAAGCTTTCATGCTGTATAAGTATTCCAACAAAAACATGTTCTCTTAAAAATTAAAAAATAGATCTGGTTTAGCAATTCTATCTTGGAGACCATTTTAGAGGCTGATTTCTTCTTCCTGTGATTATCAAAACTGTAAAGATTCTTTTTTTCCCCCAAGCTTCCCAAAATGTCTGTGGTAACAGAGTTCTTGTATAAATCCACAGTCATCCCCAGAAGTATCCAAACCTAAAATAAAGCCCCTTCTTTTATGGTTGTACGAGCTAGGAACAAGGACATTCCTCTGAAAACTGTTAAAAGCAATTGGCATAGGCACATTAAAACAACAGATTTGCAGTCAATTTCTAATGAAACAAGTGTATCACGCACAGATGTCTCCAGACACCAACATCCAATTTTCTCCTGGCCAAAAATATACAGAAGATAAATATTATCCCAGCCTGGAGTGCACAAAAAGTTCTGTGTTCTTTGTCCTGTTTACTGAGACAATGTTTCTGAATTCACTTTACTGGTGTAAACATTGCCCTAAGTGACTGGAAGATTATGTTTCAGGAAGGATTATGTTTGTGATATTGTGCAAGCAGCGGATCCTACAACATTTCTATCCTGTTTCTTTCATGCAATCAATGCAAATTTTCAATACAGAACTTGCCATTCTGGTAAGATAGACATGTTCAAGTCAGCAATGAGGTAAGTATAACAGGAGAACAGAAAGAAGTTCAGTATAAGAGATAGAAATGATAAATCTGGCTTTACATCACATAATTTAAATGCTATCAGCAGTGACGTTGATTTACTGCTGGTTGTGTCATGTCACTTAGAACAGTTTTTTTTGGACTTGAAAAGTGAAGACCCCTCAATCTTTGTTGGAATAAAGAAGACAATGTGAATTGAGACCTGAAATATCTATTTAATGTCGCCAATCCAATTTGCAACCTCTGATGAGCCCAACTGACTCCCAGTAATAAAAATGTGGTTCTAGCTCTGAATTCTGCACTCTGCAGTGAGCTCTTGTTACAGCATGACACAAAGAAACCTGCACAGTCCTGGTACTGACAGTGGTTGCACCTTTGTTCCCTGGACCTCAGCTCTGCTACACAAGGCTCTGCAACTGGCCAGAGGAACAACCAGCTCCTGCAAGGCTGCACCAGGCAGCAGCTGCTTTGCCCCTACCTCAAGGTATTAAACCTTACAGGCCTTGCAAGAAACAAGCACTGCTGGAGCCCTCCAGCTCTCCCTGTGCTAAATTAGAGACGAGACTGGCAGGACTGGTCAGACCCTGTTGAGTCTTCTGTGACAATACCAAGAGGGTGCTGCTTTCCAATGCAGTGAAACCAGCAGCTTCAAATGGCAAATGTAAATGATAGCTAAAAAGTACATCTAATAAAATGTGTGAAAATTGACGTAGTGACACTGGTGGAGGTGAGGGAAATGGCCATGGGTGAAGCTGGGGAAGAGCTGAGCTCTGCAGTTCTTTTTTCAAATCAGATCACACAGCCTTGTTTCTCTGCAGTTGTTTATGTTCCTAGAGTGGGTGGCTTTGTGTAGACGTGTTTTTAAGAGAAGGCAGTAAGCCAGTAGTTATCAAAGAGAGAAAATAGGTAACAAGTAGGTAACAAAGCTAACACAGCAGCACTGGAGTGGTGTGACTGGTGGATATGGCCACAGGCCTCAAGGCAAATTACAAGGACCAAGCTGGCATTAACTTCTTCTGGTTTAAAACCACTCCTGTCATTTAACATGGTTATCAACATGGTTTTAAACAGGAATCCTACCTCTTTCTGTGCATTTTTCACCCAGAACATGTCACCTCATCAAAATGTTTAACACATCCATTACAACTGGAGCTCACCCAGCTGTGTTTCAGCTCTATTGGTCATGAAGCTTGACCAAGATCTAAGTTCAGTCAGAAGCATTAATACCAACAAAATGCCCAAAGAGATGTGGACTCCCTGTCCCTGGAGGTGTGACAAGGCTGGATAGGGCTCTGAATAACCTGATCCAGTGGAAAGTGTCCCTGCCCATGGTTGTAGAAGGCTGTTTGGAACAGACAAGAAAAACCCATCAGAAATGGAAAATAGGCAGGTTCCTGTACACCTCCCACATGACTGCATTCTGCTACTCAGAGGAAAGAACAATTCTGACTTTGAATAATAATCCTGACCAATTACAGGGTCTGCATAGGCATCCCTTGGTTGGTCTGTCAAACAAGTACAAACCTAGACAGTAGGGATTTTCCACTTGTGAAAGGAAAAAAAAAAGTGTAATCAGCTTTTGTAATCATCTTCCCACCAAGAAGTCTTCCAGGCATTGACAGAATTGTTAAAATGACAAAGAAGAAAACTAAACACCCCAAACCAAGCAGACAGTGTGTGCTCAACGGCAGCTACTGTGGTTACTCTCAACAACCAGTGTGGAAGCACAGCTGAGGCATAAGATGCCACTTTAAATGATGGGAGATTTTACAAGGCTAGAACTCCACAGGAAGGCCAAAAGGGTTTTCCTGGTCTTGTATGCAAGGAGTCATATCCATTTGGATTACTGCAGCTCTGACTGTTGCTTCTCAGGGTTTTCTAGAGACAGTCTGCTGTACTTACATTATCATCTAATAAATATGGTGGTAATCTGAATTCCTCTGATGCTGCTCTGATAATCACCAGTTGGTCACTAAAAGAGCACACACCAAGGCATGATACAGCAAGTGAATCTCACAGGAACCAGAGAAGGAATGGCCCTAAAGAGAACTCCCTGGAATATCTTTTCCACCTGTTTTTTTCTTAGATTTTTAATTCCCTAGGTGTAATTTCCATAAAAAATGTTATTTTTAGTCTATGCAGTGGAAGGAAAAAGAGGTTTTGAGTCTTTGAGAAGAAAATGTGGCCATTGTGCTATCTTAAAACAGAGGCTGTTTTCTCCTATCTGACCTCTCAGTCCTAGGAGGCTTTAAATCAACACTCCCAGGATTGTAACTTACAGATCTGGGAGCCACTGTGCAAAAAGAAAAATAAGCATTAATTCTGTTTTCACCTGCCAAATAGCTGATGAGAAATTTGCAAGTCAACAAGTGTCACTATTTCTGTTCAGGTCAGTATAGTACTGTTCAACAAGCAGGAATTCACTATGATCCTGTTTTTTTGTAAAATAGTAGGCCAACTTTTACAACCTTTAGGCAAAAAAAATAAACTTTCTCTGACTCTGTAAGGAATTAATGGGAGTTTTATCTCCATGAGGCTTGACCAGCTGTAAGACTGTCAACCAAGAACTTAAAGAAGCTTTGTATAATCACTATTTACGCACCTAAGTAAGCAGAGTAAATTCAGAGTAAATAAAATGCAGAACTTAGGGAGCCTGTTTCTGAAAGGGCACATCCCTGTGGGATCAGTGTTGCCTCTTTCCAGTTTACAGGACCAGTCTTCCCAGATCTCAGAGTCCAGCAAAACTGCTGACATAGTTGCTGACACATTTGCAAGATCACGAGGGAGAAAAAGATGTCATAACAGCAGCAGTTACCATGAAGACAAGCCAGGGAACTGTTTCCATCTCTTTTATCGCTGTATCTAAACATTGTATGCTGTTACCACTCAGGGAAGGTTTTTGTTTCCTCCTGTGCAGTTTACATACTGTTAAAACAGTGATGCTGCACGATTTGCCTCATGCCAAAATCTGAGGCCCCTACAGCTTCCAACCTTCCCTTCCTAAAGCTTTCTGGAATGGTTCTCCTAGCACGAGAGAGGGTGATGATGTTCCATGACCACATGCTGAACATGTTTACTCCCTCAAATATTAGACCTGCCCTTGACCCAAATCTGTGAGACTTCCGAATGTTCCAACCCATCTGCAGGGAACGGGAGGGAGCAGTGCCATGGAGGCAGCTTCTTCCCACCCAGTCATGGAGTCATGCACTGGTTTGGGTTGGAAGGGGTCTGAAGGAACATCTCATTCCACTCCCCTGCCATGGGCAGGGACATCTTCCACCAGACCAGGCTGCTCAGAGCCCCATCCAGCCTGGCCTTGAACACTTTCAGAGATGGGGCAGCCACAGCTTATCTGGGTAACCTGTGTCAGAGCCTTACCACCCTGAGAGTGAAGAATTTCTTCCTAAAACTACTTCCTAAAACTACTAAACTTATCCTGTGCCAGTTTAAGGCCATTCTCTCTTGTCCTACCACTCCATGCACAGCTCTCTTGGAGCCCCTCTAGCACTGGAAGGTGCTTTAAGGTCTCTCCTGAGCCTTCTTTTCTCCAGGCTGAACAGCCCCAGCCCTTTCAGCCTGTCTCCAGAGCTGAGGTGCTCCAGCCCTCTTAAGCATGTTGGCCTCTCACCAGCAGATCTATTACATCTTTACATACGTACTTCTTAGACATATCAAAAGGATGGTAATTTTGTGGGCTGGGGGACTATAAGAAGCCAGGAATTAATTTAACCAGAAAACCAGATCTACTAGTGCATTGTTTTTATAAGCACATCTTAGGCAGAACAACATTTGAATTTATTGTTCTGGTTAAAATGACTGCTTATTAATGCCAATTTTGCTTTAAGGCTCTAAATTAAAAACAAATCAGTCATTTTTTCCTCTTTCCGATCCTTGAAGTTTCAAGATGCAAGTGGCTTGTAAGAGGCTGTTCCAAACCCAAGAACAGTTTGAGGAATAACATATAACAAAGTTTCTTGCAGACAACCTTTTTTGTACTGCAAGCAGCTGCTGCAGAAATTAAATCTAAGTCTCACTTCCATACAGAGGAATGCATTTTGAGCTGAAACTGAAAGACTTCTTCTCTGTCAGCCTTTGGGGATGGTTGCATTTTATAATGGCATACAAAAAGCAAATCTGTTCACAAACAAATTTTACAACAGTAAATTGGAGGCAGAAATTAAAATGCCCATTTATTTTCAGTGAAGGTGATATGCTCCAAAAAAGCCAGTCAAAAAGATGGGTTTAGTATCACAAACAGGTCTACACTGATCTCCACACTTATGCAATTGATTCTATCCAAGGAGAAATTCAGAAAAAAATTGCAATATGTGCATTGACTTACAGAGAAAAAGTATGTATTGTATATATTTTATATGTAATACTATACTACATTATATTGTAGTAAAGACATTTTCTGTTGGTATTGATGGATTGTTCTGGCTGCATGTTATGGAAGCCAGGCTGAAAGTCATCTTGGCTCAGTAAAATAACTTTGTGTAAGTTATAAAAAAGTCATATGTTAACATAAATCTGTACCTGAATGTTGGGGTTCTGCCCATTGATATCTGCTTTTGACAGGTCAGGGAAGTTTGGGAGGTCCAGGAGAAAAGACCTGGGTCCATCTCTTTGCAAGGACGTATGCCCGTTCTCCTGCCTGAATTGCTCCTTAGGAAACGGCCGGTGGGCAGCCTGGAGATCGGGGTACTCTCCTCGCTCCTCGGGGTTCAGGGTGAAACTGTCCTCAGGAGAGTGCTCCTCTGCAGTCAGTGTGTTCTGGGGAAGAAAAGCAAGGCCCAGTGATGACAATTGAGAGCGTGCAGTCCCTCCAGTGCCCCGTCCCTCCAGTGGCTGCAGCCTTACAGCACCCAGACCCACAGCTCACTACTGAAACACAGATCTGTAACCAGCTGACACAAGATAAAACTGAGTCAGGCTTGGGGACTTAGTTCTTCCAGCCTCCTGGACCATTCCAGCCCTGTGGTGAGCACCTACACACAGATACAAGCATCAGACTTAAAACAAACCTAGAAACATGAGGCTCTGAAGTAACCCCTGGGAAATCAAACCCTACCACATTAAACATGTCCCTAAAAATGCTGAAAGGCATCCATCTTGTAAATCATTTCCGTTTGCTTTGTTCCAAAGCGAAGGAAAAACAGTGACTGCTAAGGCCATGTTGAAATTTATGGTATTAAAAGATCCTACCGCTGAGCTGGCAACCTCCCCTTCTCTCCCCTCAGTCTGCAGCAACTTCCATCTCGTCTCTGTGTTCCTCACCCAATTTCTCTGGTCTTGAACATCTGAACCTTCCTTCCTCTGGGATCTCATTTTCATGTTTGCCTAATGGTGGGATTGAATTTCACCAAGCTGTGGGTCAGCGGTTAATGCTTTTGTTATTGTTGAGCGTACTTTTGGGTTTTGTAGTATATTACAGCAGGCTGCCTCTGAACCAGTAGCACTGCTGCCACTGCCTTTGACCTCACCAAGGAGACACTTTTAGTATCAAAACACTCCCTGGGTTAGGACTGGCCTGGGGACTTGGGGAAAAAACAGCAGAGAAGTTCAATCTTCTTATGGCTACAAAAAAGAAAAAAAGAAGCATGGGGCAGATTCAGCACAGGTTTTGGGTTTGACTCAGCTGAAAAATTTTAGCTTGAGGTCTTAATACGACTGCCTGGGGAGTTTTTATTTTCAGTTCATAAAGAGACAGCAAGCATGGAGAGGGTAAATGTTAAAGACCTATCTTTTAAAACAAGCACAATTAAAGTGGAATGGCCACATGTGGTTCTGGCTCTACTGAAGCATATTTTTGCCAGCATTTCTGGTTAAACGCAATCTCCATCCAGCTCCCCTGGTTCAAATTAAGCCACAGCATACCTTCAGCTAAGCTCTCAGATAGATAACAGCTCCATTGCCTTTTCTTTTATTTTGTGTTTATTTGCTTAGAAGGTTCTAAATTGACCTTTAAAGAGATGTTACAATATAACCCCTGCACATTACATAAAAATACTCAGTGAGTTAAAATAAACTTGAAGAATTAATCTCGGACTAAGTGAAATTGTCTTGAGAAAAAATGAAGGTGCACTCTGTATCTCCTCACTACACTCTATTTGTAAAGAGCAAAATCAATTTACCAGAATTAATATTGTCATTGTATTGCCATGCCCAGAATGCTTACACTGCTGAAAGTGCCAAAAGGGTAATTTTATATATTTATCTACAGCACAGATACAAATTCTGAATTACTGTATGTGTGCAGTGCTAAAAATGTGTGTTCTCCTAAGGCTAAAACAGGCTCTTCTCTTTGCTGGAGACCAGGAAGGACTTTCAGATACCTTTGGTGGCCCACCCATTATTCAATACAAAGTAGAAAGCAGATCACACAGCAGCAAACTCTAGGAAAGGAAACTGAGGGCCACTTAGCTAACTTTAGTTCTTTACTCCTATGCTAATGCTTTAACTTAACACTTTTCAGATAGAATTTAACGGGCTTGGTGCTTGAGGATTAAATGGCTTTTCAGTTTTGTCTAACTACAGGATGTAATAGCGTTGTGATTAAATTACTTCAGTTAGGAACAACAACAACAAAAAAAGTGGCACTTAACTATTTTTACTGGGGTATCATGCCCATAATCTTACCTTCATTAAAAACAAAGTAAGATTTTATTAAAAACTAATAAAATTCTCACATACAATTCCATACTTTCCCTATCTGTCTGCCCCTTCAGGAGCATCCTAATTCTCCACATCAACATACCATGCAGCTAGAGCTGGCCAAGGCTTTTGGAGGCCTTGGGGACCAACATTTAACCCTCTGACAAGACTGGGTGTGTGATCCTGACAGGTCACAGTCTGCCTGTTCCTCGGTTGGGATAACAGCACTTCCCTTCCTCACGGTGATGTTTGCGGGGAGCTCAGCAACTACAACAACCAGGGCTATATAAAAAAGTTTTTAATAGTGTCAAACAGATGGGATATCACATGGAGTTGGTTAGGAAATTGTCACGGTGAGGTAATGACATCAGGCTGATCGGGCCCACGACCAAGCTGCTTGGGGCAGGGACTGTCATTAATTACAGACTGAGCGGGACGGGGCTGCTCGACTGGGAAGGGAAACGCAGGGAGGACAACAGAGCTGCTCCATCCCAAAGGCTGCTGCAGGCAAGGGAGGATGGACCACTGCCTGCCCAGGGTGGCCACCACCCAGACACCCCAGTGACACATCAGGTACACATTTCTGATGGCAGCCACTGCCAAGCCCCAGAGCAGACTGAGCGGGACACGGAGCTTGGCTACAAGAGCAGGGTTGGCCGATGCCTGGCAGGAATGACCTGGGTTAAACGGTGCCCTGTGCTCTGCCTAGAGACAGTGCTGTCTCTTGATGCCTCAAGTTTTAGCTTTTATGTTTTTCAGACTCTGTGCTGCCTAGGGGTGTAGTTCTGAGCCTCATATTAAGTGTTAGTAAGCTCTCTTCACAAAGTGGGTAGACAAAACAAATCCTTTTCCTGTTGAAGACCAAGGAAAATGGTTACAAGCTTTCAGGCCCAAAAGCACAAACAACAGTGGACTGAAGAGAGAAAACAAGAAGGATGGGACTTCTTAATCTGATGCTGTAATTGGACAACTAAACCTCAAAATGCAAATGGACCAAAACTTATAAAAAGTGTGAGATCTGGTGACAAATCCATTTTGTGACCATTTTGGGTCCATCTTGGGTGTTGCCCTGCCCATGCTCTTGTACTGCCCATGGTGTACCCTTAAAAGGCTTTTTAGTAAATACTTTATTCTCTTAGCACTGTCTAGTCTGTGTTCCAGGTCAGCCTTCCCAAGGCATTACTCTCACAGTCCCTTTTGCACTAGGAAAGCCCAAGACAGGAGTCCTTGGGCCTCTGTGTCTTACAGCAACAAAAGCAAGTGGAAATGTTCAGCATGTGTGATCATTCCAGTTATCTACCCATGGTACCATGAGTGAAAGGACATTTTCCAGTTAGAGGAGATTTGTTTCCTGTTAATAAAATGAAAACAATATCCATTTTTTAGGAATATACTTCTTAGTGTCGTGTCTAAGCTGACCTGCAGTATTACTAGAAATGTGCATTTCTGGTAAAAAGATTAAAAAGGCTGCCACAAATAAAAGTGAGCTTGAACTACATGTGGAGGGAAGGCTGTGCTCAACCTGTACTACTGCATTAACTCTGCAAAGGCTCTTCCAAGACTCATCTAGCAGGAAAAAAGTTGTCTTTATTGCAATGCCAGCATACTTTCTGAGAAAATAGAGTTTGTCTTCCAAAGCTAATAGATGAAATTTAAATTTTTCCTTTTTTGGGGGGATATTCTTCCCTTCTTGTTTTTACGTTATTTCCCATGTTTGTATTTCACGCTATTTATTTTTAGGTGTACATGGTTTTATTCCTCATGCTTTTGGGAAAGCAGTGTTGCTTGCCTTCCTTTAAAAGCTATGTCACTTCATTCAGAACTACTGACTCAGTTTCTTTGAAGTTATGACATTTCTAATTCAGGCACACTGGTTTCTTACTGAAATGATGCATCTGCTCTAAATATTTTAAAATAAAACACTTTTCCCCTCTTCATTTAAAAGGATTATTCACAATGTTTAAACTTTCCATTAAGATGATTTTAAGAGGTTACTCATACTGGCTGCAAGCTACAGCTCTGAAAGCCCCATGGGATCAGATAATTATAGAAGTTTCTAATACAAAAACAGCTTAGGATTTTTGAGTGCTCCAAGTGTGGACAGTATGTAAGGGCAGGAACATATAATCCATAGTTCTGTGACAAGGCAATGAAATAAAACCTTGAGAGAGAATCTGAGACATTGTTTGCATTACATTGAATAACACCTTGCAACACCCATCCCTGAAAAAGGGAGGCCAACAGGCACATACATATCAACATCTTTGTGCCCATCTATAAACCACAAAAGAAGAGCAATTCACAGGGATTCTGTGAGGATAATTTTCAGCACAGGTGAGTTGCACTATGGCAGGGTTTAAGGCCCCAAGAGACGATCCTGCATGCAGGAAAGATGTTCTGAGTGGTACTGTAGGTTAACTCTCTAATAACCAGATCAGTATTTTAACACCCTCCTTGGCCTTCCCATGATGTTTCTCCCTCTGCCACTGCAGGGAAATATACTGCTTCTCTTCCCCACAGTGAAGCTAAACAGAAATGGGAACTTGTAAAAATACCATTAACTAGGGGAAAAGGGAATTTCTCTGCAATTTTGGCAAGCAAGGAGTCCATCTCCCTCCTCTCTTCCTTATTTTAATACCATTTCCAGTTCTGGAAAAAAAAGAAAAACAAGACAGAGAATAAGGGAAGAATGACTGTAGCTACAGAAAATATTCTGAAGCAGTTGCTCTTTCTCTGCCCTTCATATTTATTACTTGTCTTTATTCACTGCCCACTTGCCAAAGTAAGGGCACATTTGTAAGCACTGCTAATTATGGAGTTGAGAGTATTTTGGAAAACTGATACAACTTATGTTCTAATAGCTCCCAGGCAGCAAGGGAATCTTACTAAATCCCTGCTGCATCTACATTGCTTTCTTATTTCTTGTATACTCCTTTGAAATATCTTGTAAAATGATCTTGACAAGAGGTCTTGAATTGAAAACCGAGGGTCTGTCACTGCACTTTCATGATGCACCTGTACAGCATCTTCAACCACCAGCAACAAGGAACTTTTATTTATTAGGAAACTTCACAGATGCTATAAAAGATTATATTGCTATCAGAGACAAAATGAGGCCTGGGGCCTTCACAGAAAACCATTACAGCCATTAGGACTGGTTTCATTTCCCACCTGCCCAAACAGATTGTTTTCATTTCGAAGGCTGTCGTGGGTTTTTAGGTTAGTGCTAAATGATCACTTTAAAATTAAGCAGTCTTGGGAGGCTGAGTAACACACCAGGATACTACATGAGACTCTCACCTCCACAGATCCAAGTCGTGTAATGAACTTGGTTGATCTAATTCCTGGAGTTTATTTATGTTTTTCATCTATTGTGAGTATAAGAAGCATGGGACCTATCAGGGCGAGGTATGAGTATTAGAGAAGCAGGCAGTGAGGGTAACAGCTGAGAAACATTATCAGAGATACACAAAGAAAGATTTCTTCTATGATTAATGACACATACAGTCCAGGCAGTCAGATAGAAAGACCAGAGGGGTGTCACATCAACCACTCTGCTACTAAGATACTTTCATTCTTCCTTAAAATGAACTTACCCCTCACTTGCATATACCAGTGAAGTGAAAAACCTTACCCATCATTAGAAAACTGTACAAACTAATTGTTCTAATAGTAAAGAGTGCATTTTAGATAATCACTGCTAGTGAATAATTTAAAACAGAAGGCATTGACTTGCATGTACACAACTGCTTTCACCAAGAAGGTCCAAAATAGAGCATCTGCTTTAAACATCATGCAAGTAAAAGATGAATCACTGACAACAGTTGGTAATAATAATAATAATAATAATAATAATAATAATAATGAAAAAAAAAGTTCTGTTAATCATGGTCCATATTTAAATAGCTCTCTATAATTCTCCAGTTCTCCAGCAAAATTGGTAAAAGGACAGTGTATGCAGTTCTAACTTGCAGTACATCTGCCTGTGTAACCAAGTGGCCATGGATAGACCAAATCCAGTCACCCCACAGAGTACTGCTCTGGGACACACAAGCTGGATGGCTCTTGAAGAGAATGTGGATTCTGTGGAGAACAGGATGGAGTCACAAATCCATGTAAGATGGATTTAAGATGAACTTCTTGTAAGAAGTTCACAGCAGACATGAATCCACAGTCACTGTTGGAGGAGCAATCTCTGTAAATGTTGGGTGCCAGTGGCACAGTGAGGGGCTTGGGGTACCCCAGAACACACTCAGCCCACCAGAGCTGGTTGTCTGCCTTATGCTGAAATAGCTCTCAGGAGCTGCACACAGCAGAACCAGGACCTCAAAGCATCTGGGCACATTTATCACAGAACCACAGCTTTTGAATTTTAGGGTTTCTACACTAAAAACTTCTCTGTGAAGCCCTCTCTGTTCAGCTACACAGAAAATCTTGAGGATTGAATGTGTAGCCAGGACACAGCCTTGAGGATTGAATGTGTAGCCAGGACACAATCTTAAGGATTGAATGTGTAGCCAGGAATGTGATCTGACTGCAGAGGTCCTCAGGCTATAGGGTTGAAGGCCCCTTCACATCTAGGAAGTCCCAGACAGCTCCTTCAAGGCACATGGCCAACTATGTCAGGACCCTCTGTGGTGGAGGAAAAGGCTTTGTTGAACCTTGTGAACTGATACATCCCAAGTGCCAGAGCAGCTCTAACACCATGATTCCCCCCACTGAGCCAGTTTATTCACTGGCAGTTGTCAAGTTTGGGTCCATCCTAGGTTCAGATTCTGCTTGGGAGTTTTGCTCACTGAGCTTGCTGGTCTCCTCCACACCACTGGCAAACAGTGGGTCCACATCTGAATGGTTCTGGCAGACAATATTTTTAACTCTGAGCTTAAGGAGAAAGTCCACCATATTATACTCAGATCTGGCAACCTTTTGCTACATGTTGTGGACACACATTTCACATCACAGCTTTTTTTTTTTTAATGCTCTGTTGTTTGTTTGTACTTTGTGTTTTCATTCAGCTGGAAAATACAAACAGTATGGCTCAGCTTGGAGGTGAAGAACTGCCAGTTTGTATAAACACTTTGATAATAGAAACTTGGTGGTGATTACAGCTCAATGTCTGCTGGAAAAAAACAGAGGCCCTTTAGCAAATTTTCTAACATAGTACAACACTGGTGCTTTGTTCTTCAGCAGATACTCAGCCATCCAGGGGACCTCCAAGCACACAGAATTAAACTGTGTAGGGCTTTGACAGATGCTCAGTGCCAAGTTTTGCTTGTAGTTAACAGATATTTTCAGTTGCCTAAGCTGCTGGTAAACATTCAGTTATTCTTCATGACTCTAAAGGTCTTCCCTGCAATCACTGCCTGGCTGAGCTCTCCACACAGGACATAGTGATTTAGTGGCTGAGCAGGCAGAGGTACAGCTGAAGAGGAGCCCAAGTATTCTATGCCAATAACCTGTGGTGCCAAAATGCAAATTCTTTGAATGTTCTAATTCTTCTTAAGCGTTATTAAAGACTTGCATAAAATCAGTAGTAAAATAAAGCTTTAAATAGAATTTACTTATATCCTCGCTAAATTTAATTAAACTAGTTTAATCTCACCCATCATCTGAAATCTGCATCAGAATTTACACAATTAGGTTCCAACAGAATGGGAAAAGCTGCCTTAAGCAGCAATCAAAACTGCAAAGGAAATCCAGAATATTAATACTTTTTGTGCACAACCCTTTGGTCAGGCATTGCAGGTCAGCACACACAACGTCAGCGTAAATGAAAGAGAACAAACATACATCTTAAGTTATTTTCCTGGGTTTTAAACTATGTCCTTTTGCAAGTTTATTCCACTAAATCACTATGGCTAGGATTTCACTAGGTGACCAGCTTTAATAATTGAAGTTTTCATCTCTCCCCAGCTAAAAGAGGAACTTTACTGAAGCCTTTTCAATTTCCAAAGTTGCCTTCAGCTGTTAGTTTCCAAGAAACAGCTACTCCCAGCCTCTGTGTCTCCCTCTCATATGCCACTGAATATCCACCCTATGCTTTCAAAAGTGTCTATGACTCTGGCTGTGTTAACTGGCAGATGTTTTTAGAGACTAGAAAGTGTTTAGTCCCTGTGGACTAAAAGTTACATGATGACTTCATCACATAAGCAAAAGCTAATAACAGGAAAGCAAGAAAGCAGACAAGTGTTATATTCCAAAAACATGATGTTTCCTGTGCTTCTGGCAAAGCTACTTCTGTGCCTGAAAAAAGGCAAACCACTTGAGTCTTGGTGCTCAAAACACACACACACCATCAAATTGCTGCAAGATAATTTATGTGCCTCCCCCTTAGCTGCCTCCCCCACCAATCCTCACTTTCCTTTGGATGGAAGTGAGAGGGTGAAGGCAGAGGAAAGGCAGTGTTTGTTTACCTTCAATATCTGTGCACCAACTATGTGCCTCACAACACTCACTGGAAGGGGTTACTACACCCAGGAGTTTACAGCAGAACAGCAGCAGAAATCCAAGCAGCTGCCTCAGGACCACGCACCTCAGCTCCTGCAGGGAAATGTTCTTTCAAGTGCACGGCTGTACCTCTCCCTGTAGAAAACTTTGGAGACTGATACAGGAGCAACTGGAAGTAATTAGCATAAATGGCATCTGCACACAGAGGCAATGCTTGCTGTGGTTTCATATCAAGCCATCAGCAGTGGACATCATGCTCTCTCTCTCCACTTCCCTGAGCTGCCCGAGTGACAGATCAGGAAAGCAGAGGATGTGGATTCACAGGAGAAAGGCCTCCCTCCAGTGACATGATGGGGAAGAAGAGCAAGTGAGCAGATAAGCAGAGCACCAAGGCAAGACACCATGAAAACCCTTCTCTGTCTAAGAGGGGAGAAAGGATCTGCCCTGGAGAGAAGCATGGGCCTTCTGTATTATGAATTCTATGCATGTATATATAAATTTTCCTAGAACAGTAAGGGTGGGGGGGGCTATTTCCTAGAGCTGATTAAAGAAGCATGACTCGATTTTCAATTTCAAACGACTCGGGGGGCATTCCAATCGACTGCAGACAGGAAATGAATACCATACATGCACTGAACAAGGCAGATGCTTTTCAATCTGACACTTACGTGAAATGAAAATATCTTCATTTCTGTCTCCCTTCCACCCCATGATCACTAGTTAGTTCTGAGCTATTTTTAGGATAAATGGTTTTATTTTTCAAACTTGTTATAGTCTTAGCATGTGCCTGAAGCCACCCAGACGCCACTGAAAATAAAATGTAAGGGGGCAGGCAAAAAGCATCCTTAGATTAGTCCCAGCAGCTCAACACAAGAGCAAGGTAAGAGAAGAAAGATAAGAAGCTCAGTTTTGTGTATCCTCACCTCCTCTGGTGAGGAACAGGACTTATCCAGATCCCTCCTGGATAAGTCAGACCCAGGGAGGGAGAACAGCTCAATATGAAGACAGATTCCCAAAGCAGAAACAGCAGAGACTGAAGGTTATGCCTCAGAACTCACTTCCAGCTACTTAACCCTGCTAAAGAGATAAATATATATATTTTCTCCTCAAACTGCAATAATTGTCATGGTAGTATTGTGGGGTTTATAACCCAATATAACAACGTAATTGTCGCTCCTTTTATCAATGGCAGCAGTGCATTTCAGGGAATTGGCATATGCAGCTCTTTTCCCCCACTCACTCCATATGTGTGCAAACACATGATTTCAGCTGTATTCTCCTGTATTTTATTGTAGGAATAGGATAAAGGAAGAAAAAAAAAATCAGAGAGGTGGTATTAATCTGGTCCTTACTCTGATGTTATGCAAATAATGAGCTCATTTTATCTTGATGTTGAGACAGCCAAAGCTGTATTCCTAAGAACATGAAAAAAAAAGATCCTCTTAGGAGACAGAAGAAGAAAGAGGGATGGGTAGGTGAGAAAGGCAGCTTTGATTTACATTATTCAAAATGCCATGAATGCCAGATCAAAGAAGAGCAGGAATCAAGTTCACATCCACTGAAGGATTTCAGCAGCTTTTTCAGAGCTATTGATCTCTGAAGGGCAAACCCTTTAAAAGACTGGGTGATGCCTCTAACTAGCCAGAACTCCCACCTTATACTGGCTGAGCCTCATGTAGTTTGCTTTCAGCAGCTGGGGAAAGCAGAAACAGCCAAGGCAATGCTGTGTCTGGGTTTGATGAAGGACACACAGAGCTGAGCACAGAAATGGAAGGTGTGCGTTTTCTGCACCAGATGTTGCCTCCCTAATGACCATCATGGTAGATCTTAACTTAAAACCAGTTTCCCTACTGACAAGCCAAGTGTTTGGTGGCCATGGAGTGCTTGGTCTGAGGACAGAGTGCTGTCACCCTGATGAGAGCTCTGGGCAGGGCTTGTTTGCTCAGTGCTGACTTACTGAAAGTATAAAGTCACCTTGTATTTTGTGTGGGACGAAGGTGGAATAAGGCATCTGAGGAGCTACTGCAGCTCAGCTGGCCAGCAGTGACTTGCTCATCAGTTTGGACTCACCAGTCTAATCTGGACACCTAAAAGGCACAGGATCCTACCCTAAATCAAGGGCTGAACTGGCAAATGCACCATGGATTGGCATCTTCCTCTCACCCCTTCCCTTCCTAGGGACAGGTGTCTTCGGAGTCTGGTAGACAAGCTTCCAGGTATTTTGCCTTGTCAGGGGACTTCAGGATCATGCCTTAAGCAAGAGACACTGGAATTGGGTGCAGTAAAGCAATTTAACCTGATGCAACCCCAGATGGTTTCTTAAGAGCTGCCTTTGGGTTTCTGATGTGGATCCCCTTGCAGCATCCCTGGGAACACCCCCTTCATGCTGCCTTCCACATTTGCTATGCTGCACACACAGCTGCAAGAGCACATTATGGATGATTTGTCTCTTTCCAAGCTCTGCTCACATTTTGAAGCCTCTCTGCTCCCACCAGCACTTGGCAGATCTTGGTACCTTGAACATTTTCAGGAAATGGATGACCCTTTTCCTTCTGCATGTTTGGATTGAGAGCTAGTGCTGCTACCATTTCAATACACACCAAAATTCTCCAGGATTCTGCCAGGATGAACAGCTCATTTGAAAGCTCTGGCACTATTCTTTTGATAAGCCTGAAGTCACAGGCAGTGTGGCTGCCCTGGGTCCCATTTGAGATATATATTCACAAATGTTAAACACACACATACCAAGCCCCCTATTCTTTCCCAATAAAAGCCTGGACTTTAAAGCACAAGGTGAGGAATAGATATTCTATTGGCCAGCTGCAGTGAGCCTTTCATAAATAACACAGCGATCAACCCCCATAATGGAAAACGATACTCCAGAAGCTCTGTGCTGATAAACATCTGTTTTCCTATTGCAGAAAGGAATAACAAGGTAGGAAAAGTTAAATATTGAATGCCTAAACAAACTGAATTAAGAAGAGATGGTATGATAGATGAATTGTAAGCCACCTTCAAATGTTAAAGTTGCTGTTCTCCTCTGCAGAACATTAAGCTATACTGCAAACTTCTAATAGACAGGGACTGTGCTCTATAAAAATCATGATGAATGCAGGCTTGTTTTTATATTATGGAGGTCCTAATCCTCCTCCTCCTCTGCCTTTGCTCTATTGTTACAACATCAAAGACCAACTGCTGGCCAAGATACAGTCAATATGAAAAGGGCGACCAGCAAATTTACTGCTTGACTTCATTCCCTTTAAATGGAATAGGCACCATGGCCCTTTTTCAAAGTCCAATCACAGACATATATCTTTTTTATTGGACATCATGTACAATAAAGTGAAGCTGTAACTTGGAAAAAAAATAGAACACCTTAAAAAAATCCCATGAGGTGAACATTCCTTTATAAAAATATCACTGTGGTTACACGTTTTGAAAAACTCCGGGCATTTCACAGGGCAAAAGGCATGGACTGGCTTGGTTACAGTTTAGCTGAGATGCAGACCCGTGCCTAATATTGAGTTGGTTTCAAAAAAATACCCCAACCAACCAAATTTATCACATGTATTTTATATTTTATATAAAAAGCGTTATATTTAAGACAGAATGCCAGTGTCATTCAAATAAACTGAAATGGCAGCACCCACATCATGAGAATCATTAACTGCTTTGTTATAGCCTGCTCTGTGCAGTGAGCCTTTACAGACTTCCTCAGTCCAGAGGATCTTAAAATCAGGAGCACAAAATGCTGATGTACAGACTGCATCTTAAACAACTCCAGTCTGATTACTGAGGTAACTTCCAGAGGCACTTTCAGATGAGAGTTGTATCAGCAGACATTAAAGACAGTGGCAGTTTTATTGCTAAATAGAAGATGAATAATTTCTGGCTATGAAATTAAATAGTTCATAAACAATTTACATGATGTAGGAGGCAAGTATAGTGGGGTGTTACAGAACCTATGCTAGACAGCTATGGTTTTCATTTTCTGTTTTAAACTATTAATCCTTTTTGTTTCTTTGGGTAGCTTGTGGAAACAGACATTAGTAGATATCTGGTTACTAATGTTATATCAAGACCAATGCTATGCTGATTTTAAAATCCTGCACTGATGCATGTGGCAGGTAAACCCAAGCAAATTTATGTTTTATCTTTATAAACTTTGGCAGCTGCTTCCAGTGGAGTAATGATGGCTTCTTCAGGCAAAAACTGCTGATGCTGGGTTACTTCTAAGGCAATAAAGATAACAAAACTGTGTAAATAATTTTTGAAGCCCTACCTTAAAAAAATAGTTATGTCTTATCACTAGGTCCTCTTCCCTGTTATTTGTCTGCTGTCAGTCACCTCCTTCCATCACAGCTCTTCCAGTGCAAGGACTTCACCTCCTGCTCAGCATTCCTGGGCATTCCTCTGTTAGAGGAACTGTTTCAACTGAGTGCCCAACCTCAGGACCTGAGCTTCCAACTCAATGGGAATGCAAAGGCAAGATGCCTGAAAGGAGCATTTGGGAAGTTAAACCCATCCCATGGATGACACGGACCCAGTGACTGCTCCTTAGAAAAGGAGGAATCCACTTTTCTTAGAGTGGCCCCAGTGGCAGAAACAGATGGGGCACTGTCACCCACATTTTTACAGACTTCTGAGAGTTCTTCACCTCTCCTGATTTTTCTGAGGTTTCTTCTGTATGTTTATATGTTGAATTGTAGTCCTTCCAAGGACTCTGTAGGAAAACAATCTATGCTTACATTCCTTTCTCAAGGAGAGACATTTGATGGACTTTTGTCCCCACCAGTGTGGATGGAGATGTGGTAACTTCTCCATCCAATCCAGGGGTAATCCCTGGAAAACTATAAAACCCAAGTTGTAAATAAACTTGTTCTCTCTTTTTTCTGCCTTTGAGCTCACTGGGTTCTGTGCCTTCATTTCTGCGTCGTATCGTGACAGGACACGATCTGGCTTTTACAGATACACAGAACTCATGGTTTTGTCACGAGAACTGCTATCAACAGCCATGCTGGCACAGAGGAAATGTCACTCTTCCCAAGGAAGAACTACTGTGGAACAAACAGTCCTGGATTTTTCAGGGCAATGAAACATAACAGATGGAAATTAATTCATGCAACATGAAGAAAGGCACACGCCAGGGCCCAGCTTGTCTTTATGGACAGAGGTCTCAATGACATGCGCTGTGTGCTTATCAGTTCTGTGGAAAAACTGAGCTGTGAAAGATTCATATTTGAGAGGATCTTGGCTCTGCAGCTGACACAAATCTTTGACCTGCCTTGCTTTGTGGAAGTCAGTAGAAAGAGGTAAATTTAAACACACTGAGAACACAGACCTAGCATGAAAGCCAGGGGATGTTTGAACTCCTTCTGCCTTCCAATGTGCACTGACTCCACCAAGAGTGTGAGAGAAAGATTCCATCTCTGATTTTCCCCTCTCATCTTCAAGAGCACCTCCCTACATTAAAGGCTTAGAGATTAACAACTCCAGGCCTGCTTTGGTCCAGCCAGGTTGCTAGAAGAGAGGGAAAAGGAAGATATGACCCATGGTTATGAGTTCTCCAAGCACTTGAAAAACAAGGACAAAAGGATAAAGGAGCTGCTTACCAGTACCGCCCACACCAGCTCCTCTAACCAAACATTCTGTTGCCACAGAAGTGACCGCTGTGGCGAGCCATCCCTCATTACAATAATAAGTTACATTTCACTTTGTTTTCTTTCTTTTTCTGGTATTTCAAATCGAAAGTACATGGAAATACCAACACTGGAAACATTCTGCTCTTGCTGATGTACCAATGAGCTCACTACGCTGTTTCTTGGAAATGTTGTTCATCTCTGTGCTTTGGACTATGAATTTAGCCTGGCATTTACTGTCTTTAAAACTTGTAAAATAGGCACAATGGTCTTAAAGTGCAACAGTAACCACTGCATTATTGAGTGTTTCCTTCTGCCTTTTACTGAAGTACTTTGTATTTTTTGCTTTAAAGTCACACTTCATTATTCATTTCTGACAGTGCCTCCATTCAGGCTGGAGACCCGTTGCACTGCACATCACTCACAAGCTACACCACAGGACTGGAACCTCAGCCTCCATAAGCTTGGGTTGAGATTTGAAAAGTAAAATAAGGGGAAAAAAAAAAAAGACACCACTGAAAAATAATACTTTCAAAAAGTCATCTTTCTGATAACTGAACATAATTCAGTCAATTACGTAGTGTGGTCTTAAAGCAGACAGCAAGGTAAAAGTTGTAATAAAAGGAGCAAATAAGCACTAACCAACACCCTGAAGAGAACAAATGAGGCACAACTGGGTACTACATGTCTGTTTGCAAGGAAAACACACAGGAGAGCATGAAGCAACCAACTCTGACAGTTAAACCTGCCAAAGCTGCTAAAGCAGGATGTAAGCACCAAGAAAAACTACATTGCTTCAATTTTTTAGGTTTATGCTTGTGTAAGGAAACATCTCAACTGTCTGCCTCTATATTTGAAATATGAGTGTATTTCAAGATTTTAAAGTGATGCAGAAGAATGTAAGCATAAGAGAAATATAGGAAAATAATTTCCTGGCATTATTTGCACTCTTTTACATAATAAAGGAAAACAAAGGAGAAATTCTTAAGGGTGAAGTTCACAAATCAGTACATCTTAGAAAACATAGGAGATTTGCAAACTGACTTTTTCTTCCCACTGGAATACATAACAATGACTGGGTTTTCAGAAGTCATCTCTATCACATATGATTTTAGAAAGTTTTTAAAACACACACATTACTGTCTGCAGCATTATCAGTACTACTGCCTCCTGCACTTCACTTTGTATGAGGTTTTCAGATGCTGTGACATAGCCCAGCAGGAGTTGTCACCTTATGGACAATTCTTTCATAATTTTCTGTGTTTTCCACCATTTTGGAACAATTCAGCATTGATTACTGTTATAGAGATGTTGTAGATATGAGCAGGGGCAAAAAGACAATGCTGAATTCAAACCACAGTTTCCCATCCAACATAACCTGTATTGGTTAAACAGATGTCTCCTCAGCACAAAGGAATTCCACAGCAGAGCAAGGTGTCACACAGCTCAGAATGCTGAACCTCTGAGCACTGGGGCTTTGTTGCTTACCTGCAGGTCCTAAAAGAGATGTAACAAACCACAGGGGAGTGACCACTGACCAGAATAACACTGTACAATGATGACAAAATTGTTGAGGCTGCAGCTCTAGCCCCCCTGTTTTTGTGGAGATCTGGCACTAGGAAAGGACAGAACAGGGAAATGTGACTGAATCTAAGGGCTGGGAATGACAGCAGAAGAAGCAAAGGAGAGTTTGGTGCCAATCAGGTAAGAGCAAGGGATCAGTAGCAGTGTGTTGTACCACTTATAGCTGCTGTGACCAACTGTGTTCTTCCTGTGGAGAACAAACTTCTTTACACAATCAACAAGAGTTAAAAATAAAAGCTGCTCCAGAACTAGTGCTGGTTGTCCAAGTTAGATGAAGCAAAGTAGAAAGTACCAATGCAGCTCCACCCAGGATCTCTGTACCTATGCCTGGCCTCTCTACTCTCACCAAGGGCAATCACTGCAGCTCTAGACTGGCCCAGGAGCCAATTTCAAACCTACCACTCCTTGCATTGCCATGAGTGATCCATTTGGCTGTAGGGCTCAAGCCCTGGTAGCAGGCTTCCTTTTAACCCCTCTGCTCTCACACACAGTCCCAGAGCACAGGTAAGGATTAACTGGGAGAAGAGAAAGGCAAAACAAGGAATGTCACTGCACCTCTCCCCATAGCAGCCACTGTGTTTTGTGTTTGGCTCCAGGACCATGGGAATGGACATAAAGACACTGTAATGGCCCAGACTGAATTTAGATCAGCACACACTCTGCTTTTTTCTTACAAATAGCCCAATACTATAAAGAGTTGGAAAACAATCCTAAATCTTGCTCAAAATAGAAATAAATACCTCAAAGAGACTCTTCAGTATGAAGAAGTAGGAAAAAAACAGCTCTGACCTATAGTTACAGAGATGAAATAGAGAGGCACCTTGTGATTTAATGCCAGGTATTTAATTATCAGTGATGATCCAAGACAAGCAGTAACTGTTAGCTGTTGAGATGAAGAGATGTTTAGCAAAATGTGCCTCATCCAAACATCTTGCTGAAGTTTAACTCAGGAAGTTACATTCATACCTGCCTAATATTGCTCCTTGCAGCCATAACTAAATAAAATATTCATGGATACCTTTCTGAATTATTGCAGTAGTCTAAGTTACTAAAAATCTTGCCACATCCTACCCTGAAGATGTAGTGGCTCTTTTCCACCAATGATACTTTAGTTTGCTAAGAAATTAATCAAAATGATAGGTATGAAGAGAAGTTTAATTAATGCTTTCTGGAGATTTCTGGGAGCCAGGTTTGAAAGGTGAAAGAATCTCTCCTGGGAGCAATGGACATCAGAAAATGGTCCTCTGCTCAGTGCAGCAGTCTCAGTCCTTCACCCTTGTTTCCCATTTTATCCTTTGCTTCCATGCATGCAGCAGCAACACACATAAAGCTAAATCACCCTTCCTTCCTTCCTTCCTCCTGGATCCTGGAACAAGCCACAGCCCATCAGCAAAGCCACTAAAGAGCACACTTAATTCCCTCCCTTGGGAGATGAGAGAATGAACTGCACACGGTCTAAGCCATCACTAAATCTTAGTGCATAACTGGAGGAACATATGCCAAAGGGTGAGCCTTAGTTAAGAACCTACACAGCAAATCTGAGAGCAGGCAGGTTTCACTGTCACTGCCAAAAAGCACAAAACAACATCCCCTGTGATGAGGAACCAAAAGAGACTTTGGGTTGCAGAGAATCAGCCTGCCCAATTCACAAGCCACCTGCTCTGAAAGCTATTCATGTAATGTATAAACTTCTCTTAGGCCAGAGAAGGATTTAGTGTTCATAGTAAATATATAATGTACATCCACTTCCTGGCACATTATACAGGCTAAAGGCAGTCTGGAAAACAAGCAGGCAGAACGTGGAATTGACAGGTTTTCAAAGATGACTTAGATGATTGGTTCCTATTAGAGCAAACCAAATGTAAAGCTCCAGAGCTCAAATTAGCTTCAAAAAACCTGAGTCTAAAACGTTCCCAAAGTAAACAGCTTGAGTCCTACTTAACTGAGGAAGCCAGAAAGCTGAAATATGCCACTGTATCCGACTGGAGATCGTTTTGCAAATTGCCTGAACGCAGTACAAGGGTCAGCAAGAACACAGAAAAGACTGAAAAGACTGAAATGCACCCCAGCAAAGGTAGCAGGCAGCACACCATTGCTAAACTACTCATGGAATTGGACTGGGGATCTTGGGAGAAAATTACAGGGCTCCTCACGCAGCTTGGAGAGCGGCTCTTGTGCAACCATTTCTAAGCAGCAGAATGTGTTTTTTCTGGTAGGGCTCAGAGAGAGTTTGTGACACTCTGTAATTGCTTGCACGCTTATTGAAGAGGGGGCAAGGGCAGGAGCAGGGTGATTAAAAGGAAAAAAAAAATCTGTTTATAGCACTGTGATGCTTTTCAAATTACGTTTTCTTACATGGCCCCAGTTTTAAGCACAACTACCGAGATTCAGGCTAATGTAATACTGCTGCAAGTATTGCAGTGGAGAATCTGACTTCATGTGCTATGGCATATATTGTTGGTGGCTCTGTTACTGCATTTTACAAGGTCATTTTTCTTGGTGTGGGAACACTGTTTTTCTTGGTGTGCAAGGAAAAATTAGAAGCGATGGGGATAAACTGCATGATGAAATATTTTCTCTCAGAACCAAAGCACAGATTTTAGAACATCACAAAGTATTAAAAATGTCTTCCAAAATTTATGTTCAAGACTTCCCTTGGTTTTAGAACTATGTAAAAAGATAAAAACATACCCAAGATGTTTTTTTTCCATCTCTTAATATAGCTTCATTTGCTCTTCTTCAGAAAAGAAAGTTTGTACTTCTTTATTTCATAAATGTAGTCAAGAACAGCTTCTGGATGAAAATTAAATTAGACCTAGTAGAATTCTCAGCAGAAAAAAATCTTCCCCCCTCCCCAATTCTCCTTTTTCATTTTTTCCCCCCCAGTTGGAAGAGATAGAAGGAAGGAAATAAAATCTGATTGAGCAACACAGGGCTGCTTCCCTCTCATAACTCAAGACTTTGAGCTGTTTTACAACTCCAGAGTGGATTTCCCATTTCATGTCCATTCACCCTGCCACAACCCAGCTCTAACAGCAGCACAAAACCGCAGCCATGTGGAGGTCCAGCCACCACGGCTGCAGCAGTGAGCCCAGGGAGCTGTGCCTGTACCTCACCCATCCCAAACAGGTCCACAGGAGTGCATCGGGATTTTCTCCTCACTGCTGCTCCTTTACAGCCAGCCACAGCAGCACAAGACAATCCCAGACATCTGGAATCTCTGGAGACACACACAGTGTGGGGAAGGGCACCAAAGGGAAAAAACAAGAGGGAGGAAAAAATAACTTGTATCATTTTAGGATGGAAGGGATTTTCTTTTTCCTATATTTCTTTCATCTCTCAGTCTAATCAATTCCAGGGGTTAATCCAACCGGAAGACCAAAAGAAATCAGAACCTATGCTACAAAATCCTTCCTTCATTTGAAGGACCAAGGGATGGGAGAAAGAGCAGCTCTTCCTTACTGAATCAGATTTCAAATGCTTACAAGTGTTTTAGACTATCTAAATCTCCAACAGTATTTTAAGATTACTAAGGATAATCTTAGTAATGAATGTGAGACTCATCCCCTGCCCCTGAATGCATTTTATGCAAAAAGGACCCAATTCTGACTATCTCATTAGTGCAAACACACTGCCTATGTCCTCACACACCATGTCCTCTATTTGATAATTGCCAGGGATTTCTGATA
Organism: Aegithalos caudatus; assembly: GCA_013389925.1. NCBI lineage: Eukaryota > Metazoa > Chordata > Aves > Passeriformes > Aegithalidae > Aegithalos > Aegithalos caudatus. The sequence goes on along the minus strand of WEIU01001109.1, from coordinate 2,268 downwards.
CAAATTTGCCATGTCGAAAGACGTCTATAAATAGTTGTTGCAAAGATCACTCTTTCCTGCATTTGCCATACTTATTCAAGTGGAAATTCATCAAATATAACACTGGTCTACTCACTTCTCACAGTCACTCCTCTCCACAGACCTACCAAGACAGAAAACCCCTGAGAGATGTCTAAGTGCTCATATCAACAGGTCTGAGTTTGTGCAGTTTTGTTTCCCACATTTATTCTCTCCCTCTGAGTGCAGTGCACTAGGATTTTGCATTTCACTTCAGCACATGCCATGATACAGCCCAAAACCTGCCAGAATCAGAAGATCCCAGTGAAAACTTCCCATTGAGATCTCCATTGAGGTGCTCTGAATGGAAGCATCTGCCTGCTTAAGTGCAACTTTCTAAAGCAATAGAATTCAGCTACCAATAGAATCCCTGGAAGCTATAAAACCAGAAAATTGATAGACTTCCATCTGTTTAACCAATTGCTCTAGTCAATATCCTTTCCCCCATAATGTTTTGTACAGACACAGTCTCTCAAATACATAACTGCAGAATCAATTGACTTGGGAAGTATATAAAAATTTCAGTTCTACAAATGGCAAAACATTATGAAAATATGAGCTGCTAAAGCTATCACAATGCTTAAAGGCACAGAGTTTACTAAGGTAATTTTTAAAACATCACTGGACAGAAAAAAAAATTCTTGAAGTCAACAATCTACAGGTTTTCATGAGACAGCCAACTTCAATGATAATAATCTAGAAGAATTATTTGAAGATGATTTTCCTCTTGTTTCACCCTAACCTCACAACAGTGCTCTAAAAGGAACTCCTCAGGGAAATGGCATCACCCAGAGTTCCCAATTGCCCAGATGTTTCTCTCATTATGTTACAAGCCTGTCAAGAAAAGGCAAATTCAGGGTTATTCTAATGATAGCAAACACCTAATAAAAAACCTCTCCAAATTTACTTTTCCAAGGAACATCATTTTAAAAGGCATTCCCTGTGCCCATGAGGAAAGAAAGCATCATTTATAAAACATTATTACCAGAAATCTTGCAGATATTAAAAAACAACCCCATCCTGGAATGTCAAGCCGGTGATAAAACTGCAGAGACAGCACGGTGGGGCCTTAGCAGTGCTCAGCACTCCCAGGCAGGACTCCCAGCAAGTTCAGCAGGTGTTTTTCTGAGTTAGGGGGACCTGACTCCAGGCTGTGACTGGGATGCTGGGTTCCCTCCTGTGGCTAGTGGGTGCATTTTGTGGGCCACCAGCTGGGGATCCCACGCACACAGTGAGCAGTACAGCCTGTGCTCTCCTTACTTTTCCTTGGCTTTTATACTCTGCTGGTGCTATGATTCTTACCCAGATGATGGACAGTTCACATAAACTTATGGTGATAATAATTAGACATTTTTTCTGTCAGTTCATAGCATGACTTGATAATTGATTTTGTTTTGCCACTTGGATGCAAGGGAAGAGAGTTGGCCAGGGCACACGAAGGTGACCAGATATTTACAAGCTTTGTCTGGGGATGTTGGAGATTCTGCAGCTTTGATTGCTGTCTCCAGCCATTATAAATGAATGGCAAGTGATACCCAATAAAAAGAACGACTTGCAAAAATACTGAAAGAGCATTTAAAAAAAGGTCCTTTACACCTGTTGGACATAATACACAGGTTGGTTTCATGGGAGAAGTCTTCAAAAGACTGGAATGGGCTAGCTGGGTCAAAAGCGCTGTCCTTCACATCACAAGCACTTGTCACCCGAAGTTTCGTGCCTATTTCAGGACTGAACGTCAGCCTGTCTCTTGATGCTTTCCAAGGAAAGCCACACACTTAATTCCAGCATTTCCCTAGACCGTACACCTATCTGCTCCCCTCTCACTCTAGCGAATGCTGTCCCCCCACGAAGGGCTGCCCCTGACACGGCTGCTCCCATCCCTTCCCTGCCCAGGTGCGCCGGCCGTTCCCCGCTGCGGGAACACGCGTGGAAGCCGCCCCGACGCCTCCCGCACGGCATCGAACCGCGGCTCCGGAGCAGCTCTGCCTTTGCCACCACTGCCCCCGACAGCATAAAGCCAAGGGGGGCTGGGGATCCCCCGTAAGCGCCCGGGGAAAGCCCTCGGGCGGGGGAAGCCTCGGGGTCGGGACGGCGTGAGAAGGAGAAGGAGGAGGAGGATGAGGATGCGGTCGGGGCAGGTGCACGGCTCCGGCTCCCGTCAGCCCGGCCAGCCCCGCGCTGCCCGGCGCTGCCCCGGGGGACTCGGAGGGG
>WEIU01001106.1:248448-272471 GCA_013389925.1 Aegithalos caudatus | reverse complement strand
GATGCCCAGCGCGATTCCCGGAGCGCGGCCCCGGCCCTGCCGCCCGTGTGTGCCCTCTGCCAGGTGCGGAGCCCGGGGACAGCCCCGGCTCTCCCCCCCGACCCCGTCTCGGCAGCGAAGCGCTGCAGTCCTGCCCCTGCAGCAGCAGGGCAGGCGGTGCCCTTTGGGGACAGGGCAGTGTCACCCGTGCCTGCCCAGGCTGGGACCCTTGGGGGCTCCGTGCGAGGGGGGATCCATCGCAGGCCTCTCCTGATGGGCTCCCACCCCTCCTGCTTGGCCGGACCCCTCACCCCTGGGTGCTCCCGCCTGTCCCCCTGCCCTCCTTGCTGGCCACATCCATCCCCGGCGTGCCCGCCGTGGCCGGGGGTGCTGAGCGGGCTGAACCCGGGATCTCTGTGCTCCCACAGGTGTTTCTGTGCAAAGTTTGCCTTGGGTGCAAACAAGAGCGGGCACATGTCCCTGAGGAGCCTTTGCAAAGAGCTCGTGTTTGCTCTGAGAGAGGCCTTTGTACTTGGAGAGGGAGCGGGCAGGGGAGCCGGGAGACACCGGCTGCAGCCGTGCCTGGGGGTGAGCCCCTCTTCTCCCCTGGCCTGGGGTCACTCTCGGGCTATTCCTGCATTCCCTGGTGCCACTCTTGGGCTATTCCCTGGTGCCACTCTCGGGCTATTCTCTGGTGCCACTCTCGGGCTATTCCCGCATTCCCTGGTGTCACTCGGGCTATTCCCGCATTCCCTGGTGCCACTCTCGGGCTATTCCCACACCCATGGGGTTGCTCAGCCCTGCAGCTCTCCGGGACCGTGGTCTGGGCTTTGCTGCCCACCCATGGGTGCCGTGTCCCCGTGGGTTCACCCTGGGTGTTGGCACGGAGAGCCCAGCTCTGGGAGAGACACCCCGTGGCTCCCTCCCTGCCCCATCCCAGCTGCCAGGGCTCAGCCAGACCTCACTCAGGCCAATAATAAATCCCAGGAGCACCCAGATCCATGGGCTGGGGACTTGGGGAAAGCCACCAGCCCTGGGGAGCCAGCAAAGCCACCCCGAAATGTGTGGGGAGTGCAGGCACAGGGTTCCCTGGTGTGCAGGGAGATGCTGACCAGGACATCATTTCTGCAGGGAGCTGGGTTTATAATCCATCTCTATAAATTCTTGGCATATTTCTCCGAGGATGTGGAGTGTATTTACCTGGTTTGGAGGCTGACAAAATGGTCCAGGAATCCCTGGGAAGAGGAACAGGCTTTGCCCCCCGTGTGTGAGGCTGAGTGGGGAAATGGCTCTTTCTCGGTCAGTATTGGCAGCCAGGCTTTGTGGGGCTGATTTTGTGCAAGAATAACACCTTTCCATGATTTTGGTGGAGAAGGATCATGGAGCCAGAGCTATAAACTGGTTTTCCAATATTAGAAAGCACTCCTGGGTTGGGTCGGGGTTTTGGTTTTGTTTGTAAGTAAAGTCCTGTTGAAGATTGGATAGTTAATGTTTGTTTTATTTTATTTTGGTGACAGAATCAAAGAAAAAGGGTTGGTGTTGACTCAAAAGGTTTTCCTCTCTGGCTTTTTAGGTTACCAAAAAAGAAAGGAAAAAAAAAAAAAAAAGAGGCCAAACAAACACTCAAACGTTTCATTTTGGGTCAAGTCCAAACATTTTGTTTAACATGAAACAAAATGTTTGGGTTTGGTTTCAGGTTGTTTAACCCTTTTAAATACGGTCAAGTTGATTTGTAAAGGAAAAATCACTGCTCAGAAATTAAGAGCTGAATAATTGTTTTGAAAGTGTAAGTGTGAAACATGCTGGAAATGTCAAGGTGAAGCCGTTTTTGAAATAATTAAATGGAGGGAAATTCTGGGACTTTTTTTTTTTTTTTTTTTTTTTTTTATTTTCAGAAACAAGAGAAAAATGAAGAGATTTGGAGCATTTCTATGGTCTGCTTTGTCTACAGACATCTGTGGGTTCAGTATCACATCCACAGGAGGGAATACACAGAACTTTACTATTTTAGTGGTTTGGAAGCTCCTCAGGTTCCTGTGTTCNATTAAATGGGGGGAAATTTTGGGCCCTTTTTTTTTTTTTTTTTTGCTAATTCTCAGATATTTTTCCAGCCAAAACGTTGCCAAATTTTGTTTGAATTCCAAAATCTCATCTGTAGCCCCCGAGTCGCTGGTTTGACGTTTTCCAAGCGTGCTCTGATTCACCGGCTCACAGTTTCACTCTGAGAAAAACCCTGCCCTGGGCTCGGTTGTGAACCAAACCGCTCTTAGAAATGATAATGAGCTCTGTTTCATTAACTAGTTATTAATCAGTAATTAGTGGGATCAGTTAGGTGACATGAACCACTGGTGCCAAAGTCTCCCCGAGCCCCTCGGCTCGGGCGCGGCGGCGGCTTTGCCCGGTGCTGTTGGGAAGGAGATTTTCTCCACATCCTTCTCCTTGCTTCCCACCTTCTCCTGGGAACCATCCCATGGGAAGGAGCCCCCAAACCAGAGGGGTTCCCCTGCCTGGAGGATGCAGGGTTGGGCACAGGCTCGGTGACTCCAGGAAGGCTCCGTGGCTCCTTCCCGGGGTGTGACAAGCCCTGCTTGGCTCTGCTCCGGTACTTTTGCCGTGGATCCAACCAGCTTTGTTTTCAAGCTGCATTCAGGAAAAAAAGTAAGAAATTTACTTGTTGAGCTTCTTTTTTTTTTTTTTTTTTCCTCCACTTGACAAGTTGAAGGATCCAAAAATAAGTAATGAATTGGGAAAGCAGTCAGATGGTGGTTCCAAGAGCAGCGTTGGGGTATTGCATTATTTGAGTGCAGGACTGTGACCAGGTCTGGGCTCACACAGGTTTTTGAATGCTGAAAGTGTTCCCTTTTAACCCAGAATAAACCCTGGGGTCTTGGGTACAGCACAGGTGTGTTGGCCTGTTCCTCTGCTGTCACACTGGGCATCTGATAGAGCTGAAGACCACAGACATAATTTAGATTTTCAGCTGTAATTTTAATTGTTCTAAAATAAAAATACTCTAATCAGCAGACTTTAAATCAGCGTCAGCTACCCCAAGGATGGTAAAGTAGTGTGATTTAGAGAAGGGTCATTTACACCTGGATCCTACAGGAGCCAAATTCAAGTGTTTAATAATAATCAGGAATTACTTATAATTTTGTATGGGTTTGGTTTCGGTTTTGCATTCAGGGACTCGTTGGGGTTTGTGTGCCTGGTTTGACCTTGGCTTCTCAGCCTTTCTCGTGTGGTCGGTGCACAGCTGTGGGAGCGAGGGAATAGGGTCCCTTTTAAGGGAATATTGGGATTTTTAGATGATGATCCCTGTGGGAATGGAAGGAAGAAGCTGCCCAGCGAGCACCGCGGGTTGGGTTTGGTGGCTGTGCAGGGGTCCCTGCCAGGGGACACGGGGCACAGTGCAGGTGCTGCACCCGTGAGCAGGGGCAGGAAAAGCATCCCCAGCACTTCTCTTTGTTCACTGAGAGATCAGGATGGGCTTCCCGTGCCCATCCAGGTGTGTATCCCACTGCGTGTGCGTATCTCCCACGGGAGAAATCGCGCAGAACGGAACGGCGGCAGTTCATGGACGGGCTGTGCTTCTCCATGGAGGATCTGGAGGAGCTCTGCTGGCATTAATGAGACCTCGGTGTGTCCCATCAGGACACGGGGATCCTCTCTGCTTCTCCCTGCCTGGGGGAACAGTCTGGCTGGCAAGCCCTGGGGTGGGTGTGAGTCCCCATCCCGCCAGCCGTGGGGCGGGACAGGGCTGTTTGGGGGGCTCTGAGGATCTTGTGTCCTTCTGAAGCAATAACAATAACAATAATAATAATAATAATAATAATAATAATAATAATAATGAAAGGTTTCCATTGTGGGAAGAAGCAAATACTGGGGGCTTTTTCCTGGCAGCAGATATTAACCCTTGGTTTCCCTGCCCACAGCGAGGACCCGTGGCGGGCAGCGAAAATGATCAAGGGCTACATGCAGCAGCACAACATCCCTCAGAGGGAGGTGGTGGATGTCACCGGCCTCAACCAGTCCCACCTCTCCCAGCACCTCAACAAGGGCACCCCCATGAAGACCCAGAAGAGAGCTGCCCTGTACACGTGGTACGTCCGCAAGCAGCGGGAGATCCTCCGCCGTAAGTACCTGTGGGAATGGAGCGGGGAGAGGGGGTCCCTGTCCCTGTCCTGCCCCGGGGTACCAGCACAGCCCCCAGATTCCAGATGGGTAGCCTCTCCCCAAAACAGTTTTCCAAGTAAAAGGAATTTAAGGTGCAGGACAACTGGGTGAGAGCCCCTCTTGGTGGCAGGGTTCCCCCCCGGCTCATCAACACGGCTGAATTTCTGGGTATTTGGATTTGTTAGAGCTGGGAAAGCAATTAATTAATGATGGCTCACAATTAGGTGCCTTTCCCACCTTTGCTCCTTTTCCTTGTTATTTTTTTGGCTGCTCATTTTTTTTTCAACTAAGCTCAAAAAAGGTCGAGAGAGAAAATTAAAAACTCCTGACTTGCTGCTGTCTGTAGCAGGGTTTGGAGCAGTCTGTGCTGTTTAAAATGCAGATGATTTTGACCAAGCACACAGACTATTCCTTTGTGCCCCTCTCCCATTTTTCCCTGCCCTGGGATCTGTCCCATAGCTCTCAAAGCAGCCTCGAGTGGTACTGACACCCCCCAGGAAAGGGCTCTGCCTCTCTCCTCCAAAAGGATGCAATATCCAGGAGGTGGGAAGTGCAGAAAAGGGTTTAGCACCAAATACCATTGCTCTGAAAACACACCTTGAGACGTTAGAGCAAACAGAGCCTGCTCCAGCCTTGCCCTGTGTTTCCCCCCAGTCACGGGGGGGAAAAGCCATTATAAAAAGAGGGAGAATTCCCCTGCAAAACTGGGAATAATAAAACCCTCCCATTAATCTCCCTTTACTGCCGTGGTGACAAGCGCCGGGGCTGGGGCGGCCGCCGAAGGTCACCTCTGGTGTGCCCGCCCCGGGCACGGCGTCCCACCAGCCTGGGAGGGCAGTGGGAGGGGAGCTGTGGGTGAGCAGAGAGGGGCACCCTCTCGGGGGGCTTTGCAGTCATCCTGCCCAGCTCCTGGCTTGGAAAAATCCTCCCCAAACGAGTGCGGGCTGGCAGGGGCCCTGCCCATGAATATGCATGGCCATAGGCATGCCCTGCACATGCCTCCCCATTAAACAGGGGTGGCAGCGGGCTGGCCCCTTCCCGGGATGGGTGGCACGGAGCACCTGGCTTGCTCCAAAGCCTGCCCTGGGCTCGGGGTGCTGTGGGAGGGGACGTGGGGGGCTCACCTGGGCGCGGGACAGTGACTCCGAGCGGCGGCTACAGGCCAGCTCACGTCTGCTCCTTTCTCTTTCAGAGTTCAACCAGACAGTCCAGGGTTGTGGAAATATGACAGACAAAGGCAGTCAGGATCAGCTGCTGTTTCTCTTTCCAGAGTTCAATCAGCAGAACCAGGGGGCTGCCCAGCTCGACGACGCCTGCTCTGAAACCCCCAGCAAGAAGATGCGGCGCAATCGCTTCAAGTGGGGGCCGGCCTCCCAGCAAATCTTGTACCAAGCCTACGAGCGCCAGAAGAACCCCAGCAAGGAGGAGAGGGAGACTCTGGTGGAGGAGTGCAACAGGTAAGGGCTGCCCCACAGCTTGCACTGCCTCCCCTGCCCCACAGCCTCAGCCTTCCTTCCAAAAGCTGTGGGAGATGCTGGAATCCTGGCTCCCGGCTCGTGGCACAGCTTTGTCGAGCTGCCAGGCCTCTCCTGGCCATGATTTCCCTCTCTGGGTGATGTTTGAGGCAGAGTGAGCTCCATGCTTGGGCAGGGTTATGAGGGGGATGATACAGGAATGATATAGGGATACCACAGGGATGATACAGGGATGATAGAGGGATAATTACTGGGGTAATACAGGGATAATTACTGGGGTAATACAGGGATGATACAGGCATGCAACAGGGTCACCACAGGGATGCTGCAGCATTCCAGCAATATCAGAGGGAGCGGGGATGGCCTTTACAGTGTGGCTGTAGCCAAAGAGAGCAGGTGGGCTTGCAGGAAGGGCTGAAACTCCCCCAGATTTGTTGTGTCCCGACGCTCCCTCCTTGCCCCCCCCAGCAGCAGCCTTGCTCCAACGTGTCCCCTTGCTCTGGCAGGGCCGAGTGTCTGCAGCGAGGAGTGTCCCCCTCCAAGGCTCACGGGCTGGGCTCCAACCTGGTGACGGAGGTGCGTGTGTACAACTGGTTTGCCAACCGGCGCAAGGAGGAGGCTTTCCGCCAGAAACTGGCCATGGACGCCTACAGCTCGGGCCAGCCCCCGCACAGCATGAACCTGCTGCTGTCCCACGGCTCCCCGCACCACAACCAGCCCAGCGCCTCCCCGCCCAGCAAAATGCCAGGTCAGCCCTCGCCCGGGGGGATGGGGGTGCTGAGCCTGGGGGGGGCTCTGTGTGTGTGTGCAGGGAGAGGATGCTCGGGCCGGTCCCAGGGAGGGGTGGGGATGGAGAGGAGCACGTGCTGGCGCTGCGGTGTTGTGGCCAGGCCAGCCACATGGGGAGGGTTGGATTTCCGTGCTGCCGGGGACAAATCAGAGTTTGCTTGGTTGGTTTGACTCCCGGGAGTTCCGTGGGGGCTCGGCTGGGCAGGGAGAGGCTGTGCCCGGCAGGGCAGGAGGAGCTGCCCCGTGCCTGCCATGCTGTGCCAGTGCCAATCCATGGGATGTGGCCCAGCGGGGAGCGTTGGTTCGGGGGGTGCACAGGCAGGGCCCGAGGGAAGGTGTGGCAGCATGTCCTGGCCTCACTGCAGGGCTGGAGATACCCCGGGTGCAGGACTCTGCAGCATCCCCATGCCAGAGTGCAGGGAGGTGGATGAAGAAAGCTGCTGGGGGTGCAGGCTCACCCCCACCTCCTCCTCTCCACACCACGGCGTGGCCCCGGGCAGAGCAGAGCCACCGAACCCTCCTGGGGGACTGAAACGGGAGATAATGCTGTGGGGAGGGGGCTGCACACCGGCAGGGGCGAGAGGCATTGTTGGGAGAGCAATCCCCATTGTCCCTTACCTGCCCTGTGCATCCCCGGCGGGGGGACAGGGGGTTCGGTGCTGGGGGGGCTGTGTCCCCAGTGCCCCCCGTCCCTCGGACACAGCCCCGGTGCTGGCACTGCCCAGCCGGGGAGGCTGGAACCAGCCACCTCCTGGAAATGACCCTGCCTGGCTCGTAACCCACACCCAGCTGGTTACAAAGGCAAATCCAAAGGAACCCGAGTGGCGGAGAATCCCTGCGGGAAGGACACGGTGCCTGCCGGACACCAGCGCTGGGGTGCCGGCAGGCGGTGGCACCCCCCGAGGGACACCCGGGGATGTGCGTGGGCACATCCCGCATCCCATCCCCCCGGGAGGGACCGGCAGCATCCCGGGGACCGGCCCGCGGTGACCAAAATGTGACCCTGCCCCAGGAATGCCCCGCACAATGGCGGGGACGGGGAGGACGTTTGCCCTGCTGTCACCGGCTGATTGCTTACAAGGTGCCCTACAAGCACATTGTCAGCAGAATCAGCTGTTTTCGGTGTCGCGGCGGGTTTTACAATGCCCCACCAGCATGCAGCCCCGCATTGTCACGGCGTTGTCCCCCGTGCATGCTTAATTGACAATTAAGCCGGGGCTTTGAACGAACCCCGCTGCCTTTGATGTGCCCCCGGCCTGCCAGCGCGCATGGGGCGCCCCCCGAGAGCCTTTGTTTTCTTCTATTAGGGGACAGCAATTACTGTAACCGCGGGCATTTATCTTGGGGCTGGAGGGCCGTTAAGCCCCAACCTTTATTTTCCTGTCGGAGCGGTGCCAGCAGGGGCCGGCCGTGGCTATAGGGCCGGTGACAGCCCATTCCGAGGGGCTTTTGAGCAGGGCAGGAGTGATGGCTGGGAGAGGAGCCCCTCCGGAGGGGTCAGGAGGGATGGCTGGGAGAGGAGCCCCTCCAGAGGGGTCAGGAGGGATGGCTGGGAGAGGAGCCCCTCCGGAGGGGTCAGGAGGGATGGCTGCGGGAATTTCTTGGCGGTCGGTGCTTGTATCCGTCCTGAGGAGGAGGAGATGGCCGTGGAAAGGGACTCTGGGGGGTTTTAGGGTGGATTTGGGGGCAGCAGGCAGGGATGGAGCTCATCCATGGTTGCTTCAGGGTGCTTGGGGCAAGCTGGGTCTGAGGAGCTCCCAGGTCCCAAAACACGGCGGGGTCCATCGCTGCTGGAGCCTCCTCTAAGAGGTGTTTGGGGATCCCCTCCTGGTGGGGCACATTCCGTGCTGCCTGGCTGACCCCATGGTGGCTGTCCATGCTGGGATTTGAACTGTCCTTGCCCCGATGTGGCGGCGTCTGGGCCGCTCAATGCCTTAACAGCTTAATGACAGCCCTGGGACAGTGCCCCGGCCCTGCCCGGCCCCCGTGACGTCCCCAGCAGGAAACGACGGGGCTGGAGCTGTGGGGCAGCTGCAAACCTCTCCCGTGCCCGTGGACAAAGAGGGATCGCTCTCCTTGGGACATCAATGAGGTCTTGCAAAAGGGCGGAATGACAGCGGGGCAGGGATGAGAGCTGTAAAAGTCAAACATCCTCCGGCCTCTTCTTGGGGACCCATCTGTCAAGCCTGGAGCTGTAGTTTTTAACTATTTGGAGGTAAATACTTAAAGCCTTTCTATCTCGGAGACTCCTCTCCAGGGCTGGACTTTTCCCTTGCTCTGGGTTTTATCAGTGATCTTGGTTCTCTGTTTGATTTGAAGGTCACTTGGGCTTTATCTCGGTGCCATGCCGTAGACTCTGGCTTATGCCATTTTTATCTTCAAGAGCCCTGAAGACAATCGGGGCATTGATGAGATTAGGGGAAGCCCTGCCCGCCCCCCAGCCCGCCCTGCATACAAAGGGCTGCCTGCCCTGCAGAGCCCCAGCCCCAAGGAATCACCTCCAGCCTGTCCTGGGGGGCTCCACACCCGTGGGGGCCAGGGTATCATCAATCCATCCATCCATCCATCCATCCATCCATCCATCCATCCATCCATCCATCCATCCATTCATCCATCCATCCCTCCATCCATTCATCCACCCATCCTTCCATCCTTCCACCCATCCTTCCATCCTTCCTTCCCATCCTTCCATCCTTGCTATGCAAACATCAGAGTAGCAAAGCCAAATCAGAGCAATCAGATTTACATACATATATAGGTGTATATGCATATATATTAAAATGCATTAATTATCTACATATATTTAGATATCTCTATAGATGGAGATAAACATAAAAATAACCTGGTGCCACCCCTGAGAGTCTTCCTAAAACCCAAAGGGCAATTGAAGTGCTTTAACATTCCTTTAAAAGGAGGTCCCATCAGCAAACCCTGGCTCTGGGGGTACCCTGGCTTATACCTGGATCCTTCCTGCTGTTCCTTGGGGTGCTGGTTCTGGCTGGGACCCGGTGCCAGCAGTTGTAATATTTTACTGTCGGGCGCACTGTGGGGCTCGCTGGGTACAGTGCTCTGTTAGGAGCTTTTCCCTGTTTTATGGGGGTAATTAGAACTTTATGACAGCAGCGAAATGGGAGGGTCTTGTCCCCATAAACGGGTTTATAATGGATATAAACTATGCACCTCTGTAACTGAGCAAGATTAACACTTTAGGGACAATTTGAGTGGCAGCCCAAAAATCAGAGCTGCCCTCGGTGCTGCCTGGACCTGAATTTTGGGAGGGTGAAATTGTCCCATCAGCCACTTGGCTGTCCATGGGGTCAATGGGTGAAGCATCACTGAGTCCAGCATCACCCCAAAAATTACAGTTTGCTTTTCTCACCCCACTTTCACACCCTGGTCCACAGTGGTGGCTGCATCCTGAGGGGTCAGGCAGAGCCAGAGCTGAATCCCTGCCACCACCAGATCACCAGTGAATTTTTGGGGTCTCTTTTGGGGTTTTGCATTGCTGGTGATGAGCAGGACATTGGTGAAGGTCTGGACAGAAGTACAGCCTAGAGCTGGGGGAAGGGGCAGACACTGGGGGTTGGGGCTTGGTGGCAGCAGGGCTCCCTCTGAGTGGGAAAGACAGTTAAAAGTACAATGAGGGTTTTTTAAAAATACAATTTGTTAATATCAAACATGACTTAAAGCAAAGCAGAACCAAACTGCTTCACTGCTGGTGCCTTCCAAAGGCAGGGGACTGGTGTGTTCTGAGAAAATGGCACAAGGCTGTGATAAAGAAACCTATCCTTGCCCTAAACTCCCTCCACTACCCCCTACCCCCAGAAGCTGAGTCAGGAGGGTGAGTGTGGCACCCCAGAGAAGCTGGGAGGTGCTGGGGCTGTCTGTGGGTGCACAGGACCCCCTCACCCTGGGGCTGTCACACTGCTGTCCCCATCCCTCAGCTGGAACAGGGTTAAGGCTATGGGAGCCAGACCCTGCTGCTCGTCTGGGGCAGGGGAAAGCAGTAAAACATTTCACAGGCTGTGCAACTCAGACTCACACAATGGCCCGTCCCATAAACAGACTTTTATATTATGGCTGTAGTTCCAGTTTAAAAAAAAAAAGCCTTGAGGAGGGAAGGCTCCACGGCCAGACCCATTCCCGGTGATCCCCATCCAGGCTCCTCTCCTGAGGAGGAGACTGAGGGGGAATAAATCCCTTTGCACAAGGGCTGCCTCCAGCTGTGGAGGCACAGGAGAGCAGCAGGAGAACCGTTGTGTTGGGCTCTGATGGCTGTCTGAGCCCAGCTCATAAACCCTGCATGCCAGAGCCCCCAGCTCATTCCAGGGGGAATCCTTCAGCCCTGGTGCAAGCAGCTGGAGCTGTGCCCCTGCATTCACCCCGGCTATGGGGACATTGTGGGGAGGTCCCAGAGGTTGTGCTGCCAGGCTGGATCCCAGGGTTCAGTGATTGAGGGAGGCCTGGGGAGCTCAGAGGAAAGCCCCCCCATCATCAGGGAGCTCTGTGTTGCAGCAGTGACAACAGCGACAATGCCTTGTGGTGGCTTCCTGATATTAATGATCTGATCTGCCCAAATCCAACCCAGCCCTGGGGACACATAAATAATGACAGCCCTCCCATTGTGGGAATGGGGAAAGCCCAGTGAGGATAGATGCTTCCTAGAGGAAGCCCTGGCAGAAAGCTTCTCCCTGCCCAGCAAGGTCTGAGCAGGGTCCTTGGTGGGGCTGGAGAGTGGCACCGCTGTCACCGGCCCCAGAGCCCAGCCTGGCTCTCCTGGGGAGAGTTAATCTTCATCAAGACTCTTCATCAAGGCACAGAGTCTTCAGTGGTTTTATCTGGAGACCCAAAATCTCAGTCCCCAGCCTATCTGGGAATCTCGACGCTGGTTATTGTTCCTCAAACAATCAAAGTCTTGTCCTTGGGGTTGCAAGGAAGAGCTTGAAAATCAGCATTTAACCTCTTGTGTGTTTTAAAGCCGACTTCACAGCTCTGGGTGGCTTGGCTCATGACTTACCACCCCCTCAGCTGGATAGGGCATGATTTTGCATTTTAAATGGACTTTTTTTTGTTGTTCTCACTGAGCCCAGAAGAGCTCGGAGACAGCAGAAACTCCGATTTCCTTTGCGAGAGGAGCCGTCTGCCTCCCGTCTATCTCTCAGATCACGCCCAGAAGAAAGGGCTTTATTTTATCTCCCCTCCCATTGTTCCAGCAGCGCCGGGATCCCGGCCCGGAGTGAAGCACCCTCTGCGGGGCCAGGGCAGGAATGTGTGTGACAGTGCCCGGGTTGAGTAATGTTTACCCTGCTCACGGCAGGGACGTCCACTCGGGCCGGCAAATATCCACCTGCCAGAGGACATTCTTTTATTATCAGGGATAAAGGGGTTTGCTGGGAAATCATCAGGACCCAGACATGGTGAGGAGATTCCTATCTGCGGGCCGTGTTTGACCAGCTGATGGGGAAAACTCGGAGGCGATTGCGGAGTGGCTGTGTTGTGGTTTTGGTGCAGGGTGTGTGGGTGGGTCTGGGCTTGGGCAGATGGTTTTGGAGCTGGTGGAAAGCTCCTGGACTCCAGTTATTTCTCAGCTTTTCCTTGGTTCAGAGATTAATTTTGGAGGAGCCCTTAGAGCATCCTTCACACTGAACCTCCCTGTGATGGCCATTCTGAGGAGCTGTCCCCAGTGTCCCGGTGCAGGGGTCGGGGGTCACGGGTGGATGATGCTCATGGTGGCTGGCACGGTGGGCTCTACCACCACGGGGTTTTTCCCCAGGAGAGCCATGGTTTGTCTGTCCATCATGCACTGTTTTGATCCCAGAGCAGTTCAGTAAATCTGCCTGGGAGCATAGGGCTGGACTCCTCCTAATAAATGGTTTTTCGCTGTAGCTGTCAAGGCAGCCCTGTAAAAGACACTTTTGTTTCCCATGGGTTTTCCTCGGTTAATTATTTGTGATCTCTGGATACCTTTCTATGACACATGGCTGATCATATGGTTATCAGTGTGGGGTGCTTTAGCCAAATTAAATATATTTATATAGAAGACCTGTGCTGGGGCCAGATTTCCCTCCAGGGCAGTGGAGGGCTGGGGTCTGCTCTGGGGGCTCGGTGTGTGTCTGGTCCCTCTGCCTTGCTGCGGTGCCCTGTTAATCATACACTTGTGGAGAGGGTGTTGAGAGGGAATCGGATGCAGAAGGGCCTGAGAAAACAGAGAGCCATGGAGCTGGGATGGCTGGGATGGCTGCAGGGAGCAGGGAGAACCTCGAAGGGGTGAGATGGAGGGTGCAGGGTCACTCCTGATGGTGCAGGAATTTGCAGGGCGGGTGTGAGCTGTGCCAGTGGAAGCACAAGCGGTGCAGGTGGGCATGGAGCTGCTGGCTCAGGTGGGCATTAAGCAGTGTGACATTGCAGCTCCATCCATAAACTCCTCACTGCCATTCCAGGAGATGGGGCCAGGCACAAGCTGGGGAGCAGCGCTGCAGGGAAGGACACACTTCTCAGCGCTCCCATTCCCGCTTGTCACCCACGGGTGTCCTTCAGGAGCTCGTGCACACCTGCACCCTTGTGCCACGCGCTGTGGGAGGGCTGGGGGGTGGGCAGGACCCTGGGGCAGCCGTGGTGACACCGTGGGTGACACTAAGGTGGGCGCTGTTTTGCAGGGGTGAGGTACAGCACGGCGAGCGGCGAGGCGGCGTCCTCGGGGGCCATCAGCCACCACGGCGGCGCTGCCATGGTCACCACCAGCCAGGCTGTCCTGCAGCAGGTCTCCCCGGCCGGCCTGGACCCGGGCCACGGTTTGCTCTCTCCCGAAGGTAAAATGGTGAGTACACCTGGCCCATTGTGGCGGCGGCGCTGATAAGATAAGAGGGCCCGGCGGGCAGAGCAAACACGCTTTCCCCGGGTTTCACACGCGGCCCGGGCTGAACAATGGGGCATTGTGGGGGACCGGGGTGCCGCTGTCCCCACCGCTGCCCGTGGGACACGGAGTGTGTCCCCACATGGATCTGGCAGAGCCCGGGGCTTCATCGATCGCGGGCTGAAGGCACTGGGTGGATCACTGTTTGCTTTCCCCTGCCCATGACAAGGTATCGATAAAATACTCATTCATTACTTTTCCCCTAAGCCCTCCCAAGTTTGGGAAGAGCTTTCCCTGTGGGCAGGGACCTTCTTCTCCCAGGTGTCACCCAGGGGATTGAAGCTGCTCGTGCTGGCTCTGGCCTCACAGCTCCTGCCTCTCCCCCTCCCCTTTGCCATGTCCTTGGGGCTTTGCTGGGCAGAGCTGCCAACATCAGCATGGCAGGAGTGGAGATGGGACATCAGCATCCCTGTGGGATCAGCATCCCTGTGGGATCAGCATCCCTGTGGGACATCAGCCCCATGCTGCTGCAGGGCCCGAGCACTCGGGGTGCCCCTTCCTGGTGCAAAGTCCCTGGAGGAGTGGGTGAAGGAGCAGGGCAAGGAGGGGGTACAGGAGCTGAGGGCAGGATGGGATGGGGTGTGATGGCAGAACACAGCCCATCCCTGCAGCAGGCTGGCAGAGGTTTGCCTGCAGCTGCTGCTTTTCCGGGAGTTTTTTCCTGCTGAAATCGAAAGTCAAACATGGCACTGGGTGACGGGGCCAAGCTGGTTCTGCCCCGGTTTTCACTTCCATTTTCAGAGGCTTGTCCCTCCTGGGCCATCCCATCAGTCTCCTGGTAAAGCTGGATGGCCACAGAGGGGCTCGCTGTCCCCTCCCTCAGCTATGGCACTGTTTCATTGTGCCTTTCTTCTGGCTGGAGGGGGTCTCTGTGCAGCCCCTTGGGATCTGGCATTCACCCTGCAAAGCCAAACGTCCCCTGCCAAGCCGGGGGGACACTGCAGAGTGACACCCCAGCTCCCCCAGCCCACTCCCTGTGCCTCAGCATGCCCAGATTGCCTCAGGGGTGTGTTGAGCCTCATAACCCTCATCCTGGGAGCCATAAAATGAGTCAGGGATAAAGGCGGTGGCAGCAGCAGCCCAGGGCGGGGGTCCCCAGGGCCAGGCAATGCCAGCACCCCCTGCCAGCTGCTGGGACCAGGGCAGAGACCCCTGGAAGGGGCTGAGCAGCACGGGAGAAGGGGAGGGAGCAGATTAAACTGGTAAAAGCCCCTTGGCAAAGTGCAGCAGAAGAGCCCCGCTGAGTTCTCCCCAAGGCACAGACAGTGCCCAGGCCGTGGGGACCGCGGCTCTGCCAGCTTATCTCTGATCTCCAGGCAGGGCTAGCTGGTGCTTGCAAGTGATTTAATAGAAGTATGCTGTAGGCTGTGGTTTCTAGTAAGTAAACATGTGCCTTTAATGCCCCACATGAAACAAGGAGCTGCCAAGGAAGTTGCTGCATCTTTCAGGAAAGAGCGTTACTGAGGCTCCAGAAATCTCTTGTGGCTCACTCTTTCATGCTCCAGTGTTTGCCTCAAGCTGTGTTAGTGCCAGAGGGTCTGCCCTGAGGGTGCAGTGCCTGGAGGGTCTTTTCCAGTCATGCACAATCCAGGTGCAGTGCTCTGGGGCTAAACAGCCTGTGAGAGGAGCCGGGGCTGCGGGCGAGCGGCGTGTGCTTGCCGGGAGCTGTTTGACTTGTGCAGCCGAGTGTGGTGTAACCCGGCCTTGAAGGGACTTTGAAAGTGGAAAATACCGGATCAGGAAATGTGAGTCACTCCCGGGCTTTGGAATTTATTGATGGATTTGTTTCAATTGCTATCTCCAGCTCACATGTGCAAAATAAACAAGGTGCTCGGAACTGGTGTCCAGAAATGTCACCTGAAGGGCTGCAGGGATGGCTCTGAGTTGGGATTGAGGTCACTCAGTGCAAGGGGGTTAAAGAGGGATTAGGGAAAGGTGCAGCAACTAAAGAAATAAGGCATTTACATGTCCTGGGGACCAGCTCCAGTCCTGGCAGCACATGCCAAGTGTCTTTGTCTGATCCCTAAACTTTGGCCCGAAACCCTGGGCACTGGATCTGGCTGTGCACGCCTGCCCCGTCTCACCAGTATCCTGCCAGATTGGTGACTAAGATCAACACCACGAGGCCCTTTTAACCTGCTTTCTGTCATTTTTCTTCACTTTCCTGAGTTTATAGGTCCCACTTTCCCCCACAAGCAGGATGGTTAGAAGTTAATGAGTGTCAAGAGCCCTCAGCTGTCCCTGTGGGCTGGAGCTTGGACTTGGGGTACAAAACAGCAAAGCTTGGGATGTGCCGTGTTCCGGTGCCATGCTCCAGTGGAGCTGGAAGCCAGTGCCAGCAAAGTCTTTCCCAATGCTGTTTTGCTGTATATTAACACGAAGCTGAGGTGCTGCAGTCAGGGTCTGCACCCAGGGTAAAGCCCTGGTGGGGCAGCAGCCTGCTCCCCTCTGAGGAGGGGGCTCTGCTGATGCCCTGCTCTCCCTGTGAGGTGGAGGGGGCTCTGCTGATGTCCTGCTGTCCCTGTGAGGTGGAGGGGGCTCTGCTGATGCCCTGCTGTCCCCATGAAGCAGAGGAGGGGACTGTGCTGCTGCCCTGCTGTCCCCATGAGGTGGAGGGGGCTCTGCTGATGCCCTGCTGTCCCCATGAAGCAGAGGAGGGGGCTCTGCTGATGCCCTGCTCTCCCTGTGAGGTGGAGGGGGCTCTGCTGATGCCCTGCTGTCCCCATGAGGTGGAGGGGGCTCTGCTGATGCCCTGCTCTCCCTGTGAGGTGGAGGGGGCTCTGCTGATGCCCTGCTGTCCCCATGAGGTGGAGGGGGCTCTGCTGATGCCCTGCTCTCCCTGTGAGGTGGAGGGGGCTCTGCTGATGCCCTGCTGTCCCCATGAAGCAGAGGAGGGGGCTCTGCTGATGCCCTGCTGTCCCCATGAAGCAGAGGACGGGGCTGGGGGCACGCCGTGCCTGTGCTCTGACCGTGCCTGTGCTCTGACCGTGCCTGTCCCGCCTTGCTCCCGGCAGATCTCGGTGTCGGGGGGCGGGCTGCCCCCGGTGAGCACCCTGACCAACATCCACAGCCTGTCCCACCACAACCCGCAGCAGTCCCAGAACCTCATCATGACGCCGCTCTCGGGAGTCATGGCCATCGCCCAGAGTAAGTGCAGCCGCAGCTCCCCTCTGTCCCCCGCCCCTCGCGGGGAGGGGACAGCGCCCGGCGCTGACATCCCCGCTCCGCTCTCTCCCTGCTCCCAGGTCTGAACACCTCGCAGGCTCAGAGTGTCCCCGTCATCAACAGCGTGGCTGGCAGCCTGGCAGCCCTGCAGCCGGTGCAGTTCTCCCAGCAGCTGCACAGCCCACACCAGCAGCCGCTGATGCAGCAGTCCCCTGGCCACATGGCACAGCAGCCCTTCATGGCCACCGTGACCCAGCTGCAGAACTCACACAGTAAGGGCCGGGAGGAGCTGCAAAGGGCCCCGGAAATTAATTCAGATGGGAAATCAGCTTGTGCTCTCCTCCTGCTCTCCCCTGCCCAAGCTGGCCCCCTTGGCTGCTGCCCCTCTCTCGTGGTTCCAGCCCAGGGGATGCTCAGTGGTGCAGGGTGGTCACATCCTGCCTCATCCCTTCCTTCCCCCACTCCATCCTTCTGGCCCAGCCACAGCCCCTCAGTCCCCACGGGTTTCTGGGGGTGAGCTGCTGCCTGAGAATGCAGTGGCTTGGAGGGGAGAGGGGTTTTCTTCCCTTTTATCTCATCCCTGTCTCCCTGCTGCCAATTCCCATCCCTGGACCTAGGGCTGGGGTGGCTGTTCCCTGACCTGTGCCCTCCTGTCTGCAGTGTACACACACAAACAGGAGCCTCCCCAGTATTCCCACACCTCCCGCTTCCCCTCGGCCATGGTGGTGACGGACACCAGCAGCATCAGCACACTCACCAACATGTCCTCCAGTAAGCAGGTAAGGCCCACAGAGCTGGCTGAGGGGGCACGGGGTGGGCTGTGGAGCTGGAGTGGAGCTTTTCCCCCTCTGGATATGGGGCTGGAGGTGGGAGTAGCAGAGAGCCCGTCCTGCTGCCTGTGCTCTGCTCACATGGGAAGCTGAGGATGAGAACCACATTCCAGCCCCTTCCAGAAGTGATGGGGATTTGGGTGATTTTGTCTAACACTTGGTGGTACCAGCCAGGCCCTGCTCATCCATGGGGCAACTCCGTGAGAGTGGGAGCATCCTGCTGGGGCTGAGAAGGTAGAACCAAGCAGGCTCTGCTGCCCGTGCCCAGGGGGATCAACCCTGGCTGGAGTCAAGTGGAGTCCAAGGCTCCCCAACTTCCCCCAGCCCATAAAACCTTTATCATCTGCCCACTGCAGGTGTAAGGCTGGACTTATCCTGGTTCAAATCAGGTGTGTGAGGTTTTCCTTAGACAATGGTCCCTTTCTGAGAGCCAGTTCTGGGGACTGTGGGAAATATGTGGCCCTTATTGATCGCTAGATAAATAAGAGAGAGCCTTGAACTTGCATTCAGATAAACTTTTCTTCCCGAGGTTTGACAGGGGACAGGAAAAAAATGTCTGCAATGAGCACAGAGTAAATACAGTGTGGGATTGCTGTGAGACCCCCCCCAGCATCGCTGTGAGATCCTCGGCCGGGGTGAAGGAAGGGGCTGGGGCAGCACAGGGGGGACGTGGGAGGTTTGGGATGCTTGGGAAGGGCTCGGGAACGCCAGCCCCCCGGGGAGCCCACTGTGTGCAGGTCCCAGGGTGAGCACTCAGGCACGGCCGCCCCTGCGAGCTCCATTTCCTGCGTGCAGCTTTATCGGCCCATCTGCTGCGCGCTCAGCCCGAACTGCCCCTGATTAATGCAGCTCTCCTGCCTTTGATGCCGGGCTGGGCCAGCAGCCCCGGGACACAGGAAATGTCCCTGGCAGGGAGATAGAGCCCTGGCCATCCCCGCTGCCTCCGGGCCCTGCCATCACCCTGCCCTGGCCAGCGGGGCTGAGCTCCCGGGGCTTTCTGCCTCCATCACGTTTCTGCACTTTTAATTAAAGCTCAGGATGGGGGGATATGGGGCCAGGACCCTTCGCCTGCTGTGGGGAAGGGGCATCCATCCATTCCCCCAATACTCCCAATATATGATAAATGTCCTGCAGGCACCAGGGCAGGATCTGACCCATCTCCAACAGCAAACCCTCCCAACTCCCAGGGTCTCTTTTCCTACCAACCATTCGATGCCCAAGCTACAGCTGGAAAAATTTATTTTTGGACCTGGATTTCTTTCTTGCTAGTCAGCAGTTTCATTAGCCAGAGGTGAATGAAGTGTGACAGACGCAGCATGGGGGCCCCATAAATGCTGCTCACCACCCAAATTGCTCAAATACCTGAGCGTTTTTGGTGATTTGGGTTTCTGTCATTGACTGGGGTTACCGGGGGCTCCTCCACACTTTGTCTCACCCTCCACCAGACCCCAGAACCTGTTTTGTGGTGGAGGTGGCTGCTCTGTGGGAGGGACAGAGCTGGAGGGAGGTCCCTGGTCAACCCCTAGTGTCCCCTCGATTGCTGTGGGTCTCTTATCAGATGCTGTTATTAGACCTGGAAGGGGCAAATACCTCCCGGTTCCTCTGACAACGCTTGAGGCCGAACCACCATGTTTATTACGTTGGCAAACACCTGATAGCCACGGCCAGGCCCTAATGACATGTCACGGGAGGCTCCTGGCGTCTCCTTATCTCCTCCTGACCATGTTTGCTGTGTGCTCCAGCCCACAAGGTCACCCCCACCCCTGGCCCCTGCCCACCGGGGGCTGGGGGGACCCCAGGGACGGAGAGGGATGGAGAAGGGGCCTCTGCAGTGGGATGGATGTGGCAGGGGGGCTGCTGGGCTCTGTCCCATGGTGAGAGCCATGCTGGGGGACAGCACTGAGCCCCCAGCACCGCTCCCACCCCAGCTGAGCTCAGCCTCACGCCCGGCTGCTCCTGGGCTGCGTGGCACAGCCTGGGCACAAACAGAACCTTTTTTGGTGTTATTATTTTTGGGAGGGGGTGGCAATAGCTGGCTAAGAAAGTATTTTCCCACTGCCTCCCCCACAGGGGTGCCGGGGAGGGCTCGGGGCTGAGCAGGGCAACACCAAGGTCACGGAGCGACGCAGGAGGTGCTGCCTCCAAATGCTTCGTGGCGCTGCCTCCTCCTCCTGCCTCCTTCCCCACCGCTCACTGTGCCTCTCTCTGTCCCTCCCCAGTGTCCCCTGCAAGCCTGGTGATGCTCCACACCTCGCTGCTTTTGCACATAGCAACGGGATCTTATTTTCCACAACATCCCGCGGGCGAGCTGCGCTCAGAGGCCGGGAGTCGCCTGCCAGAGCACAGCCCAGCAGCGAGGAGCCGGACACGGAGCCGGGCTCCAGGCTCCCCGCAGCCCTCCCGAGCCCGCCGGGGACCAGCCCGGAGCCGCGGGGCCCGGCCGGGACCTGCCTCTCCTTCCCTCCACGCAGTATTTCCAAGATGTGTCTTGGGGATTGTTTTCCTGAGAAGTGTTTTGGCCTTGCAAGAGGCTCTGCCGAGGGACAAGGCACGAGCTGTGCTGGGAACTGGCAGAAGGGGAAGATGGATCACGTTTAAGTTATACTCCTCCACTCGGCGGACTGAGAGGGACCGGGGTCTGTTACTTGGTGTTTGGAGGGAGGAATTGCATGTGTTGTTGAACTGAGCCAATTAAACTGTAAATATAGGTACAGTCTGCTCCATCCTCCCCCCTCCTCACTCCTATACATAGAGATTTATATAAAAAAGAAGTAAATTTTGTCCAATGGATGTAAACTACTGTAATTAAGTGCAATTCCCCCATCTGTATATATTGGTCCTGGATATCTTCTTTTTCTCCTTTTTTTTATGGTAAAGGTCAGAGCTGAGGATGGTTTTGGTTTTGTATTTCCCTTTTTCCTTTACATGAGTTAATTCCAGTCCTGGGGCTGGTGAGGACCCTGGTGAGGCAGCTCTGGGCTCTGCTGTGCAGGAGGACAGGCAGACACGTGTCCCCTGCACGGTGACATCCCACGTGAAGGAAGGGCACAGGGCGAGCTGAGAGGAGCCCTGGCAGGACCTGCATGATCCATGTGGGGACAGCTGCGACTACAGATCAATCTCAATGGACTTCCCTGCTTTTGGGGACTCTGAGATGGGCTCTGGTGCGGTGGGGAAGGACTCCTGGTGAGCACATCCAGCTGCTGGGAAGTGTCAGCAGCCTCCAGGTGAGCCTGGAGCATTCCCTGCTACAGAGTGAATGAGGCCACAGGGAATTCTGATGGATCTTGCCCAGCTGGGTTCAGAGACTGTCTCCCTTTCCTCCTCCCTCAGGGCACAGAAGGGGTTGGGTGCCCAGTTACTGCCTCATCTCCTGCCCAGTAAATGGCCAGTACAGGTGGCTTCTTTCCACCTTCAGCAGTCGATGATGAACTTTGATGGCTCCACCCTTAGCAGTGCCCAGGGTGTTCTCATCCTCCTGGTGCCCTGGATGGATGGATGGATGGAATGTGGGCTGTGGTGTGAACGCTCCAGCTGCTGTCCTGTCTCAGCTGGCAGCTGCTCCCTCATGCAAAGCTCTGCAGAAAGATCTCCAGCGTGTGAATGATCCCAGCTCCGTGGTGAGGGCACATCCAGCCCCTCAGGGACCCGCTGAGGACACACACCAGAGCCCTGGAGGGGTTTGGGTGTCCAAGTCCAGCCTCCCAAAGCCATGGAAGATTCTAAAGGCATCGTCTGCCCTCTGTGAGACACGAGCTCCTCTGTACCTGCTCCCCTCTGTAAATGGAGCTAATACTCCCCAGTTGAGCTGATTTTTCATTAATTTTGTGTCATGTGCCAACTGTCGAGAGGGATTTAGAGAGGTGGACAGCAGCAGAGGTGCTCATGGATGGATAAGCACTGGTAAAAAGAACACTGGACATTATCTTTGGGCTGAGAAAGGCTCTTTGCCTCATTTATCTGGAACAGTGGGACCCTCACGCTCGCTGGGACTGACAGGAGCTGCCCTACGGCCAACAAGTCATCAGGAATTTGGAGACCAATGTTCAGAATTACATTTAATTTAATGTACACCATAATTAAACACCATTTCTTCTGAGTCCTTGCTGCTGCGTGGTCTGTGAATTCCACAGTGATGGTATGTGCTGGTTTGGCAGGGGTCAGGCTGACAGGGACACAGGCTGGTGGCATGTCCCTCCATTGTCCCTTGCAATGATCATCTCCGTTTATATGNATGCATATGAATATGCATATGTATATACATTCAAATACACATATACATATACATATAAACACATTATATATATAAAATTTATTTTTATCCTGTCTGGTGTTTCCTGTGAATCCCCAGGTATCAGCCAGGAATCCCAGGAGGCTTTTGGAGGTGGGGACACCCTCACCCTCCTAATGATGCCCTAATGATGCTGCCCTTAGCCCAGCACGTTTCTCCCTCATTCCTGCTAACTTTAGCAGCCGAGTGCTAAGCAAACCAATTAGGAGGGGAGTGCCAGAGCCAAGCCCCATCCAATTGGGATGCTGAGCCCCTGGGTCAGTGCAGCCCCAGGGGGAGGTGGCAGGGTGTGCTCTAGGGGCTGGAAAGCTTTTGAGGATCCTTGATTGTGAAAAGCTAACAGAGCCGAGTGACTCAGAGCACAGCGTGGAAAAGGGTGGAACCTCGGTGAAGTTAATGGAAACGTGAAGTAATGCAAAGCTTTCCCTGGCTGGTGCAAATCCAGGTTGAATTGGCCCTGCAGAGGGAGGAATGGACAATCCAGGGGGAAGCAGGTGGGAGAAGGAGACACTAGACCTGCTGCAGCTGATGCAGACCTTTTGGGGCTTGGTTTCTGCAGCAGCTCTGAGGCACAGACTGAAAGGATGGAGCTTGGGGTGTGAAGAACCCTTTGGTAAATGGGTCAGTGCTGCTCTCCAGACAGCTCTGCAGAGAAGGTAAGTGAAAACCTTGGGAAAAGGAGGCTTGGAGAATTGAACCCACCAGAGAGGGATGTGGTGAAGGAAGAGGGGACAGAGCCAACAAAACAAGGGGGAAAAGGGCAGGGGATACATGCAAATGAAGACACAGATGGAGCAGGTGACTCCCACAGAGCAGAGTGTGATGAAGCAGACAGGATAAAGTCAATAATGTGAGTAGAACAAATGATTAATAACAGATACTTTCCCCAGAGGTGTGGATTTATGAAGCTGCTGCACAGTGTGCTGTCACTTCCCATCCCTGGGCAGCAGGATCTGGGAAGGGGAGAAGCAGGACAAGCTGCTAGGGGTGCTGTGGGTGCTGCACATACCTGCGTGGGGAGAAAGCTTCCTCTGACTCTGAGTTAATCTCTGGCTGAGGAAACCTTTCTGGATGGCAAATACCACACAAAACTCTCCAGAGCAGCCTCTGCAGCAGCTGGGCTGGAGCTGGGACTGTCCCTGGCCAGACCTCACCTTGCTTGGAGAAACCCTGGGTGAGATGTTTGCTCCTACAGACCGCCTCATAAAATTGCTGGAAAATGCAATGTCATATCAAATGAAGCTCCTGGAAGACACTTTTGTCCTCCTGTTGCTGTCAGGCACGTGGTGTTTGTGTGTGATGCAGTTGTTATGGGGCAAAGAAACCAGCAGAAGCATGACAAAGTTCATTTATGACCAATACAGTTTTACAGGGCCGAGAGATTATTTTACAATTCAAAGCTGCTTATAAGGGAATTCCTTGCACGTGAGGATCCACAGGGTGCCATGAGGCTTTAGCAGTGACACAGGGATGAGGCTGCATTGAATTTAAAGTGCAGGTGTGGGTACAAAGGGAAAATCCCCCAAATCCCAGCCCTGCCAAGGTAACAGCCATGGTCAGGGCTGCTGTTGGTCTGTGTGACACGAGGACTGCCCTGTCCATGGAGGTATCACCCAAAGCTCTCTGTGTTTTCATGCTGCTTCCCCAGTGGGTTGAGGGTGAGGGGAGGAGCACAGGAAGGCTGGGATGTGCAGAGGTGGGATGTGAAAGGCTGAGCAGGAGCATGACCTCTCCTTCATCTCCAAGGAGAGCAAAGCTGTGACAGCTGCCCCAGCAGCCTCCTGTTTGTGCTGCCAGCAAAGCCACTGGGTCAGAACCAGGCGAGCTGCCCTCGCTGAGCAGAGCCACCCCAGGGTTTGTCAAACCTCAGCACCAGCCTGGGCACGGGGCTGTCCCTCCAGGCCTTTGGGCTGCAGCCAGTGGGGCTCACAGGGGCCAGCAGCAAACAGCTGCACTCGGAGGAAATCCCAGGTCATCCCTCTGCTGTTCTGCTGGCATGGAAGCATCGGACCTGCCTCTCCAGGGCCACCAAACTGAGCCGTGTCAGGGGCTATAAATCCTCCCCGGGAGTGCGTGCAGTTGCACAAGAGCACAGCTCACACACGCGGCTTTCCAGACCCGTTCTGCCAGTCCAGCAGGGTGGCCGGATCTGCAGGGAATGTCAGCAGGAGAGGCAGTGGTGGCAGCGCGGGGCTGTGCCAGGCGGGGCTGTGCCAGGCTGGGCTGTGAGAGGCTGGGCTGTGCCAGGCGGGGCTGTGCCAGGCTGGGCTGTGCCAGGCTGGGCTGTGAGAGGCTGGGCTGTGCCAGGCGAGGCTGTGCCAGGCGGGGCTGTGCCAGGCTGGGCTGTGCCAGGCTGAGCTGTGAGAGGCTGGGCTGTGCCAGGCGGGGCTGTGCCAGGCTGGGCTGTG
>WEIU01001106.1:235866-247954 GCA_013389925.1 Aegithalos caudatus | reverse complement strand
TGCTCCCTGTGCCCGGTGTCCGGGGCCGGAGCGCTCCCTGTGCCCGGTGCCCGGGGCCGGATCGCTCCCTGTGCCCGGTGCCCTGGCGCTGATCCCCTCTCCCGCTGCCGGCGGTGTCCGTGGTGTGCCCGCAGCACACCTGCACCAGCCCCGAACAGGTTTGATGGGGGCAGAGATGGGAGCCAGGGAGGCCCGCAGAACAGCTCTGGAACAGTTCGCTGTGCTGAAGCAATGCGCTGCACCCAAACACTTCAAAACGCACTGGGCATCCAGAGAAAACCTCTCTGCCTGCTCCAGTGCGTCTGGATTGCTCCTGCAGCTCCGGGTGCTGCCCTGCCGTGGCCTGGGCTCCCATTGAATTGATTCTCCATTGAATCCTGGAGCATCCTTTTCCCCTGCAGCAGCCCCGAGGCAGAGGAGCGGCGTGCGCGGCACAATGCGAGCAGCCCGGGCAGAACGGGAGCGCTGGGGCAGCACCGGCACCGGCAGGGAGAGGGCTCTGAGCCCCGGGACTTGATTTCTCTGATCCAGAGAGAAAACTTAGAAGTCAAAAAGCTCAAACGTGCTCTAGAGTTGTCCTGCCCCAGTGTAGGCGTAATGCAGAGCCGTGGAAAACCAAAGCCTCAGGCATTTTATGCTGTCGTCTAATTCAAGGAACTTTGATTTTACTTTTCTACTCAGCAAAACTAATCCTCCTCTCTGTAATTAATATGCTGCTCAAATGGATTCTTAATTACAGATAAATCACAAATCTACACACTCAACTGTTATGCTTTTCAAGTAATAAAACAGGTCATTTGTCTTCCTCAGATGAACAGAGCCCAACCAGCACACCATTTCCCCCTTCATGAAGAATTCATTTGCCTTAGAAAGAAAGTCTTTGAAAAAACATTGCAAGGATTTCTTGAATAGGGGATCAAAGCTCCCACACTGCTGGAAACCATTTTTCGCTAAATAAGATGTGAGTAAAGGGGGGAAAAGTAAAAGTTTTTTGGTAGCGGTTGGGATTACAACACCCTTGGGAGGGACGAGGACGTGGGGTCAAGAAGTGGTGACCAGGTTAGCAACACAGGGAACAGAAGGGGAGCACAAAGGAACAGAAAGTGGAAGCGGACAGCTGAATGAGGACGCATGTTTCTTTGCTGCAAGAGAATGGCTGCTACATCAATTCATACTGAGAGCTAAGGGCTGAGGGCCTGTTAATGGATGGGGGACACAGCAGGGGTCAGAGGTCAGCAGTGTGCCCGGCAGGGCTAATTGACTGTGATGTGCATATTAGTGATGATGATGGAGCAGGAGGGCAGGGCGTGGGGGGAACACGAGTGCCACTGCCCTGGAATTCCTGCCTCACACCTGTGGAACAGATGGACACACACACAGAGATGTGGGCTTGGCTGGATTTCTCCAGGAGCCCACAGTTACAGGAACTCGGACCTGGCTCTGTGTGTGATGGAATAAATGCACTCACCTGCTTTGCCATCTTTTGGGATTTTATTTCAGCTCCATGCCTGGGAGCTGCACATCTCACCTGAGCTGCTCTGCACCACCCCAGAGACCCCTGAGCCCCGCAGGGATGGGGCTGTGGGGTCAGGGGAGAACCTGTGGGGCTGTTCCCCACCCACCTGTACCTGCTGCTGTCCTGGGGACTCCCTGCAAGGACAACCAGTGACCCCAGCAGCCTGGGCTCTCCCCACATCCCCTTCCAGCCCCTGGGCATCCTGCCAGTGACTCCAGGCAGAACGGGCAGTGCTTTCCTCCTCTGCTATGGCCCTGGAGAGGTGGAAGTGCCATGTTCCTCAGCACCTACAGCCAGGGCAGGGAAGGAAAAACACATGCTGCCATAGAGGCTGTGGGGTTGATGCCCCCAGATCCTGGCACAGGCAGATGTTTCTCCTCTTTGCTGTGGTGCAGCTGGAGTGGGAACTCCCTGTGAGGAGGCTCCGTGCTTTCCCTTACAGGTTTGGGTCAGTGACAGGGAGCAAAGCGAGGCATCCTTTGCTTTGTGGGGTTTCTGCTGCTGGCACCTGAGGGAGGCCCTTCCCTGCAAGGCTTTAGAGCTCACCTTGCCCAAAGCAGGAGCAACAGAGAGAGCCCCATGGCTCCAGAGGGAGGTCAGGATTGGAACAGGCTCCCCAGGGAATGGACACAGCTCCAAGGCTGCCAGAGCTCCAGGAGCCTTTGGACAGTGCTCTCAGGCACAGGGTGGGATTGCTGGGTGTCTGTGCAGGGCCAGGGGCTGGACTGGGTGGTCCTTGTGGATCCCAGCTCAGGATATTCCATGGACCCTCTCTCCTGGCACAGGGTGCCCTCGGAAGCAGAGCTCCTCACCCCTGACACAAAGGGATTTCCAGCTGACCCATGGAGAGAATATCCCCTGTTTCCTCACTCTTGAATCTGCCAACAGCATCCCTTGGTGAGTGATGGGTACTGGAGATGATTTATAGTTCTTTGTTACACAAATGCCCCCGCATTCTTGCCCATCCTCTCGCAGCAACCATTAGTCACTGCTCCCAGCAGAAAGCAGGAGCCTCAGCCTGGGAACTGCAGGAAGGATGTAGAGCTGAGCCTTTCCTCACTGTAAATCCACCACTGGGGACACAGGAAAGGGAATTGTCACCGCTCTGCACCCGGTCCCTGGGTCTGCTTCCACACATTTGCTGGGAAGTTAAAACTCTGGCAAAGAAGAAGCATTATAAATCAGGCAGAGGAGGGAGGAGGGAAGGGTCAGGTTTACCCAATTTTTCATCTCTAAGTTTGTTATTAGAGAAGTGAATGTTGCAGGAAGAACAGCCATGGCCTATATGTCTTAGAGCTCTTGGATTTCAGCAACATAAACCTTTATCCCTCAAGACTTTTATTACAGTAAATAATTTTTGTTGCTGCTAATTAAATTTCTGTTTGTTTTCCTTCATGAACAACCAGGAAAAATCTGTATTGTTTGATCTGATAGAGTACTACATTTACCTGCACTATTGAATATCACAGTTTATCATAATGAATAAATACATTAATTAAATAAATTCTGATCTTAATCTGGGCAAACTTTCTTGAATGCCCTGAGGAGCTCAGCCAGTTGCCAGATTGCTCCTACCACGGCCTCAAGCATTTCTTTCTTCAGGCACACTTGCGAGGCTGGATTATATTAATCTAAATCAAGGATTAAGCGAAGTGGTTGAGCACAGAGCAGCAACAACATCCTCCAGTCTGCTCCGCCAGACTCCGGGACGGCAGCAGAGCTGGAAGGAGCCAGACGGAGGCATCGGCAGCCCCGCAGGGGAAGCAATCCTCCGTCGTGCTGTCGCGACAGCCGTTCCCATCGGGCCGCGGCCTCTCCCGGGCCCGCTGCGGCCTAGGGAAGCCTGAGCGCCCGTTGCCATGGCAACGAGCCGCCGCCCCGCGGGCGGTTGCCATGGGACCCGACCGGAAGTGCTCCTGACTTCCGGCGGCGCGGGGGCTGCTGGGAGCGCGGCAGCATGGAGACCCACGAGCTCTTCCGCCGCTTGGGTGCCGGGGCTCGCTTTGACGTGCGGCGCTTCGGGCTCGACGCGCGGCGCTTCGGGGTGCGGGGACACCGAGAGGAGGGCTCGGGGACCGGTCCCTGCGCGGTTCAGGCTGCGGAGCCGCCTTCCCCCCGCCCGCGGCGCTGAGGAGCGGGGCCTGGCCGAGGCGTCTCATCCTTTTCCCTGTTCTCCCGCAGGTGGTTAAAGGGAACCGCGGCAGCGTCTCGCTGGAGAGCCTCGACTTCTTCGGGAAAAAGGAGGGAGCCCCTCAGGGATCTGCCGAGGAGGGCTCGGGGCTCGCAGGGGCTGAAGAGGAGGTGAAGCAGCAGAAGGATGGAGCAGGGAAAAACGATGGAAAGAGGAAAAGAACGGCAGAAAGCAGNCAGGGAAGGAAAAACACATGCTGCCATAGAGGCTGTGGGGTTGATGCCCCCAGATCCTGGCACAGGCAGATGTTTCTCCTCTTTGCTGTGGTGCAGCTGGAGTGGGAACTCCCTGTGAGGAGGCTCCGTGCTTTCCCTTACAGGTTTGGGTCAGTGACAGGGAGCAAAGCGAGGCATCCTTTGCTTTGTGGGGTTTCTGCTGCTGGCACCTGAGGGAGGCCCTTCCCTGCAAGGCTTTAGAGCTCACCTTGCCCAAAGCAGGAGCAACAGAGAGAGCCCCATGGCTCCAGAGGGAGGTCAGGATTGGAACAGGCTCCCCAGGGAATGGACACAGCTCCAAGGCTGCCAGAGCTCCAGGAGCCTTTGGACAGTGCTCTCAGGCACAGGGTGGGATTGCTGGGTGTCTGTGCAGGGCCAGGGGCTGGACTGGGTGGTCCTTGTGGATCCCAGCTCAGGATATTCCATGGACCCTCTCTCCTGGCACAGGGTGCCCTCGGAAGCAGAGCTCCTCACCCCTGACACAAAGGGATTTCCAGCTGACCCATGGAGAGAATATCCCCTGTTTCCTCACTCTTGAATCTGCCAACAGCATCCCTTGGTGAGTGATGGGTACTGGAGATGATTTATAGTTCTTTGTTACACAAATGCCCCCGCATTCTTGCCCATCCTCTCGCAGCAACCATTAGTCACTGCTCCCAGCAGAAAGCAGGAGCCTCAGCCTGGGAACTGCAGGAAGGATGTAGAGCTGAGCCTTTCCTCACTGTAAATCCACCACTGGGGACACAGGAAAGGGAATTGTCACCGCTCTGCACCCGGTCCCTGGGTCTGCTTCCACACATTTGCTGGGAAGTTAAAACTCTGGCAAAGAAGAAGCATTATAAATCAGGCAGAGGAGGGAGGAGGGAAGGGTCAGGTTTACCCAATTTTTCATCTCTAAGTTTGTTATTAGAGAAGTGAATGTTGCAGGAAGAACAGCCATGGCCTATATGTCTTAGAGCTCTTGGATTTCAGCAACATAAACCTTTATCCCTCAAGACTTTTATTACAGTAAATAATTTTTGTTGCTGCTAATTAAATTTCTGTTTGTTTTCCTTCATGAACAACCAGGAAAAATCTGTATTGTTTGATCTGATAGAGTACTACATTTACCTGCACTATTGAATATCACAGTTTATCATAATGAATAAATACATTAATTAAATAAATTCTGATCTTAATCTGGGCAAACTTTCTTGAATGCCCTGAGGAGCTCAGCCAGTTGCCAGATTGCTCCTACCACGGCCTCAAGCATTTCTTTCTTCAGGCACACTTGCGAGGCTGGATTATATTAATCTAAATCAAGGATTAAGCGAAGTGGTTGTGCACAGAACAGCAACAACATCCTCCAGTCTGCTCCGCCAGACTCCGGGACGGCAGCAGAGCTGGAAGGAGCCAGACGGAGGCATCGGCAGCCCCGCAGGGGAAGCAATCCTCCGTCGTGCTGTCGCGACAGCCGTTCCCATCGGGCCGCGGCCTCTCCCGGGCCCGCTGCGGCCTAGGGAAGCCTGAGCGCCCGTTGCCATGGCAACGAGCCGCCGCCCCGCGGGCGGTTGCCATGGGACCCGACCGGAAGTGCTCCTGACTTCCGGCGGCGCGGGGGCTGCTGGGAGCGCGGCAGCATGGAGACCCACGAGCTCTTCCGCCGCTTGGGTGCCGGGGCTCGCTTTGACGTGCGGCGCTTCGGGCTCGACGCGCGGCGCTTCGGGGTGCGGGGACACCGAGAGGAGGGCTCGGGGACCGGTCCCTGCGCGGTTCAGGCTGCGGAGCCGCCTTCCCCCCGCCCGCGGCGCTGAGGAGCGGGGCCTGGCCGAGGCGTCTCATCCTTTTCCCTGTTCTCCCGCAGGTGGTTAAAGGGAACCGCGGCAGCGTCTCGCTGGAGAGCCTCGACTTCTTCGGGAAAAAGGAGGGAGCCCCTCAGGGATCTGCTGAGGAGGGCTGCGGGCTCGCAGGGGCTGAAGAGGAGGTGAAGCAGCAGAAGGATGGAGCAGGGAAAAACGATGGAAAGAGGAAAAGAACGGCAGAAAGCAGTGAAGGGAAAAGAAAAAAGAAAAAGACACGAGGTATTTGTATACACACTCATGTATCCTTGGAAGAAGCATCCCAGAATGGGCTGGGTTGGAAGGAACATTAAAGCCCACCCCGTTCTGGGTTCCTTGGCTGGCCTGGCTCAGAACTGATGTAATAACAGCTGAGATTCAGGGCAGGGAGCTGGGGATGTGGTTGCCATCCTTCTGGAGTCTCCATTAGTTTAATTGGGAATGAGAGAAGAAACATTCCGAGAATTTTTTTTTGTCTCCAAATAATCCCTGTCTGTATTTTACTAAAGGAGATTCCAATTTGCTTGCAACTTCCAGGAGCAGTATCAATGCCAGAGCTGTCAGAAAACAATGGAATAAAGTGGATGTCCTCTACAGAAACGAAATCTGAAGATGCAAAAGACAGAAAACCTACTGCAGAGAAGCTTGAACGCTTGAGGAGAGAAAAGGTGGGACCAGGGAATTCTGATGCAACAGCAGGTTCCTGGTGTTCTGTGGGGGTTTGATGTAAAACAGGTTTATTGATGGAGGAGGGTGATTGAGAGTGGCAGAAAGAACCAGGAGATGAATCCATAGGTGGTGAGTTTTATGGTGTGAAATTAAAAAGAAGGAGTTTGTCTTTTGCCTTGCAGATCAATCGCTTCAGGAACCAGCACAGGATCAACGTTCAGGGGACAGATCTCCCTGACCCCATTGCCACCTTTGATCAGCTTCAGAAGGAGTACAAGGTCCACCCTAAAATCATGGAGAATATCCAGGCTGCAGGCTTCCATGTCCCCACACCCATCCAGATGCAGGCAATTCCCACCATGCTGCATGTGAGTTCTCTGGGGTTCCAGGGATTCTGCCAAAATCTGGGGCCATGGCTGTGTTGGTGGCAGTTTTAAAGCTGCATCAGCTGCATCAGAATTAAAAGCTTGGCTTTCACAATTTTCCTAATCCATGTTTTTCCTAAGGTATTTTGGGTCCGTTTGCAGCACTGATATTTATGGGGATGTATTTTTTACTCCTTTTTTTTTTTTTTCCCCTACTGAAATACAAACCCTTGTTTTTTTTTCTTACAGGGTCGGGAGCTTCTGGCTTCAGCTCCTACAGGGTCTGGAAAAACACTGGCATTTTGCATCCCCCTCTTAACACATCTGAAACAACCCAGGAACAAAGGATTCAGGGCTCTGATCATATCACCCACCAGGGAACTTGCCAGCCAGGTGTGTGTGAGGGAATCTCACATTGATGGACTTCAGTGTCTTCACTCTGCATCAGCAAAATAGCAGCTTAGTAAATAGGTTTTTTTCCTTTATTGGCCTGACATATCAGAGAAAGCTAATTTAAACATTTCTTTCAAGTCTTTTGACTTCTGTGAAGTAGGTACATATCTATTATCTGAGTCTAATCTAAATGATTAGATTAGAAGCTCAAGGTTCTTTGATCATATTTTAAACTGCCCAATGCTCAGGTGCTCTTAAAACCTCCTTTCCTACTTGAGATTGCCACAAGAGGTTTATCTGTGTGTCCCAAACTTGGAATTTCAAGGAATAACTTTATAACAAAGTTGTGTTATTAAAATGAAATTAAAATGACACCTTTGGGCAGTTTTTGTCCATGTGAGAGAGGGAACCATGTATGGTAGTGATGTGAATAATGCCTGTTAGAGAGCTGCATTTTATGATGCTAAGGAAACCAGAGAGCTTTCTCTTAACACTGAAATCAGGCTGAGGTTGGAAGCTCTAGCTTCAGGGTTAGGTTGCTCAGAGCAGCTGTGGCTGCCCCTGGATCCCTGGAAGTGTCCAAGGCCAGGCTGGACACTGGGGATTGGAGCAGCCTGGGATAATGGGAGCTGTCCCTGCTCATGAGAGGGGGAGCTGGATGAGCTTTAATGTCCCTTCCAACCCAAACCAGTCCATGACTCCATGCTTGCCAGCAGTTTTTTGGTTAGAAAAGCTCATCAGCTCAGTTTGCAAATCCAATCTGTGCTGCCTTTTCAGACCCACCGGGAGCTGCTGAAGCTGGCTGAGGGCACAGGCTTCAGAATCCACATGATCCACAAGGCAGCTGAGGCAGCCAAGAAGTTTGGGCCCAAATCTTCCAAGAAATTTGGTAACTATTCTAGCCACTGAAGTGCTTCTAAATAATTTAAAAGTGTCACTGACCTTTCTCTTTGGGCTGTGTGGTTAAAAAGTGGCAGGGAAGAAATGGGAAGCGAGCCTGACATGGGCTCTGCTAAATTGTGCCTCTGGCAGACTGGGTTGGAACTGCTGTTTCTCAGGGCTCTGTTTGTTGGGTTTATTTTGTGTCTTTTTTGGACATTTTGCTTCTTTTCTTTTAATAGATATACTGGTCACTACTCCCAACAGACTCATTTATCTGCTGAAAGAAGATCCTCCAGCAATAGACTTGAGCAGGTACGAGAGTCTGGTTCAAACGTGCTTTGCCCCTGAAAAGCAGCACTCCTGAAAATCCAACCTTCCCTGTTCCTAGCGTGGAGTGGCTGGTGGTGGATGAGTCAGACAAGCTGTTTGAGGATGGGAAGTCAGGATTCAGGGACCAGCTGGCTTCCATCTTCCTGGCCTGCACCTCCCACCTGCTCAGGAGGGCCCTGTTCAGCGCTACCTTTGCCCACGACGTGGAGGAGTGGTGTAAGCTCAACCTGGACAACGTCGTGCTGGTGTCTGTTGGAGCTAGGTAGGTGTTTTCTGGGTTTTTGATTTCTTTGCAGCATCAGCCTGCTTGGTTTTGTGGCTGTGGTTAGTCAGCACTGGAGGTTGGTTGTCTCCAGAGAAAATTGTGTAGGCACGTAGGTATTTCTCATGTTGAATAAAGTGTTCTTTTGCCTTGCCAATTACTTTATCAGCAAATAAACATCCATCTTAGGGGTGTGCACTGATGAAATAGGTTTTATTCTGCAGTATTTCTCACCCACCAGGTAATATTTTTATGGATGTTATATAATACTACATGTATTTTTTAATATATAAGTTTTTGTTAACGTATATAAAAACACTTAAGTGTTTCTGTTGGATTTCTGGTTTCAGAAACTCTGCAGCAGAGACAGTAGAACAAGAGCTGCTGTTTGTTGGATCTGAGACTGGAAAATTAACAGCAATGAGAGAGCTTGTTAAAAAGGTATTTTGGAGAGACTGGGCATGTTCTTCCTGTTCAATTGAGCTCTGTTCTGTCAGAGACTCCCAATTTCCCAGCTCAAACACTTCCTATGACACACGTTAAACCATTGCCCAAATCTGCTGTGTCTCAGTTTCTGCAAGGAAGAGGACTTTGGAACCTGAGATAAACTTACTCTTTTTGCAGGGTTTTGCTCCTCCAGTCCTTGTTTTTGTACAGTCTATTGAGAGAGCTAAAGAGCTTTTCCATGAGCTTATTTATGAAGGCATCAATGTGGATGTCATCCATGCAGACAAGACTCAGCAACAGGTAAGAGGATTTTACTTCTTTCAAGAAATGCTTTAGAAAGAAAGGTAAAAGCAAGAGTGTTGGAATGTAACTCCAGGTAACTGTGGCAGCAAATTCCTGCAGGATTTTGTTCAGAGGTTTAATTTTATTCCTTATCATAACAACTATAAGAAAACAAGTTCACCTCCTTTCTCAATTTGCTGTTTGGTCTGTTTCCAAACACCTTTTCTGTTCTTTTCCTAGAGAGACAGAGTAGTGCAGAGTTTCAGAGCTGGGAAGATCTGGGTGCTCATCTGCTCAGCATTACTGGCTCGAGGGATTGACTTCAAAGGGGTGAACATGGTCATCAATTATGATTTGCCAACGAGTGCAGTGGAATACATCCACAGGATAGGTGAGGCATGGTCACAGATCACCTCCTTTTCCCATTTCTGAGGTCTTTAATGTAGATACTCTCAGTTCTGTCAGCACTCTGTGAATTTTATTTAAATGTTTCAGACATATCTGTGCTTTCATTCACTGGAACAATGGGGATTGGCTGCTTGGTGTATCCTCAGTCTGTGAAGATGCAGCAGGAGGCTGGGGCTGTGAGGAGGAATAAAGGGAGATGTCAAAAGTAAAATCTCTACTCAAAATGTGTGCTTGGCAGGTCGTACTGGAAGAGCAGGACACAGAGGAAAGGCAGTCACTTTCTTTACAGAGGATGATAAACCTTTATTACGGAGGTAATATGTCTTTGTTAATAATGTCTTTATTTCTTGCTTAAAAAAAAAACACCAAACAAAATACCAACAACAAACCAGCCAGTTTGTTTGGTTTGCTATTCCCCCCCCCAAAAAAATATTTATCACTTGTCCAAGCACTGGAGTTGATCTCTTCCCTCCTCTCCTTTCCAGTATTGCCAACGTTATCCAGCGAGCTGGCTGTCCTGTGCCAGAGTACATAAAACATTTGCCCAAACTGCAGAGGTATGTTCATTTGAGCAGTTAGCCACTCTTAATCAGTGCTTTTTAATAACTTATGGTAGTTTCTGGAACTAGAAATCCTAGGAATTTCATCTCTCTTCACTAAATGTTGTTCTCAGCAAACAAAAGAAGAAGTTCATTAAGAAACCTTTGACAAGAGAATCCATTTGTACCACTCCAAAGTGCTTCTTGAAAAAAGGCAAAAGAAAAATGTAAGTAGGTTTTGCTGAATAGGAGGTAAGAGATGCTGTTTATCCAGAAAAAGCCCAGAAAATTTAACCAAAGTAACAGATAACTTGTTTGGATGAAGCACCCAGCCATAATGATTTCAGTGATGAAGTTTTAGTGTCAATATTTGTCTAGTGGAGCTGGGATTAATGACATTTTTCCTTGTGTGGTGCCGTGTGTCAGGTGACAGCAGCCTGAGTTGAAGCCACTGGTTATGTTCAGGTATCTTGATCTCCAATCTGTTTCTTGTAGGAAAACTACAAAGGAAGATAATAAAGGAAAGAAGAAAGGTAAAGAAGACAAAAAGGGCAGTAAATTACAGACTGTTTCAGAGAGCTGAATTCAGACTGGTGAGCTGGGGCTGACACCTCTGTGCTGGAACAAAAGAATGAAGATGGCAGTGATGGTGAAGTGATGAAAAACATTTCTCACATTTCCTTTTGGGTGAGGGTGAAGGTTTACATGCTAGAAAGTCTCTACTGCAATGCCAGGAGAGAATTCCTGGATGCTTCTTATAGAAGCTGGAGCGTGTGCTCGTGCAGTGAATGCTGTGTATTTTTGGGAAGAGTTCAACACCAGCATCAGTTTGTGTTATTTTCACACAGTTCTTTATTGCTCCTTGAAAATACTGCTTGTGTTCAGATTGCCCCTAATACTATTTTTAGACACTATCAGGAGATTCAGAGACAGAAGCCACACAATGTTTACCATCAGGTTTGATAAATGCTTGATAAAGAGACTTCCCTGGACACTTCAAAAAAGCCAAAAGAAACCCACTTGTATGTGAAAGTAAAGCCTTGCTCTTCTACTGTTCTTTAAAATTATTTTGAACTAACTGGTACTTCACATGTACTAATTTTGTACTGTTTTATAATTGAGTCTGAAACCAGAATAAATAAAGATATAAGATGCTAATTCAGATACCTGTGGATCTGTGCAGCCTCGGTGGAACAAGTCTGCAGGCAGAAAAGGCCCAGCTCTGTGTTTTCCTGTCTTCATCTGCCCAGTGTGTTCTCAGCCCATTGATTTTGTCATCAGAATTCCAGTCAGGCAGGAATGGCTTCTTTGCAACTACAATCCTTTAAGGAAGAATTTCTGGACAGGATTGTCTTGGTTTAATCTAGTTTGGATGGGACAACGACAGCAACCTCTGCCAGGGCCTCAGCACCCTCACAGGAAGGAATTTCTTCCCAATATCGCATCTAATCCTTCCCTTGTGGGGCCAATCCATTGCCCCTTGTGTCACTTCAGGCTCCTGTCGCATGTCCCCGAGTGACCCCGGGGCAGGTCGGGCGGAAGGAAAGGCGGCACTTTCTTCTCCTTTTGACGGAAAAGCGGCGCTTTGGATGCTGGAAACCATTCCCGAGGGGAAACCGGGGCCACTCATCCCCATCCAGGCTCTTCCCGGGTAACCGCGGGGTCGTGGAGCCGAGGAATCGAGGGGCCATGGGAGCAAAGGATCGAGGGCTGTGAAAGCGAGAACGCGTGGGGCTGGAGCGGAGAAACCGAGGGGCTGTGGAATGGAGAAA
>WEIU01001106.1:185275-234099 GCA_013389925.1 Aegithalos caudatus | reverse complement strand
AGGTGTGGTGTGTGGGGTCTCAGGTGAGGTACCCGGGGTCCTGGGTGGGATGTGGGGTCCCAGGTGTGGTTTGTGGGGTCTCAGGTGAGGTACCCGGGGTCCTGGGTGGGATGTGGGGTCCCAGGTGTGGTTTGTGGGGTCTCAGGTGAGGTACGTGTGATCTTGGGTCCCAGGTGGGGTTCATGGGTTGCCAGGTGAGCTCTGTGGGGTCCTGGGTGGGCTCTGTGGGTCTCAGGTGTAGTACCTGTGATCCTGGATGAACATCAAGGTCCCAGGCAGGACGTGGGGAGGTCCTGGGTGGGGTGGGGAGGTCCCAGATGTGTTGTTGGGAATGCAGCCACAGCAGCTCTGCCTTTCACTGAGATTTATTCCCATTTTTGGGGGCCCAGCTGATCTCCCCCGGCGTGTCCAGGCTGGGGCAGTTGTGCCCCATTTGCCATCAGGCTCTGGAGCTGCAGTCTCGGATCTTGGGCTGGGAAGGGTTTGGTGTCAGCAGCAGTAAATGTTCTGTCACTGCCAGCCTGGTCTGTCTGTGGCCTCCTGGGACAGAGCCTCCCTGGGGACTTCCCTTTTCCCCTCCTTCCCACAAAGGGCACCTTGGCCAGAGGAATCCTGTCAGGAGAAAGAACCAGTGTTAAAAGAGATGTTGTTGTGTTTCTGGAAAGGATGGAAAACTGGATTTCACCACGTTTGAAGACTCTAGTAATGTGTTTTTTTTCAATGTAGGCTCTTGTCTGCTATTTATCTCTTGTCCTACTTCTAGGAAGGCTGAGGAAATTTTGCATTTCACAATTAAGCTCATTGAGTTGTCTTGGACATCCGAAACCCACGGTTTTGTCTGTGTTATTGGAAATGTTGTCAGTGAAATAAAGGTTCTGAAAAATAAAAGGATTTACAAATCACCATTTCCCATTGATAGTATTTTGGTTTCTTTGAGGACAAAGTCTGGAGGTAGAGGAAAAGTTCTGTTCTGTGTCTGTGTGGGTTCTTTGCCTGATTTCGCTTCAGTTTTTGTACATTTCTGCCATTCAAAAATACTCTGGCAGTCTGTTGCATCGTTAGACTTGTACTGCTTGGGAATTAAGGGGTTTAAAAATCCACATATAGATGGGAAGATGTTCTGTGTGGTTTGGAGCTGTTACAGTGAAGTTTCAATTCAGAAAAAGAGTTACTTCTCCCCATGCTCCTGCATTTTGGTTGAAACTGTTGCTTGGTTGTTTGGGGCTTCTTGGTGTTTTTTTTTTTTTGTTTTTTTTTTTTTTAAGCTCTATATTTAAAATACTGATTTAGTAGGATTTTACAGATTCATGGTGCTGCTTTAAGAGGTCTGTTGTAGGGTGATCCCTTTGTTCCCTGCTCTTCCCTGTGTTTGTGCAGTCTCACCCAGGACCGTCCCTTTGCTGGCTCCCTGAGCCACCAGAACCAGCTGCTTTCACTGATGGCCCTGGGCATTTTGGCACCTCCAGAAAAGCAGTTCAGTAATAAATTCCCACTGGTGGGATGGTTTGTGGCCGTGCCAGTGTGGCTGGTGCTGGCAGCTGCACGCTGAATGCTGGAGTGAATCCGTGCTGGATGTGAGCGGGGCTGTGCTGCCAGGGCTCCCTTTGCTGCTTTGGGCCAGCTCCTCTTCCAGTGCCCTCTAATTAGCTCAGGGCTTCTTTTTGTTGATTGTTCCTTTTTATTTTTTTCAGCAGAGACTTATAAATAAACCAGGAGCTCTGTAGCAAGGGATAAATATTTAATAGTTTGACCTTTACTTGCTTCCAACAAGGGATGGTACCTCCCAATGCTTGTTCAGTTTACGTTGCATTTGCTGGTTTGGAGAATTCTTATTGACCAGGTTCCCCAACAAGAAGGGAAGCATGAAGCTTAGAACACTTCTCCATGCTTAGGAGATCTTCAGAAATTACATTTAATATTTCATCATTCAGACTGAAGTATTTGTTTTCACATTGCTATTGTATGGCAAGGATTAAAATGACTGACCTGAATTAAACAGGCCCTGGCTGTAGTGAGAACCAAGCCCTGCACCTTTGGGGCTGAGGTTGCAGAGTTCTTCAGAGGGAGAGCCCCAAATGGTGGGGGTGAGGATGGCAGGACTGGGCTGCTGGGAAGTGCAGGTGTGTGATAGTCATGGAAGGAGAAACCAGCACACTGTGGTCAGGGCTGAGGAAGCAGCTTCAGGATGATGAAGGTCCTGGTTAGAGGATGAAGTGAAGAGCAAATGGGTTGTCTTGGTGACCGTGTGACCTGCTGCCTGTACAGTGGGGAAGTGCAGTTTGCTCCTGGATAAATGCATAATTTAAATCCCTTATTTTATCTTGGTGCTCATATTACACAGCTCTTTTATATTTATAAACCAGGTTGGCTTTCAGGACTTCCTGCAGCCATTTCTGATGGCAGCATCTTCTCTTGTACTCTTAGGCACTTTTTTTTCCATCTACCCTTGGACCTGAACGTTGGATATCTATAAGTGTGTTTCTCTTCCACAGCACTTGGCTGTAATAACTGCCTGGGACACTGAGTGAGGCTCTTGTTTGGGAAATTGCTGCTGATATGGGTTTCTGCAAGTTGCTTGCAAATGAGAATTTTAAACTAGGTCCTTTTTTTTTTGCTGTTTGGCAGCTGTTTGAGAGCGAGGGCTAGCAATTTCCATTAGGATTTTAGTTGAAGTTTTAATGGTTCTTCCTCCAGGTGCACTTGACCCTCAATATGTGAATGAATGTTTTCTCCAAGGTGCTTTTATTTTTTTGCAATTAGATCACTGAGAAAATAGAAGCTCCATTATTTTGCCATACTTAATGTTTCTAAAGGGGGCAAAAAGTGAGGTGTTTTGTGGGTAGTTCATTTTTCTTCAGAAAAGCTGTTCCTAAGCAGCTGAGAAATGTTCTCTGGTGCAGTTAATAGTCCTGCTGAGTCAGATACTTCCAAGAGGAGATGTTTATTCATCCTGTGCTTAGCCTACACCAGAAACTGACCTGTTCCCAAGCTGTGTGGGTGCCGAGAGTCTCCTGTGGGTGATGTGGATGAGTCAAAGCCGTGGCAGGGCTGCCGGGAGCATCAGAGCTGTGATCCTGGCTCTGCAGCCTGCGGGGCTCTGCGCTGCTTTGGGATCCTGCTCGGGGCTCCCCTTTTTCCCTGGGATGGGCTTGGGTTCCCTGGGACCTGCAGGAGCAGATGCAAGTGCTGACCAGAAGGTGGGAGGCTCCTGGTGCTGGTGGATTTTCAGTTCTGGATATGTGCACTGAAGTGACAGAATTTCTCCTGTTTTCCTCCTGCAGCTTCATGTTTCCCGTCGCAGGAGGTTTAGGTCCCCCTCAAGGTAAGAATCACCTTCACATTCTGAGCACAAAGTTCTTTGCTTTGTTGAGATAAATTAGACCTAAACCAGGTCTGCAATGATGTTCAGAAGTGGGATTATTAATTGAACTCCATATTGAGCTGTTTTTTTTCCCTTGAATTCAGCTCTGCTCAAATGACCCTCACCCCTCTGTTGGGAAAACCTCCTGTGTGTTGTTGAAGCAGCATCACCAGATCTGGATTAAAGGTCCAGGAAAACTACATCTCCCTTTTTAACCTGAACTTGCCTTTTAGATTCTGGTGTTATTTTGAGTGTGGTATTTCACCTCTCTCTGCTTCATCTCCCAGCTGTGTATACCCATTCTGTGTGGGTGTTGCAAGACCTGGTAAATATTTACAAAGCACATCAAGACCCTGGGACAAGAGTCACAACCTGTGTGGAAAGTATTAATACAATAGGAGAGCCTCAGCCTTAAATTGCCTTTGTTCTCATTCCTGATGCAATGCTCTTTGTTTAATTAGGGGAAAATATGCAGAGAACTTACAGGGAAAATAGGGAGTTTTTAATTAAAATCTCAGGGACTGATTCATGGATTATTCCTGCCTGTGTCATGCCCCCTGCAGTGTTTTTGCATAATTCTCTCATGGTGTGCTGGTAACAAGTGTGTGTTAGTGTTTGTCTCCCAAGACAACAGAATGTGAGACAGGAAGATACTGAAACATAACACACTTGCTTTATTCAGTGTATTCATACATTCCAGCTTGATCTGTCCAGTTTTAGCTTTTACTGACAATTTTTCCAATTTCAGCAAGTTTTGCTTTTACTGATGAGGATTGTTACCGTTTGAACACGTGTAGTGGGCTAATTAACCTGAAGTGTGCTAATTAACCTACAGACAGCTTATCCTGCCAGGTCAGAGTGTGAAGTTGCTTTGTGAAAGGTTGACTTTATTGCCCAAGATTTATTTTCAGAAGCTGCTGCCTTCAAGAGAAATGGGAATTACCAGCACCAGTCACCCTGGTTAATTAAATCTTTTTAATTGGAAATGACCCTTCCAAAAATCATATGGGAAGAAACCCACAGAGAATCTTTAGGATGGTGGGAGAATTCATCAGTTTAGTTACTGAAAAGCCCTGGAACATTTTTCCCTGCAGACTGACCAGTGTCTAAAATAAGGAAATTCTGTGGCTGCCTGCAGTTTAGCAAATTCTATTATTTTTATTTTTTAAACAGTCTAGCAGAACTCAGAGGTTTTACTTTCCTTTTCTGGCTTAGTAAACAAAAAAGAGCAATTAAATGTGGGAGGCAAGGGTTAGGGAAGGTGGAAAAAAAAGGCTTTTAGCATTAACTGGGCACTTATTTTATTTAATGTTTCATTGCAGGGATGATTCCTATGCAACAGCAAGGATTCCCAATGGTTCCTGTCATGCAGACCAATATGCCAGGGATGATGGGAATGAATTATGGCTCTCAGATGCCTCCTGGACCCATGACCATGCAGGTGTGTGGCAGTGAAATGTGGACTGAAACTGCAGAACCCCAGACTGGCTTGGGTTGGAAGGGACATTAAAGATCATCCAGTTCTACCTTCCACTGTCCCAGGCTGCTCCAGGCTCCATCCAGCCTGGC
The DNA here is from genome assembly GCA_013389925.1 of Aegithalos caudatus. Classification (NCBI taxonomy): domain Eukaryota; kingdom Metazoa; phylum Chordata; class Aves; order Passeriformes; family Aegithalidae; genus Aegithalos; species Aegithalos caudatus. The sequence goes on along the minus strand of WEIU01001106.1, from coordinate 229,169 downwards.
CTTGGACACTTCCAGGGATGGGGAGTCCACAGCCTCTCTGTGCCAGGGCCTCCCCACCCTCACAGGGAAGGATTTCTCTCCAAAATCCAATCTAAGCCTGCCCTCCTTCAGGTTAAGGCCATTCCCCCTGTCCTATCACTATCATTTTTCTTTTTCCTTAAAGTAACTTTGTCTTCAGTGCTAATTGAGGAATAAGAATGAAATATGAGCAGCTAATGCTATGTTTTCTCTCTTTTAATCTATTGTTTTCTATTTAGCACCATATGTGCTTATGTGCAAATTTGCACTTTGCTGAAATTGAATGTTTTTGCATGACTTTCCAACCAAATTGCTGTGTCACAAACTGAATTTATTGTGTTTTGCCATCTCCTTACACTCCCTTCCCTCCCCCACCTGGAATTTATTATGTTACTTTGGCAAAATTTATAGTAGGAAGATGTTTTTATGAGAGCTGGTCTAAAAATAATAAACAACTTTTGTTCTCTTCCTACGTGTTCTGAGACCAAATGCAAAAGTGAATGGTAAGAGAAGTAAATTATTTTCTGTCTCCTTCTATATTAGGCAGTTTTGCTGCTCTAAATGTCCCAGAATATATTTCTCAGCAAATGCTTCTGATAGTTTATTCAGACAAGGTTCTTTTTGGCTTTTGTCATATATTGTTGGTTCCCTGGATGTGTCTGGGAAATGCCTAAACCACATTTTCCAGTGTCTATGGTTGGTAGGAGGGAATATAAAAATATAATGAAATCACCCAGAATAAAAATGCCAAGAAATCCCTTACTGAGCTGTGTAGGATGGCTGTAGCCCTTCTGCTCATGGGGCAGGTGGGATTTGAAGCCTGAGTTTTGCCAAATTTCCCAAATGCCATGAGGGCTGTGAGTCCTTGTGGAGAGGAAGAGTGCCATCTACTGAGGGCACTGCTCCTCCAGCACTCCCTTGTGGGCCTGATTTTCTGAGTCTGTGCAGTTTTCAGCCTGTAGTAGCTGATTTCTTCTTCCCTTGAGAGAATCCATTCCTCTCAGAGACAGTGAATATAAATAAATCTTTTATGTTTTCATAAAACTGGGTTCTCACACAACCCTCTCACAGGTGTTGTTTCTGTTATTTAACCAATGAAGAGAAGTGTTGTCTTTACTGACCAATTATACAGTTCCTTAGCCCAGCATGTTATAAAAAGGGCAAAATTATAAATAAAACCTTTCTGATCTTTCTTCCACCCTGAGTCAAGCTCTTCATTTCGTGTCCAGCAGCGACACTCCCCAACACCAGATTTAATGAGCTCCATTTGATTTACCCTGCCAGCAGCTTGGCTTTTTCTAAAGAAATGAATTCCCTGGAGCTGAGAAGGGCACTGCCCTGGAGCTGTGTGCTGTGTTTGTTTGCAGGGTGGCATGGCCCTGGGGCCCATGCCAGCAGCTGGAATGCCCTACATGGGCCAGGCCTCCTTCCTGGGAATGCGCCCGCCCGCCCCGCAGTACAGCCCCGACATGCAGAAGCAGTTTGCTGAGGAGCAGCAGTAAGTGACACCTCCCTGACTCTTGGGGAATCCTTTGGGAAGGGGGAGATGTGGATATTTCTTCTTGTTTAGGGCTGTGGAGTATTGTTGGATATTCCCATTGCCTCTGAGGTTTGTAGTGCTTGTCCGGGTCTGAGAAAAAGCAGGAGTGTGTGCAGTGTGCACCAGCCTGTCTGATTTTGAGGCAGTAGAAATGGAGAAATCAAGCACAAACCTGCCGTGAAAAGTCTCACAAAACTTATTTTTATATATATGTATTTAAATCATTTTCCTTCAGGAAGAGATTTGAGCACCAGCAGAAGTTCTTAGAGGAGGAGAGAAAACGGCGGCAGTTTGAAGAGCAGAAGCAAAAGCTGAGACTCCTGAGCAGTGTGAAACCCAAGGTATGGCCTGGTAATGAGTGGGGTGGTGTTCCTTCACGTTTGGGTTTTTTTTTAAAGTAGCTTTTAATGGGAGGGTCTCTTTCAATAAGCAAATTGGTGGGGAATTGCATGAGATGCCAGATTATGGCTTGAAAAACCTCTGGAAGAGTTAGTGCTTTACACACTCTGCCAGCAGCAGGCATTGCTAATTCTGGTCCTGAAAAAGTGTGGGTATTAGAAGAAAACTGGGCTGTTCTGTGAATTTTTCAAAATGTTTTCTGTGCTGTTTCAGACAGGTGAAAAAAGCAGAGATGATGCTTTGGAAGCCATTAAAGGGAACTTAGATGGCTTTTCTAGAGATGCTAAAATGCACCCAACACCAGCAGCACATCCAAAAAAGCCAGGTTTGTAATTTTCCTCATTTTCCAACTGAAAATAAAACTCTTAATGTTTGAAATCCTCAGCAGGCGGAACTAATTCCAGCAAGTATTTTTATTTGGTGGTACAAAATGAGTGGATTAACAGTTTTGTAAAATCAAATGTCATTCTGGCAGCTGTTTGCTTGGTCAGGGGATGAGGGTGAAATATTAGACACCAGCCTTTATTAAAAGACTTGAAATCTTGAACAGCAAACCTCATGTGCTGTGCTAAATGTGAAACATCAAGGAAATTGATAAAACGTTTGTTCTTTTCTAGTCAAAGCATTAATTAATGTTTTGCAGAGTGCTTTTGAAGATGAGAAGTGCTATTTAAGTGCTAAGAATGATCAAAACCATGTATAAAGATTTGAGTGGAGTGTCACAGCTGGCTGATGTGTTGTTGGGCATGGTCAAACCAAGCCTGTGTTCTCAGTAATTACACTGGCAACAATTGCCACTTCAGATTTCTTATGGTCTGTAAGTGAATATTTTTTAGTGTCTAGCCTGAAACAAAACTTATCTAGGCGAGTTTTTTCCTGTATAAAATCTGTGTCTCTGCTGTGGATTCAGTCCTTGGTGAGTCTGCAGTTACAGGTGGTCTCTGACATCTTCCCTTTGTGTGTAGGTTTGCCTGCCCTTCACCAGTTCTGTTAAAATGGGTAACACTGGAAGGGATCAAGCAGGAATTTGTCTACATGAGCAGACATTTCTTTTGTATCTTATGTTGCTGAGTTTCTGTGGATAAAACATTCCTTTGAGGGAGAATGTCCCCCTGACAAGACCCCATTATGCCCAATTTGAAATATTACCTCGGGATTTGTTTTGACCCTGTCTGCTTAAAACAGACAGAATACTTTCACAGCCAGTGTTAAGAATCAAGTTTCAGTGTTTACATCCTAAAAAGCTGGGAGGGAAGATGCGTGGCTGGAAGTGGCTGCTCAGCTTTACCTTGTGTTTGCTGTGCTGGCAGTGACACCCTTCCCATCTGTCACCACACACGCTCCATGCTGCTCCTCCTTGCCCATTTGCTGTGCATCCCCCCAGTGTTTGCCCCTTTTGCCACATTCCCACCCTTATTCCTCATCACTCTGCCTTGTTGTGTTCATTCCATTTGCAGATCATCCCACACCATCCCATTGTGCTGTGTCTGTTTCCCATTCTGCTTTTCTCGATGATGAAGAATTTAGTGACTTTATGCAAGGGCCTGTTGAAACCCCCACTCTGGTGCCTCAATCCACCTCTCAGCCTTTCCATCCTGCCACTGAGGCTGGGCAGCTGCTTTCAGAGAGGGCTGTGCTCCAACCTGTCCCTCCAGCCCAGGCTCCAGTGTTATCCACCCTGCATGGTACAACTGGGCAGGTTCCTTATTTTCCTACCTCTGCATCTCCATCCAATACCCATAAAACAGGTAACTGTAAAGTATCTTCTTTTACATGTCACCCTCTGAGCTACACAGAGGCTTTGCTTAATCTCTTGGGTTTGTGTTTTTTTTTCAGTCTGGCTGGAAAAAATAATTTAGGCAATTAGACAGAAACCTGCTGATCCATGGGGAAAGATGATTTAAGTCCTCTTCTCCCTTCCCTTAGAACTGCCTGTAAAAGCAAGTCATGTGTGGATCCAAATACTGCTAAATATACACATGCCTGAACTTAGGTGAATTAAATCTTGTGGTTTAGCATAATCCTAAGTCTGTGTGGTACAAAAAGACACAGTTGAGCGGGTGGTATATGAAATAATGATTATGCTGCTGTGGAGCACTTGTGTGCTTCCTCCCTTGGAGGCTGAAGGGACGTTGGTGAGATGAGCATGAAGAATTTGGGAGATGTAAGTAGATACTGAGCACTTCTGCTCCTGGTGCCTGGATGATTGTGCAACAATATTCCTAATACAGGAAATAGCTTTGTGTCTTGCTCCTCTTACTTCTTTTTGCTTGTTGAATTTGTTGTGTTTGTGGTAAGCAAAGGGCACAAGCAGGTTCTGGAGGTGTCCAGAGAGGGTGGTGCTGCTGGTCTGAGCTGGGGCTGATCATCTCTAACTCATCAGTGGTACCTAAAGTACTTTTCCTTTGAAAAGTGTGCAAGTGCAGGCTGAGCAGATGATAACAAAAGTATAAATAATTCCTCCTGCTGTTTATTCAGGCTCTTCCTTGGAGGAGAAAGCCTTAGCTCATGGCTCAGATGAATCTGAACAAGAGCAAACCAAACTTAAAACGTCCGAAGGTGGGCACAAAGCCTCGGCTGCGAGCCAAGCCCATCCCAGTCTGACCAGCAGTGACTGGGAGGGTGTAGGTGGACATGAAAGTGGTCCCAGTGCTGCTGCAGAGGTGCACAAGGCTTCAGAACAAAACAGAGCAGTTGAAGAGTGTGGTGAGCAATCGAAACGTTTGACAGAATTTCAATCTAATGAGATGCTGCTTGGTGCTAACGCTCTGTTCACTAATTCCAAGGCCAACCCTGCGTAATTTTGCTCTGAATGCCTGCTTGAATAATATGTCAGTGCCTCCTGCTCCTTGCTCAAAGTGTAACTGCCATGATTTTGCTCTGAACTTTCTCCATGTGAGTTTATTGTTGTAATCACCTTTAACGTTGTTGGTTTAATCAGGTTCGTTGTTTTAAAATATTCTGTCCTTTCCTGGGGAAAAACAAGTTGTGCTGTCTAAAGATATTTTTTAAAAACTATTTAGGGAAAGTTACCACTGAAGATGGTCAATGTCGTGGTGGGCTTTAATCTTTTAACCTTGAGGAGATAAAATCTTGCCAGGTTAAAACTCTCATCTAGTTAATACTTGTTTCTCAAGTATTTGCTGCTCTTACCCATTATGTCTAAAACTACCTGTGCTTTAGGGGTGAATATTCAAAAGATGGTCTAGATGAAAACTTAAAACAAGGTTGTGTTCCAGTTTGGATTTTGTTAAAACTGTTGGCTGAGTATGGAAGGGGTGTTAAAAACTGAAGAATGATGAGATCTGAGGAAGTAGCAAATTTATTTTACTTGCTTGGTGAAATGGAAGGAATTGCTTATATTAGAATATGCTTGGAGTTGTGGGGTGATTAGCAATTAGACTGCAGTCAGGAGGTAATCCATGTGGAAGATGAGGAGATGCAGGGGTACTGGGAAAGACAGTGAAATCTGAAATGATGCTGATTGTGATCAGAGCTCCATCCAAGATGAGCATAAAATCTGCTGAGGCAGTCTGAGGGGAAGAGTCCACATAGTGGATAAGGAAATAACGGAATTTCAGGGAGTGAAGTGTGGCAGATCATATTCCAAAGGCCTGGAGCAGTGGAGGTGGCTGTGGTGTCCCCTGGAGCTGAAGACTGGGAGCAGTGGGTGTGGATTTGTGGATGTGGGATATGATCTGGCTGAGGTTCAGTCACTGGGCTGTTTGTGGATTTCCCAGGGGAGGATGTTCTGGGGGAACATTGTGGGGTTTGTGGTAGGTATGGATTTATTTATCCCACAAATAGCCCTAATAGCAGGGAAGCTGAATTTGTTGTGACACACAACTGCTGTGAAACTTGAGGACAGTGAGACTTTAGGTTCTGTACATCTGGATATTAAGAGGAAGGCATGTGAGGAGCTCCTTATTTCATTACATATATAACTATAATCTATTCCTGCCAAATCATTCCAGTTATTATTTCATATTCCTGCAGTATCTGTTTCTCCTCTGAGCACAGTGATTCCTATCTGAAATCTTTGCCTGAAATGCTGAATGATGCTGACCAGCTGTGGTGTAATCTCTTAAGATCCTTGTACCCTGTATCCTAATACAATTGTTTTTCTTACTGAATGGAATGCCTTTAGGAGTTGGAGTGTTCCCTCCCCAGGACCCCATCCAGCAAATTATGCCTCCCTGGATTTACAACGACAGCTTGGTCCCAGGTAAACCAACCAGGGGGCATTTGGCCACGTGGGCAGTGCAGGGTGTGCCTGTGCTTGAGTGGCCACTTATTGATCAAAGTCTTATTCCCTTATCAGAGGAATCCTGGGTCTTTGATTTGTTACATATTTATGATGTCTTATCTGCATTTGAAGAAATGGGGTTTTATTCGAGCATGTTAACAAATTCTAGATTAAACATTTGTGGCACAGCTTATCCCAGCAGAGGATGCAGTGCTGATAATGCTGCTTTCATGGGTATTCTGGTTGTTGGCATGTCTTATAATTAGGCAGGCTCATTTCTGAAGGCTATTTGTCTTCTATGTGTAAATAACACAGCGAATAGAAAATGAATTGCTGTGGTAAATATTGATTACACTGAGGTTTAAAGACATAAGGCTCTTAGAACTATCTTTTTATATGAGTTACCCTGCAGTTTCATTAAAGAAACATGGTTTGAAGTGCAGCACTAAGTGTATTTTATATAAAATATTTCTCTGCTTGAGATCTGTAAAGATCATCCAATAACACATTTAGATGAAACATGATACAACACGGTGCCAGAATGCTCCTGATTTGATCTCATGTTGAGTTTGAGACAACATAAAAAAGCAATAATATTCGAAAAGAGCAGTTGTCACTGTCTGACACTGCCTCCCTCACAACAGAGCTGTATAAGAAAATCCTGGAGACCACTTTGACTCCTGCTGGAATTGACACAGCCAAGCTGTACCCCATCCTGATGTCCTCAGGACTGCCCAGGGAGACCCTGGGGCAGATCTGGGCCTTGGCCAACCGCACCACGCCCGGGAAGCTGACCAAGGAGGAGCTCTACTCCGTGCTGGCCATGATTGCAGTCACTCAGGTATGGCCTCACCTGGCAGCCCCTGGCAGCCTGCTCCAGGGAAATGCTGCTTCTGGGCAACTCCAGAGGAGAAACTGCCCTGCTCACTTCAGTGGGGTTATCATTTCATCAATTGTGTCGCTTATATTTCAGTTTTCTTTAATGTCAATTTAAGTTCTTAGATACAGTTACAAAGCATATGTATATCTATTTTAATATCAAATGCAACAAGTGAGTAAATGAGGCTCTGTGAAGAGAACTTACTAACGTTGATATGAAGTTCAGAGTTACACACTAAGGCAGCACAGAGTCTGAAAAACACGAAAGCTAAAATTTAAGGCACCAACAGGATGTGTTGATTGAATACATGGCCTTAAGATGTGCCAGGGGAGTTTCAGCTGGGACATGAGGAAGAATTTATTAATGGAAAGGGTTATTAAGCCCTGGAAAGGGCTGCCCAGGGAGGTGGTGGAGTCCCCATCCCTGGAGGTGTCCAAGGACTGATTGGATGTGGCACTCCATGCTCTGGGTGGGTCAAAGGTTGGACTCCATGGCCTTGGAGGCCTTTTCCTACCTCAGTAATTCTGTGCTGAATATAATTCACTTACCTTGATGGCATCTTGGGACATGGGAGCTTTACTGGGAGCTTGACCAGTACCCTGCTCATTGTTGGCATCAGCACCACACCCTGCAGGCTGGAACTGAGAGCACACTACACCCTTTAACCAAGGCTGCCCCGTAACTGTCTGTGTGTCTGTGTGTCTGTCTGTGTGTCTGTCTGTGTGTCTGTGTCTGTGTGTCTGTGTGTCTGTGTCTGTCTGTGTGTGTCTGCTCGTTGCCTCTGCAGAGGGGGATCCCTGCCGTCAGCCCTGACGTGCTCAACCAGTTTCCAGCCGCGCCCGTCCCCACGCTGTCCGGGTTCCCGGTGCCGCTGCCCGCCGGGGTGAGCCAGCCCCCGCTGCTGCCCGCCGCTGCCCCGGCCTCCGTGGGGCTGGGCATGGGCCCCTCCGTGATGGGCATGAGCATCCCCGGCCCTGCCCCGGCTCCAGCTCCGGCCCCAGCTCCGGCTCCGGCTCCAGCTCCAGCGGGAGGAGCTGCAGCCCAGCCCTCGGGAGCCTTCCTGCCCTCCTACCCTGGCCAGGTGAGCCCGATCCTGCCTGCAAAATCCCCCCTTCCCTGCAAGGGAAATCAGCCTGGCACTCCCAAACTTAACTGCTGATAAAAGGTTTTAGGGAGCGGGCAAAAAAAAAGCGGAGCTGAAATCCAGCGTGTGACGTCTAAAAATGTGAAGTGCCCCTAAGGGCCTGCTTTTAGTTTTTCAGTTCTTTCTGGTGGCATTAGAAGAGGTACAAAAGTGTTCTGTATTGCAAAGAGGATTTTAGTTGTAGTTGGGATTTTGTAACGCACATAAAATGGAATTTTAGGTTAAACTGCACAACAGACTCTAATAGCTGGTAAAGCAGGAGTTTCAGGAGCTGCTGAGAACACTGGAAACCTTCAGTTTGCAAAGGTAAATCATGTGGGGGATAAATTTTGCTGTTTGCAGACATGGTTCATCCTTCAGAAAATATTCTTTGCGGTGCTATTAATTTTAAATTATTCATTGATTTAAATTATTAATATTTGCCCTGTATTACAAGATGACATGGCTGTGATCAATAAGACATTTACTGTGAAAGGAGTAGAGTTCCTCTGTGGTTCATTCTTCCTCCCTGTAATCCTGTGTGTGTTGGAATAGGGTGAGGTGCAAAGTGGAAATGCTGGTGATGCTGGTGTTGAAAGGTTCTTTTCCTTCTTTTTTTCCCCTCTTAATCACACTGCTCCCAGCTGCTTTCATGCTGTATGACAATTTGAAGAGCCAACAGCCTAGCAATTCGTGTGTTGTTTGTAACTCAGGTAGTGAAAGCAGAAGATGATGACTTCCAGGAGTTTCAGGATGCCTCCAAGTCTGGCTCCCTGGATGATTCCTTCACTGATTTCCAGGGGGATGCAGCCAAAGCAACCAGCTCACAGCAGCGGAGCAGGTACCAGGTCCTTGGTGTTTCTGTCATTTCTCTGCCCTAAACTTTGGATCCCTGACTATAAATCTCAATTGAAACTCTGGTTCAGACCCCTGCAATCCTGGCTTTTCCTTTGGGAGCCAAGATGTAATTCCTGATCAGGCAGGTTTTGCATAACAAAATAAACATGTTTCCTCCCTTTGATAGTTTGCAATCAACCTTTCAAGGTCTACAAAGACTACAAAATTTCAGCCTTCTTTGCTCTTTGTGCACCTCCCAGGTGTGTGATTGTAGACAGACACATTTTCTGGGTAGGAACTGGCTGTTCTTAGTGGCAGACAGAGCTCTGAATTCCATGTGAGCCCTGATTACCAGGTGCTTCCTCAGCAGTGGCATCAAATGGGGATGCTCAACCCCATTGTTCTCTTACACTATGGCAAATGGCTTCTATGTAAGAAGTAGAATTTTGCTGATGGCATAGAAGTCCAGAATCTTTTGGTTTGCAAGGGACATTAAAGATCAGCAGTTCCCTCCAGTACCATGGGCAGAGAGACACTTCCAAGTTGCTCCAAGCCCTGTCCAGCCTGGCCTTGGACACTCCCAGGGATGTCAGTCAGTGCCACAAGGGTCTGAAGGTGCTGATTTAAGTGTCTCTTGTGTTAGATGTCATTTTGCAGCTGAAGCTAATCTGTAACTGAAAGTTTTGACAGAAAACTGTTTGTAAATTGCACAATGGGAAGTAGAGGATCATAAAAAAATATTTTCAAAAAATGGTGTTTCTTTTTCACTGCAGCAGTTCTCTTTATTCAGTTGTGAAAGCGTTCAGTTTTGAACAAAATGTTACAATGAGCTATAATCTAATTGCTTATGGAGCTTTATTTAAAAAAAAGCCATCTGTGGAGTACAGCTGATTAACCATTCCATTTGCCAAGATTGCATATCTAATAGCCTGCTTTGCAGGGATGGGAAATTTAATTATATTACCATAAGCTCTATTTTTTTTTTTTTTTGCCTTGCACTGTCTGTCTGCAAGCATCACAGACCAGCATCAGCACATGTGTGCAAGTGCTTCCTTTGTGTGTTGCTTGTAGGCTGCTGATAAGGAGATTTAAATGGCTCTGGAAAGATTCTTGCTCCAGGCTGAAGGATGCAATAGAAATTCATTCAGGTTTTCAATGTGAATGACACAAACTGGAGGTAGAATGCATCATTCATATGTAAAGGATGTTGTTGTGTGGAGCTGCCAAGGTCTGATAACAGGGGCTTGTGTGGAGGGCAGGCAAAGCTCCCTCCTAAATCTTCCAGCGTTTGCTAACAAGGTGTTAGGTTGTTGTGGCAGTTTTACTGGATAAAATAAAGTGTGTTTATGCAAAAAGGCTTGCTTGTGTAACTGTGCACTAATCCTTATTTTGCTGACTAGATACCTGCCTAAACTCACTGATTGGCACTGACAGAAGTTCAAAGTTATTCTTTTCCTTCCTTTGAACAGTGATCCCACTTTATTATCCTAATTTTACAATATGTAATGAGATATAATCAGAATTAGATAAAACAGTATGGAGCTGTCAAAATCTCGTGCAGTTTTAACTCTTTAGTGTGTCTAGTTCTGTCAGGGGGAATTCTCAAAGGGGTAAATTAAGCAGGAGTGATTCCTGGGGTGTTTCTGTGTGCTCATCCTCTCCTGGGCTATGAATTCCTTGGTATAAAGTTCTGGAGTGTTTCATGGTTTTGATAGAAATTAAAATCAAGAGCGGTGCAATTTGACATTGAACTAAAGAAACATGATTAGGTGAGATAAAGTGGGAATTTACCCAGCTGAGGTCACTTACAGAGGGGCTGGATTAAACACTCATTCAGGTGTAAGCTGAGGTTTAGGAACCAAATTGTGTAGGCATAATAAGGAGCTCCTTTATGTAAAACCTGGAAATGCAGATTTCTTACGGATAAATTAAGGAACTTTGCTTTTATCTCTTTTGTTTTTAGTGTTCCTTCTTTACTAATGCCACTCCCAGGTACTAAGCCAGCTGATAAATATGCTGTGTTTAAAGGAATGGCAGCTGAGAAGCCTTCTGAGAGTGCAGCTGCTTTTGGAGGTAAAAGGACAAATACACAACCACTGTGAGCAATTTACTGTACACTTTCATGTATCTTCCTTTTGGCATTGATAAGATATTAATATTTTAAAAATCAGAGCAATTAATATCATGTTGGCTGTATGAATTAATAATTTTTCTGTCTGAATTCATCATTTCTCTGTGTAAATGTGTTTGTTTTCTCCTCTTCTCTAGATGGGGGGGACAAGTACAGCGCTTTCCGAGAATTAGAGCAACCAGCAGAAGGCAAATACTTGGGTAAGCACTGGGCCTTTATTGCATTTTCATCATCATTTTTAGCATTTCCCTTTGAGCTGCAGAATTCCCATCCCTGCAATTCTAAAATAATGGTGGTGCTGCTTCTCTAAAAAACTTGGTAGGAAGTATCTTGAGAAAACAGGGCAATATCCTGTTGGAACAATGTGCTGATGGTATTTCTGGAAGGTTAGCTTCTCCTCTGGGTGCTCCTGAGTTTTATTTTAAAGTAGTGATGTGGTTGGGATTTGTTTTAAGTAAGGAGTCATTCATTTATGAAACCCCTGTGGTGTTTTGTGAGCTTCTCATGCTTGGAACCTCTTCAGGATTAAATGCTTGCAGTAAAATGAAATAACATTTGATCTCTTTCTGTACATGTTCTAATATATAGAAAGTTGCTGTATTTGCCTGCTGTCAAGGTCTGACCACTCTTAACCCTTTCACCAGCTTACATTTCTAATGGAAAAGTTTGCAATTCTTCAGTAAGTTTAGTTTGCTGTGCTGTTGTAGTTTCGATCAATGAGTAGCAATTTCAGGAATATTTGTATTGTTGCTGAGCCAAATGAATTGGTTTGGAGGGGAGGGAGAATGGAATAAAAGGTCAGGTGTAGTTGTAGTCCTTTACTGCCATTATTAAGGGTTTGCTTTTAAATCTTGGTTAAACTGATTAAAAGTCTGACACTGTGGTAGCTGAAGAATTAAATGTGAGCGGTGTGTTTCTAAAACAGAAAAAAAAATCTATTTATTGGACACTTGCCTTCAAGTAAGCATCAATACTTTAAAATTACAAGTAGTCCAAGTATGTACACGCTGGTGAATGGGTTAAACAATGTTTTCATGTTTAAAAGAAGAAAGTTATAAAATTAGCACACCAAAATATTTAATGTAAATTCGATGAAAACATTGTTACCTCATGTTGGTTTTGTCTCAGCCATCTGGTGATCCCCCCTGAAAAAGCTGCAGTATTTCAGAGGGAGGAAGGGAGGAATTGCTTCCATAAAAAGCAAATACTTTATTGGTATAAGTGAAATCCAAAATTGCATTCATTGTTTGGCAAACATGAAGAGGATGAGGTGGGGAGAAGAACTTGCATGGAGGCCAAATAAGGCAGTATCGATCTCCTTTTGAATCTATTTGTCCTGGTGTGTTTTGATATTAACCCAGTGTAAAGGGAGTTTAATACGACTCTGAGGCTGTTGGAGAGAATTAAGTGTTTGCTGGAGTGAGGAGTAGAACACTGAGCTTGGCACTGGTGTGGCTCGTGGAAGTTGAGTTTGCAGTTCCGTGTGCATCCCGGGGCCTTTCACTTGAGCAGTTTGTGTGAAACCTTCTGACACTGCATGAAATGATTGGCTTGCTTGCATGGTGTGAGTGTGCTGTGTTCATTGGGCAGGGTTTAACTGTTGTTTTCTCCCTGTTTGCATTCCCAGGGGAGAACCTTGCAGAGTTCAAGCCCACAGGAGCCGACGATGGTTTCACAGATTTCAAAACCGCTGACAGCATCTCCCCGTTAGAGCCACCCTCCAAAGACAAAACCTTCCCTGCAGCCTTCCCTCCTCTGCCTGCTCAGCCAAAACAGCCAACACAAGCCAAGACCCCTTTGAACCTGGCAGACTTGGAGCTCTTTTCCTCTCCTGGAGAAAACAAGCAGCCATCCTTCCCACCTGCGTTTAACGCCTCGAAACCGGGCTCCTTTCCCCCCCCACCCCTTCCATCCTCCTCTGCCCAGCCAGCACCGGGCAAAACTTCCAGCTTAGCCGATGACTTTGGAGAGTTCAGCCTTTTTGGGGAATTTTCTAACGGCGCCTCAGCCGGTGGACAAGATGACTTTGCAGATTTTATGGCTTTCAACAACGGCGGGGGGTTTTCCGAACAAAAACCCGACGACAAATACAATGCACTCAAGCTGGAGGCCGGCCCCGGAGCTCAGGCTGGCTCCTCAGGCGGCCCAGTGAAGGGTGGGCAGAGCTCTGGCACCGCTGCTACTCCCACCAAATACGACATCTTCAAGCAGCTGTCCCTGGAAGGCTCCGGAGCGGCCTCGGAGGAGGCCAAGGACGGCGCGCTCTCCTCGGTGAAGGGCGACGATGACTTTGCCGACTTCCACTCCAAGTTTTCCTCCAGCGGCGCCGAGAAGTCTCTGGTGGACAAAGTGGCAGCTTTCAAGCAGGCCAAAGAAGACTCTGCTTCCGTGAAATCCCTGGATCTGCCTTCCATCGGCGGCAGCAGCGTGGGCAAGGAGGACTCCGAAGACGCGCTGTCTGTTCAGTTTGACATGAAACTGGCTGATGTGGGAGGAGATCTTAAGCATGTCATGTCTGATAGCTCTTTGGATTTGCCAACAGTTAGTGGCCAGCATCCGCCAGCAGCAGGTGAGGAACTGGTTAGATTGCTCTGGTAACGTAGGTGGTGCAGATTCCGTGTTCTCTGTGCTCAATTACAGTATTATGCACTCGTCTTTCAGTAGTGGAAGACTCCTCGGTGTGTGTCCCCGCCAGCCACGGCCCCTCAGCGGGGCACTCTTTAGTTTTTGTCTTAGAAGACTATAAATATAAATAGCTGGAACAGTTTGAACTCCAGGCCAGTTTATTTTTGAGATTTAACATCATCACACTGGTACCTGTTCGCTATTGGCGCTGAAGGGACTCGAGTGGAAAATATTCCAGTGCAAACAATGTCATTCCATTTATATCGACAAGATGATGGCAGAGTCTCACTTTAATCTCCTGTTTTCCACAAAGCATTTGGCCTGGGGACTTCCCCTGCTCGGGCTCTTCCCAAGGGTCACTAATTGGGGCCGTTAATGAGAAGCTGACTAATCACCACCACCAGTGTATTCCCCCTACAGTGGGGCTCAGGCTGGGTAGCCAGGATTTTGCAGGACTGCAGTTGTAGAGTGTTCCACACACCTTCCAGTGTTAAATCCCTCGTGGGAATCATTGGGCCAAGGGGCTGCAAGTGCTGGCCTCATGATTGGGAGCTCTTGGATCTAAATTTAAACCACGGGACTTTCTCTTTATCCTTATCAGGTTTCCACCTTCTTTAATTTCCCTTTATGACGACATTCCTGAGGGAGTGAACTGACCATCTCTGACCTGATCACATATCATAAAACAAATTTCCCAAGTGTCCTGCTTTTTCTTTTCATATATACATAGGAGATAAGCTGTAGTTAAAAGTTCTGTGGCCTTCAACAACATGGGAACCATTACTGTGTTCTAGGACAAGTTTTATGCAGTCAAAGGCTTTTTTTTTTGAATGGGGGAACATACAAACTGTAAATGTAAAAGCTCTTACTGCAAGAATTGGTTATTTCCACATGAAATATTTCTTCCATTTTTTGCAGATATGGCTAGAGAAAAAAAATATACAGTACTGTAATTTTGCATTATATGATATTTTTAAGTAGGGGAGAGAATTAAGTCGGCAACTTCGATGTGGAAGATACTCTCGAACAGGGTACAAAATATCAGGAATAATTTATTAGCAAAGACATTTAATTTTCATATTACTGCTTGGGAAAACTCCAAGTCGAGTGAGCTGTCAAAACGTAGCACCAACAGTGTACTCTTGAATGTTTACTTTGGGTTGGAAAGCACTTTTTCCTAATATTTTTCTAGCCTCCTTTGGTGGTAGTTTGACTTGTGTAGCTCTTTACAGGACGTGTGCTTTTGCCACAGCAAGCCGTGATGAAAAATTGCTGCTTGTGGCAGGAAAGCCTCTTCTTTTTGGTTTGTTTCAAGGGGTTAGCCCTTCATGTGCTTGTTGCTAAACTTTTGAACTCTGAAGTATTAATTAGAAGCTATTTTTATTAAACTTAACTCTGTATTCTCCTATGGTGCCAAGTTAGATGTTATTCCAAAAGGGAGAGTTTTGCTCCATTTACCCGTTTGGATTCGGTGGCAGGACGTGCTCTGGACACTCTGCTACAAACACTCCTGTGCTCATGTGTTCCTTTCTGTGTGTTTGATGCATTTCAAGCTGTGAACTGCTGATGGTCAAGTCCTTTTTTTTTTTTTTCTTCTCTTTTTTTTCAGTTGAAGTCAAAAAGCAGATTTTTTTTTTTTCTTTTTTTTCCTCCTCGTTTCCTCGGATCTGTAAATGTAATGTCAAAAAGGGACAGTTCTCCCTTTTGTCACCTCCCTGCTGGGAGATTGTCCCGGGGAGCTGCATGTGTGCAAGCCCTGTGTCACATCTCCAGGGGAGCAGCAGCAGGACAGAGGTGCTGGGAGGTGATGGGACTTTGTGATGTGCCCACACAGAGGTGTTTGTCCCTTGGCTCTGAGCTTTGACATTTGTAGCTTCCAGGTATGGGCAGGTAGGTGCTTATGCTGGGAATTAGGGAGAAATCCTTGGCTTGCTTCCCATGCCAGGGCCCTGTGGTCTCTTGAGGGATGAAAGGTTTCCAGTTTTTCTCTCTCTGGAGGGGACACAGTCTCTTTAAAGTGGGCTCTGAACTCTCTGTGTGGAAGGTAGACGATACTAACGTTGCCTGATTTCTCTTGCATTTACTCCTATAACCCTTTGAGCACTGGCTGCATGCTGTTAGTTTAAACCAGGCTGCTTCTTTTACACCAAATTTACTTTTCACTCCGAGTTGAGAGCATTTGAATGAGCACCTGGGGTGACCCTGATTTGTTTTTCCTGCCAAAGGTTGCAGCAAGAGGAGCCCTGCCCTGGGCACCCTCAAAGGGTTATCTGCTGCACTGACACACCTGTAAAGTACCTTCTTCTTTGGCATTACTGGAGACTCTCTGTATATTTTAATCAACTGCAGGGTTTTGGTTTTTTTTTGCTGCTTTTTCTAATGTCTGATTTCAACTAAACATTTCCTGTGTGAATGTGCCTTTTCAGACCTGCTTTGATATCTCTCTTCTGCAAGTATTGACCTGCATGCTTTACTCTGATACCGCCCTTCCGAGCTCCTCTGTATCACTATCTTTTGTGATCTGTAAGTCCTGCTGTGTTAATAAATATTATCTTGGCATATTTTGAAAACGTGGGGATGTGTGTGATTTGTTGCAAACCAGCAATGTATCTCTTTTTCCTCAAAAAATGCAGAGTTTAAGGTTCTATTGTCCCCTTAAGCTGGCGGGTTCCTTTCTCTTGCAGAGCAGGGTGTGGGTGAGCTGCTTTCTCCTCTTCCAACGCTTTGACCTCGCTCCCTGTGACCTTCTGAATCTTTACATATCAGCCTAAATAATGTTTTTTCCAAAGATCTGTGTTTCAGAGGGATGGAGTGGAGGAAATGTGTGGTGGCAGGGTTGTTTCTGTGAGTTGGCACTGAAAAATCTCAGTTGCAGTCTAGACTTTTATGAGTAGAAGCCCACTCAATAATAACATTCTGATATTTGTTTAGTTAATCCAGTGTGAGTTAACCAGAACCCCAAAGTAAATTTTCCATTTGGGAAGTTCTGCCTTCTAAATATTGAAACTTTCCAACATGAATGACAGCTGCAAATTTGTGGCATGCAATTATGTCACTTCAAATTGCTCCAGCTCCTGAGCCACTGACAGCTTGGGATTAGCATGAAATTAGCAGACAAGGTAGAAAGCTAAAAATAATTGAGATGTGGAATAGTTAAAATGTTGTGGGCTTTTGGTGTTGCCACAGGAGCAGAAACCAGCCCAGGAAAGCAGAATGTGGCTTTTCTTCTTTACACCCAGCTGGAGAGACTTTAAAAGGGATGAAAAGAAAAAGGGAGAAAACCACAACACCCCTCCTTGGTTCTGGAGATCAGCAGGCCGTGCCCAGCCCTGAAGGTTTTTAAACCAAAACTTTGAACACAAAGCTGAGCCCTAATTGTGCAGGGCTGGTGCAGTTTGTGTGTGTTCAGCCACTCATCCCTGGAGCAGGGAGAGGAACGCTCATGGCTGTATTTGTGATGTTTTTGTCCAGACTTGACAGTCAGATTGCCTCCCTTGCCCTCATCTGGGTTAATTCTGCACCCAGAAGAGCTCATCCACCCTGGTTTATCCCGGGAAGGCTCTGGCAGGGAGGGTGTGGATGTGTTGGCCATGGCCTTCCCAAGGGCCTCGGTGGCACTGAGCTCCCAGTGCCAGCTCAGGGGTTTTATTTTGCTGTGAAATGTTGTTTGTCACGATCATATCAAAATAATTAGCAAATCCTGTAATTCCACAAGCTTTGAAGGCTTTTCTCTCCTGTTTCCTTGATTTTCATGTCTCTTGCAGTCAGCATTATTGATGGTTTCCACCTTAGCTACGGCCACTCTTTAGAGAAAGCAAATGGGAATAATTCCCTTATTGTTAGCTGCTCCCAGCTGAGAATTGAGCTTTGGATTTTTCTGTTTGCTGCCAGGCATGACACTGCTAGCAGCAGTGCATGAAACTCTGTGTTTCTGAGCCCTTTCCTCAGGTGCAGCCAAGGGGAGGCAGTGAGCTGGTGCCTGTCCCCAGGCAGGCTCTGGATTCCTGCTCAGGGGATGTTCCCAGGGTAACAGCCCTGCTGCTGCTCTGCTGGGAACAGAGCTCCACACCTACCACCTGTGTCACCCTAATAACCAAAATGTGCCACCAAAATCAGATTTATTCATCAGGCTTTCACAGCCACTGAGATACAAAACCCTGAAAGTCTCCCGTGCTGGCTGAAATCCCTCCATTTATTCCAATGTCCCTGAATTGTCTTTCTCAGTTTTCTTCAGGCAGTCACTAATGCTGTCAAGGCTTTTCCTTAAATGATTAAACTGTTGACATTGAAGGCTCCAGCTTGTAATTTGCCTCGAGCCATAACTTAATCCTTGGTAGTTGAAATAAATTATTATAGTTGGCTCAAATCAGGGGTGGCAAGTTTTTCTGTAGATGAGATAAGACTAGGAAACAGTGTTTTCACTGTATTTCATCCTGCTTGCAGCCAGTGCTCTGCCTTGGCTGGCTCCTGCAGGAGCACCTGGTCCCAGGTGATGATCAGGCAGCTTGGACTTGGGGTTCCACATTCTTCTTCTTCATACTTCTCACTAAACTGTTTTAGGATTGCTTGAGCTGTTAGCACTGACTCTGAATGCAGTGTTTTCTCTGTAATGTAATATTCCTAGAAAAAAAGCTTATTCACTGGAGTGATCCTTCTGGAATTAGGCAAAAAAAAAAAAAAAAAATCAAATGTGCAGAATCAAACAGTTACATTTCACCTGACCTCTTCAGAGGTTTTGTGTCTGCCTGAATTCACACACAGAGAATCTTGACTCTTAGTTTGTGAATAATTAAACTGTTGTTCTGCCTCCCCTGCCCTGCCCTATTGATTGCAGGTCAGTTCAGGATTCCCCCTGGAGCCTGCTGCTGATCCTGCCTGTGCCTGAGCCAGGGTTGGATCAGCAGTGCCCTGACCTGGGCCTTGAGGATGTGTTTGCAGCTCAAGATCTTAGCAGTTATCAAAGGAATAATTCCCACGAGGATGTGAGTGTGCAGATCCTGAGGGTGGGATCATCACTCCTCCCTTTCCCTCCCAGGAGCACCAGAACCAGGGCGAGGCTCAAATCTTGGCTGGGTTCTGGAGTCAACACTGAGTGAAGGGAGAGCAGAGGTTGCCTGGTAGCTGGTGGCATTTGCAGCATCCCAGGATTAATTACAGCTGGCTCACGTGTTGGAGATGCTTCTGGCTCTCTTTCATGCAAAGCTTTCCTTTCCCTTCTTTAAACAAAAACTTGAGAGCACAGGGTGTGGTCTGTGGTGATAAATCACCAACCTCAGAGCTTTCTCCTGTGCCCGGAGCAGGTGATTTCATCTCTCTCTGTTTACCCTCTGCAAACTGCTGCTCTGCACATTCAGAATTCGAGTGGCACTTGGAGATGTTGGCTGTGTGCAGGGGGGCTCAGGTGTGGATTTTGGGATGCTGTCATGGACAAAGTGGCAGCTGCAGGGAGGCCCTGGGGAGGAGCTGATGGGTGACACGCTGAGCCGTGGCAGTGGCCATTAAACTGTGCTGTGTTTGCTGGGTTTTTCATTAGCCATGGATGTGGGTCATGCCTGGGGAGCAGCCTGCAGCCTGGCCTGCTCTCCCCTTCCAGTGAGATGCATAAACCAAGGCAGAAATGGTTTGTGAGAATGGTTTTTAATCCTGGGGCTGGCGTGGCTGCAGTGAATAAAGAGGACAGCTGGGAAGTCAGCTTATGCCCAGTGTGCCAGCCTGCTCAGCCCTTGGTGTTCAGCACCAGGATCTCAGCCCCACTGAGGCTCAGGGAAAACCTTTTGTGGTCTGGGGTTGTGTCCCTGCAGCGGCCACGTCTCTGATCCAAGCTGACAATTGTTCCTGCTGCAAAACAAATGCCAAAGGAAGGACTGGTTTGCTGGGGAGGGGGCTGTGCTCTCTTCAAAGCTGCCCAGCTCTGTGTGCCTTCCCTGGGGATCAGTCTCAGTCTGGAGGTGAAAGCTCAGTGAGGTGGGAGCAGCCAGAGCCCCCGGGCACTGCAGGCTCTGATCTCGCACCTGCCCCTGGCAGGGAGAAGAACCCATTGGGCCATGTAATCACCAGGTGGGTATAAATGTTTGGAGCTTGCTGCAAAATAATTGGATTTTCTCTAGACTTAGCTTTTTACAAACTATTTATTCCGTGAAAACATGATCTCTGCAATATCCCTGTCAGTGCTGGCACCTGGAAGTTTGACGAGTCGGCCGTGCGGCACTGCAGGAGCCCTGATAAGCTCAAACAGGATTTCTGGGCTTGCTTAGATCCTTGCAGCGCATTTTTTTGTACTTTATTTGTATCAATGCATGAATATGAAATTAAAGTGCATTAATGCTTTATCAGAGGAATGGAAAAGTCAGCCTAGTCTTCTGTGTGGTTGGGTTTGATAAGATGAAATAGTGCATTAAAGGTGTTTGAGCTGTAACGTTTATATTTTGATTGTAGATTCTGCAGCCAGAAAACTCAACTGGTGATCTGTGCAGCCTGGACTGGCCAGACACTTTTGTTTTTTTGGTGTTTCTTCACTACCATAGTGGTGCGGTGACTTTCAGCTTAAATTGTAAGACAGCATTCAAAGGTCTAGGCTTGCATTCATTGAACAGAGAAATTTCTGTATGAAACCCTGAGGTATTTTCCAGATTATTTTGTGCACACTCCAGTCCAAGCCTCAGTGGGCCAACAATTCACTCTGTCTGTCCTTGCAGCTCCTCCAGGCTCTCGGCAAGTTGCTCTTAGGCGGCGTGGAGAGTTGAGGGTTTGAACTTCAGCTCCTAATTGTGGGGCTTTGTTTCAGATGTGGATGACTTAAAGGGTGGCCCCTTTGGAAGCTGTCCCAGTGGCTCTGCACTCGGCAGCCTGGCGAGCTACGAGTGGTCCTGCTCCGACAGGGACGACGTCCAGCAGGCCAAGAGGCTCTCCTGCCCCTCCCAGCCCGCGGGGAGCGGCTCCTCCGCCGCCACCTCGGTGCTCCAGAAGAAGGAGACCCTGTTTGGCAGCTCGGAAAACATCACCATGACGACAGTTTCCAAAGTGACCACCTTCTCCAGCGAGGATGCTTTGCAGGATGTTTCCTTCGCCGCCTTTGCCAACTTTAAGGACTCGGGGCCGGTGTCCGGCGCCCCGAGCGACGACGACGTCGGGGACTTCGGGGACTTTGCCAGGATTCCCTCGGAAGCTCAGGATGCAGCAGCAGCTGAGGCGGCCCTGGGTGCTGATTTCCTGGCTGGAGTCACCTCCGAGCTGCGGGGAGAGGCCACGGATGAGTTTGGAGAGTTCCAAAGTGAAAAACCAAAAATCAGCAAATTCGACTTCCTGGTGGCAACTTCCCAAGGCAAGGTGAAATCCAGTGAGGAGATGATCAAGAGTGAGCTGGCCACCTTTGACCTGTCTGTGCAAGGTAAGCCTGCCCACGGCGGAGGGACCTCAGGATGCATGTGCTTATCAAAGGCTGCTTGTCCTAATTGAATTATAAATTAGCTAATGGGGATTGTTCCAGAGGCTGCTGGAAACGACCTGAATCTTCTCATTGATTTCCCTGGCATTTGGAGCGGGTCTTTTTCTACAAGGGAAATATTTGTTGTGCCAAAAACCTGTAAGAATTGAGGGACTGGGGAAATCTGCAGCAGTCACTGAGTAAAGAGAAATATTTGTTCTTCTGGAGGAACGGGACAACCCTTGCTGCCACTTCATTCATTTTAAATAGCCTGGGTCTTCAGAGTAAAGGAATAACTTTGTACAACCTGACTTTTTAGGGTCCCACAAGAGGAGCCTGAGCCTGGGGGACAGAGAAATCAGTCGCTCCTCACCCCTGCCAGCTCTGGAGCAGCCCTTCAGGGACCGCTCGAACACCCTGAGCGAGAAGCCAGCCCTGCCCGTGATCAGGGACAAGTACAAGGACCTGACTGGGGAGGTGGAGGTAAGGAACTGCCTGGGACACACCTGGGCTGGCTCTCACATCGAGGGGCTTCTGTGTGCAGCTTTTTGGGGCTTCACCTGTTCGAGTGTGGCTGTGACTGTGAGGTGGTGCCCGGGTGCAGTTGGATGTTGTGAGTGGAACCTGGGAGTTTCTTCTGTCACGTCTTCAAAGGGAAGTGGGAAAACACAGAATGTTGTCTGAAACACAGAATCACTTGACCTTGCAGCCTGAGTTTATGACTGGAAATTAGTTACAGTTTCAATCTAATCCCAGCTTTGGCAGAGGCCGTTCGCTTTGGGAAATGGCAT
Source organism: Aegithalos caudatus (assembly GCA_013389925.1). Taxonomy (NCBI): domain Eukaryota; kingdom Metazoa; phylum Chordata; class Aves; order Passeriformes; family Aegithalidae; genus Aegithalos; species Aegithalos caudatus. Next base: position 207,156 of record WEIU01001106.1, on the reverse strand, counting down.
CGCTTTCTGGCTGTGTGGTAGTTATTTCTCTTGCTCATCCTGAGAAGAGATTGGAAAAGGACTCACATGAAATTCTGCTAATCCCCATTGCTAGAACAGCAGAGTGTGACAAATGTGCCAGGAGGAGGTGTGTGCAATGAAACCTTTTACCCACTCCTGTATGTTCTCCTTTTGAAACTCGTTCCCATTCCCAGAAATCAAATTTTAGAGTTCAGGTGCAGAGAGAATCTTCAAAGAACGGGGAGAAATTAGGAACAGATCTGGTAAAAGTCCATGCAGCTGATCTACAAATAGCCTCTTAAAAATACCTGTCTGCTGTGTGTCTGTTGTGTAGGAGAGAGGGAGGGAAATGTGTGTAGGAACAGGACTGAGCCTGTCCTTCTCTTTGCCCCAGGAGAGCGAGAGGTACGCCTACGAGTGGCAGAGGTGCCTGGAGAGTGCCCTGCAGGTGAGTGTGGCACCTCCTCCTCCTCCAGATCCTCCCCTCCTCCCTGCAGGACCTGCCTCTCTCAGGGTTTGACACCAACAGGCACAGGGAGTGTGGGAATCAGCCCTGGGAATTGCAGTTTTTTAAACCAAAAGCTGCCACCTCCTCGGCTGAACGCCCCACACTAATCTCCCTGTCACTGGGGATTAGTTTGGCTTCTCCCTAAACATTCCAGCTCTCTGGTTGGAGGGGTGGTCCCATGTTTGGGTGCCCAGTATTGTGTGTTCAGGACACTGGAACCAGTGCCTGGCTCCTCAGGGCTTCCTGAGGGGCAGAACTGATGTTGTGCTGTGCCCAGGGACCATTCCTGTGCTGCTGGCAGATATTTCACAGCCAGAGCAGGGCTCCCCAACATTTCTTCTTTGCATTTGGGTATTAAAGAGCCAAAGTGTGAATGCTCTTATTAAATTAGACAGCAAGGCATGCATGCTCTTAAAACTCTTATTTTGGTAATGAAAGTATTGGGGGGAATACATTAAGGTTTTAAATGTTCATACTTTCCCCTGATCTACTTAAGCAGGAGTGTATAAAAACATGTGATGGAGTGTGGCAATCATTTCTTGTTTAATTTGCCTCCTTTTCTGAATAACAGTTTCTGCTGGGGGCAGTCTTATTTGTAATGATTATTTAAAGATAGAAACCCCATCATTTTATGAAATTCATTTCCACCAGGTCATAAAGAAAGCAAATGACACCTTAAATGGAATCAGCAGTTCATCTGTTTGCACTGAAGTTATCCAGTCTGCTCAAGGCATGGAATATTTACAGGGTATGTTTTAATTCTCACGTGTTTTACACTGTAACTTCTTCCCTAAAATACAGGAATATAGAATCACTCCTCCCCAAATGGCATCATTTTTAATCTTAATCTTTGCCTGCATCTGAATAATGAAGAACTCTTCTGCCAAATAAATGTTAACTCCAGCTTTGAACTGACCCTCCATGGCCACCCCCCTGTGCCACTCTGTTTTTGCCATTTCTGAGTTTGAGGATCCAGGGCTTTCTCTGCAATCCTCCCCTGTTTTACACCCACAGGGGTTGTTGAAGTCTACAGAGTAACAAAGAGAGTGGAGCTGGGCATCAAAGCCACTGCTGTCTGCAGTGAGAAGCTGCAGCAGCTGCTGAAGGATATTGACAAAGTGTGGAACAACCTGATCAGCTTCATGTCCCTGGCTGCTCTGACGGTAAGACCCAAATAAGCTGCCTGGTTACTAAAACAAATGTCATCACTTTATTCAGAGAGGCTCTGCAGGGTGTGCTGACTTGACAGTTTGTGTTTCTTCTCTTGGAAAATGGAAATGAACTTATTTGTGAAAGCCAGTTTAAAACCCTCTAAAAAACCTGTTATTTATGCACAAACGTGGTCTTGTCTTAGTTCCTCAATGATTTAGGTGATGTCCTGGGTGTCTGTGGGCATCTCCAGTAAGGCAAGTTTAACAAAATCCAAATAAACCATTTTACAGAGCCAGAATGACATGGACATGTCTTTTTTTTACATATCCCTGGAATTGGCTTTAATACTCACCATTCCATCACACACAGTGGAGCAACACAGGAACAACTCAGCTGTTTTCCCTTCTCTCTGCATTTGGAAATGCTTGAGTTTGTTTTGGTTCCTGCCACAGACTAAACAGCTTTTCCTGCTCTGCATTGCCAGGAAAAGCTCCCAGACAGCCTGGTAGGAGCTGGGGAGCTTTGGACAGGCAGGGATGGGCTGAGGGGTGGCCCTTTAGAGCAGGAGCATCCCATGGGAAGGGGCTGCAGAGGAGCTGGGACAGAGAGGGGCACTCAGAGGTGCAGAATAGACACAAACAGGAGGCAAGAAAATCACCCTGCCATTAAATACCTTGTGGGGTTTGTGTTGCAGGAGATACAATGTGCAAAATGACTTCCTTTAACCATGGAAAACCTGATAATTTTAGGGACTCACCCATCTGTGTGTGCTTTATACTGACTGAGACTGGATCCCTTTGACTCAGTGCATATCCAAGGAGCCTTCAGGATCAGCACATCCCACCAAGCATCACTGGGCAGATCATTACCATGGGGAGGTTTCCACTGAGCATTTTAATTTGTGGCTTCCTCCTTGCACTGCAGCTGTGCCCACAAAAGGTTTTTCCTTCCCAATAAACATTCATTTATGAGTAAGGCTTGGAATTCTTGGTTTCTGCTTGAAATACCCATCTCCAGCTCACTGTCATTCCCTGCAAGGCAGGTATTATAAATGATCAGCCCCTTTTTACACACCTTTTGCACATTTTAAACCTCCCCAGGTATTTTGGTGATGTCCTGTGATGCACAGAGCCTGCCATCCTAGGAGATTTATATCCTCAGTGTTTTACTGCCTGGAAGGGGAATTTGATCAAGCTGGATTCACCTGTTTGAACTCTGGCATTGTCAATAGGAACAATCCCAAGAGCTATCAGGATCTTTTCCTAATTTAAACAGTGGATTAAAACACAGCTGCTAAAGTGCTTTTCCCTGGAAGATTACAGGGATTACCTGAGAGTCCAGAGCTTGGCCCTGTGCTCTCTGAGCCACAGCAGCTCCTGGCTCGTGGCTGCAGCTGAAGTTCAAGCACACCAGGAGCTGCAAGCAGTGACTGCTCACATGCACACACAGTCCAGCTGAACTTACCAAACACCAGGGACTCAGGGCTCCTGCATTCCTCCAAATCCCCCCTTTTCTGGCTGCTCTTCCCCACGGGATTCACTGGAGGGGGTGGCACCCACACCTCTGGTGTTGCAGCCACGGATCCTAAATGATGCAGAAGTGCCAATTAACTGCAGAGAAGGATTCCAGCTCCCAGGCATGTGCTTGGAAAGGTTAATTTTATCTTTTAAAGGATTTTGTTACAAGGTAATTTTATGCACAGCCTTGTGGTTTTTCACAGCAAATTGCAGGATGACCTTCTCATTTGCTTCACTCATGCATTTGGTAAACAAATATTAGAGTGCCTTTATTAATTTGATTGATCTACTTAGAGATTAAAGGGTGGGGTTTTTTTTTTCAGGTTTCCAATTATTCTCCAGCCATTCAGCCAGGCAGCGTGAGCAGCATACCCAGAGTGTGGATTAAGACACAAATGGCCTGGGATCACACCATTTTTTAAGCTTCTTGCATTTCTGGTCATTGCTTTTATTTGCATTACTATTTTCATGCAAAATTTGAACAGTTTTATATCGTCCTTGTGCAGTGTTTTAATTGATCATTTATCCTGTGGCTGAGATGTGAGGTTAAGTACTGGAAAAGTGACCACAGTAATTTATTATTTACAGGTTTATTCTCCCACCCTTTGCCTCTCTTTAACCTGAGCGTGGCTGGTGGCCTGAGTTCCATGGTTTGGTTAACCTTCATATCCCATTTTGTACTGCTCTGCCATACTGGAGGTTCAAAATAAAACCCCAAAAGAGAAAACCAGCTGCCCTTTTTTGCTGAGGCAATACCAGGGAGTCCAGAAAAGAGAAAACCAGCTGCCCTTTTTTGCTGAGGCAATACCAGGGAGTCCAGGACAGTGAGCCCTGCTGCAGCCACCTCCCCAGGGCTGGCTCCCTCCCCACAGCTGCACAAACACCTGCAGAGTCTCTGTTTGCCTTCCCCCAGTTCCCAGTGCTCCTTCCTCCCCTCTGGATGTGGGAATGTGCAACTCAAGAATTCCTTCCTTTGTAGCTGAGGCCTTTTTGAAGGCTTGGAGTGTTATAAATCTGGGTGTTATAAATCAGTGCTGATGGAGATGGCAGACCCATCCTGACAGCTTTGATGACTGTCACCCCTGCCATGTGACACGCTGCCTCTTGGTGCTCAGTGATTTTTATCATGATTTATCAAACTTTCTCAGGCACTGCAAAGGCCTGAAATGTCCCTGTCTCCTTCCTTTAGCCAGATGAAAACTCCCTGGATTTCTCTTCTTGTATGCTGCGCCCAGGGATTAAAAATGCCCAGGACCTTGCCTGTGGAGTGTGTCTCCTAAATGTGGATTCCAGAAGCAAAGTAAGTGTGGTGCCCAAACTCCTTTGGAATTTACAGACTGAACTTCCATTTATAGAGCCCCAGACTGGTCTGGGTTGGAAGGGACCTTAAAGCTCACCCAGTGCCACCCCTGCCACCTTCCCCTGTCCCAGGCTGTCCAGCCTGGCCTTGGACACTTCCAGGGATGGCTGTGTTGAAAAAAGTGTTCATGGTTATAGTTTGTAAGCTCTGACCTCGTGGATGGGTCTTAACAAAATCTTATAATCAAATTCCCAGTGTTCCTTGGGCTTTGGTGTGACACAGCTGTGGAGAGAGGGTTGAGTTTAATTGTTTGTAATGGGCAAGGAACTGGGAAACCAAGATTTTTAGAAGTATACATATTTTTTTTAACAAACAAAAATGACTTTTCTTCATGAGATGGCTCACCAGAGGGGACTGTTGCCATTAGCAGAGAGGGACTCCCAGGACATGTGCAGAGTTGTGCCAACCAGTTAAAAATAGAGGCACTTTTCCTGACTTTTTGGTTTCAACGTTATTTCAGAAAGAAGAGAAACCTGTGGAAGAACTTCCCAAAAAAGTATGAACCTGTGAAAGACATTCTTTCTAGACTCATTCTTCTTGAGTGTGGAAGGCTGAGCTGCTAATGGGCTCTCAGCTGTCATTCTCAATTGTACCAATCATTAATCCTCTCCTCCAGTCATGTTTTGTGGCTGTTAACTCTTGATCTGATCCACTAACATGCTCCAGAGCCTCCCCCTGTCTGTCTGCATGCTGTACCTTGTGCCCAGCTCTCTGGTTTTGTGCTCCTTTCTGTTGTGTGCTAGAAAATCCCTGAGTTCCTGAATTTGTGCTGCCTGTGTGTCTGTAGCAGGAGAGGGGGGATTTCAGGGGCTTTGTGCTGGAAATATTGACTTTTGGCTTTGTGTAGCAGGCAGTGGCATTTTTAGAAATCTCTGCAGGAAATCCAGGGTGTGGAGAGCAGGGCTAGGATATTTTTTTTTTAAAGGGAGCTGTGAGGCATTGGAAAAGTATCTCCTAGCAACAAACAGCGAGGTGGTTTCAGCCTGTTCATGGCTTCACACGCTCAGAGGCTCCTATTGTAAAGCAGCTGCAATTAACAGGGGGAAGGAGATCAAATTCAACCTGAAATAACACTAACAGCAAGAATTGCACCTGCCTAACCCACAGCCAGGCTGGAGCCAGGGAAATAAAGGCAGGAGCTGTCTGCTGGCAAGCAGGACAAGCTTTTCCTGGGGTAGGGAGATGGAGCAGAAGCAGAAGGTGCAGGGAACAAGGTGAGTTAGCTGCCAGAGATGGGGCAGAAGGTGCAGGGAACAAGGTGAGTTAGCTGCCAGAGATGGGGCAGAAGGTGCAGGGAACAAGGTGAGTTAGCTGACAGAGATGGGGCAGAAGCAGAAGGTGCAGGGAACAAGGTGAGTTAGCTGCCAGGGGTCAGGCCAGGGCTCCCTTCCTGAAGGTTTTGTCCACCTGCAACTAAAACCAAACAGAGTTGATGGGGTGGTGTGCTCAAGGGAGAGCCCTGTGCTGTTTTCCCCTCTAGGTTTGGAGCCTGGAGGGATCAGACTCACACTGTCTCCATTCCTCTTGCAGGCCTTTAATTCTGAGACAGATAACTTCAAGCTGGCCTACGGAGGGCACCAGTACCACGCCAGCTGTGCCAACTTCTGGATCAACTGCGTGGAGCCCAAACCTCCAGGTCTCATCCTGCCAGACCTGCTCTGAAAGCAGCTGCACTGCAGGGGGAGCCTTGGCTCTCATCCTGCAGGACTTGGGGTAACTGCTGTGGTGGAGGGGCTGGAGCTGGGGGCAGGCTTTGGGGTTGATTTTGGATCTAAAAATCAATGGAGTAAAGCCACTGTTAGAGAGGGTGAAGGATTCCCTTGTAATGGCCAAGGTTTCAGAGATAATTGGAAAATATGTAGTATGGCAAAAAAAAGTGGCATTTCAGTCTTTGTGAAGATGAAAATGTTATCCTGTGTAAAAGCAGCCTGGTAACCATGTGCATAAACCTGGGAGATGCCAGCATGGAGCTTCCCAGAGAACCTGGAATGCTGGGCTGATTTGCATAGAAAAAACCACTTAAACACTTGAAGTCTGTATTTGCAAGCAAATCTTTTCCTTAACGTTTTTGGGACACAGACCTTGATGTTCTTTAAGCATTTGCTGCTGTGATATCACAGCACATGAGTCACAGCAGCATCCAGGCAGAATGAATTATTGACTCAGAAGGAGAAGCTGCTGCTGGGTGTTTGTACTTCAGTGCTCTGTGTTGGAAGTTGTGCTGGATGCAGGACTGGTTAGTGCTGGAAGGTGAGGACTGGAAAACTGTTGTCATTCTCCCTGTGCTATGTGGATTCTGCAGTGCAGGCAGCTGGAGTTTAACACTCGTGGTGTTTGTTGTAAATACAGATAAACTTCCCTGGGTCTGTCCTGAGCTCCAGGTATGATCTTGTCTCTCCTGACCTTTTGGGAGCTGTGTGGCTGCAGCACTGCTGAGGGCTGGGCTCTGCTGATGCAGCAGCTCTGCTGCTGTGTAGAATCTTTACCTTTTTTGGCTGTGGAGATGCTGTTCCTGATGGGATGGGATGGGATGGCTGTGTTTGCAGTCTGCTGCTACCTGTAGCAACGTGTTCCTGTGACTCAGAGCTGGCAGCACAGGAGTGGGATTTAACACCCAGAGGGATTTAACCCTGGAATCTGGTGGTCTCAGCAAGCTGTGTTTGAAGCAGGCATTGTGTCCCTGCTGGCTTGTGGCTTTTGTAGGTGCCTCTCTGGACAGGTTTGTGTCACAGACCCTCATTAAATGTTACCTGTACCTCTAAAGTACCTGGTTCCTCCTTCAGATCCAATATCCAGGGGACAGTGCAATCACTGGAGTGATGCTTACGGATATCTAAACCTGTGGGAGCTGCAAGAGACATCCCTCGACCCTGTGTAGGTCTGCAGGGAATGAAGTGGGGTGTGAATCCACAGGGGACAACTTTCTCCCTAATTCTTTGGCTTAGTCTCTCAGATCTGTCCCTTTCCTCCAGAGATCTCAACAGCTTCTCCAAGTTAATCCTGCCCCCATTACAAGTACCTGACACTGACCTGTAGTTATTTGCTGAAACAGAAATTACAGTGAGGAAAACGATGCTTTGTATTTAAAAACCAAACAGGCTTAGTTATACGAAACTATTAATTAGCCCAAATGAAAGAATCTTGGCTCAGAGGTGTCTGGCTCCTTCCTTACACCAATTACAATAAATCTCCTCTCTGCCTCAAATTAGCTCATTCATGAAATAAAGCACCCTGGGCCTCCAGCTCCAGCTGATCCAGAGGCAGATTTCCCGTGCTGTGCTTCCCACATTCTGCCCAGGAATTACCAAAAAAAAACCAGGGAAGCAACTCCTTGCTCCTCTCCCTTTCATTTATTAGGTGGGAAAGCGCTCCAGCACCACAGCTTGTGCCCACAGCCCTTGTTTTGCAGCAGTCAGGGGCTGCTGTGCCCCTCAGCAGTGTTCCCACAGCAGTTTGGTGTTCCAGTGGCTGGGAGAGGCTGGTGCTGAGGGAAAAGGACTTTGCTGTGAGCCTGGGTTTCCACCACAGCTCCCCAGCACTTTTCTAGAGAGGATTTTTTCCCCCTAATTAAAAGAAAATGCCACAAATAAGAGGTCATGGTGTGAGATTTAAAGCCCCAGCTGTGTTGTCCCAGGAGCATCTCCAGGGCTGGTGTTCCTGTACCTGTCAGCAGCCCCTCTCTGAGCTGCAGCCAGCCTGTCTTCTGGTCCATGAAAAAGGAATGGGCATTTACAATTCCAGCTGCAGCAGAGCTCACTGGAGGGTGATACCCACAGCAGGGAGAGCAGCAGGCAGCATCCCTGGCTTTGTGGGCAGCAGGGAGGGCACAGGGGAGGCTTTGCAGGGAGATCCCTCCATAAAGGCATTGCACAAGGAGGCTCAGCTGCAGATCCCAGTCATTCCAATGACTCACTGGAGCATTCAGCATCCCAGAGGATGCTGCCAAAGCCCAGTGTCCTTCCAAGCTGTCTCCAAGGTGACAGGATTGTCACAGCCCACCTTCCCCTGCTGCCTCTGCTGCAGGCCCCTGGACACGCTGCCTTCCCTTTGCTTGTGTCCAATTCCAGACCTGTAACTCCATTTCCTGCATGGATTCTCTCACTGGAGAAGAGGAATGAGATTTTCTGTGGTTTTTTTAAATGTGTGTAGATAGATAAAAGGGGCTGCCTTGGCATGACCTGTGGGAAGTGGGGTTTCTGTCTCTTTGTGTATATTTGGAGTTCTGAGGAATTCTTTGCTCAGTTATTTAATGTATTTATGGCTTAACCCCGTTGTGTTCCTGGTGCTTCCCTGCTGTGGCAGCTTCTCCCCAGTGCTGGGGGCTGCTCCAGCCTCTTCCCTGCCCCTCCCTCCTCGTCTGGCTGTGAGTCCCTGCAGCCCCTCCGAGGTCACCCGTGCCCTGGAATTGTCACCCCCTGCACTCACCATTCATCCCAAGGATTTCTCCTCCTGGCTGTGGTGGGAGCAGCTCCGTCCCTGAAACCCCTGCAGGGTGTGGGAGTGAGGCTGAAGCTCAGCCCCAGGCTGAGCAGGAGCTCATGGAAACCCATGGGATGCTCCGAGTCCTGTCAGCTCCATTGGGAACCATAGACTTGAAACAAAACCTGCCTTTCCAATAAAAGCTGCTATTGTACAAACTGCTGCTTTGGATTTACTTTTAATTCTGCACCCTGTATTTAATTCCAGTTCTCAGTGTTCAAATAGGAATGTTATAATTTTATGAAGAAGAGCGATCAGAAAAACTTCTCTTTCTATTGTGATTCTTCTCCTGCCCTCTGGGCAAATGTTATTTTTCTTCCAGAAGTGGTTTTGTGATTATTAGTTGGAGCTGTTTGGGTTTGTGCTGTGCTGGAGTTGCTGCTGATATTTTAAATCCAATGAGAGTGTTATTAATTGACTTTAGTACCTTGTTTACTCCCTTAATTCCTGCAATGATTTATAAATCCTGTGTTGAGATTCAAACCTGGTGTTCAATAAAAAGCTCGTTTCATATCTGACCAGCCTGGGAAGCTGAAATATTTATATCATAATGTAAGAGAAACCTGCTCTGTGGCTGGGATGGGGAAGGTGTTATCACCAAATATTGGAAGATATAAAATATTTTTCAGACAGTTAAGGTTCCATTTGGAAAACCCTGTGGGGAGCAGGAGAAGGGGTGTTCCCCTCAAAGGCAGTGGGTGTGCTCAGAGCAATCCAAGCTAATCCAGGGCTCTCTTCTTTGGTTTCTGTAAATTTGAGAATGGAGAAAAAACCTGGATTTTGAGGGGGGAAAACACTTGTGTAACATCTTTTGCTGTAGTGAGTACAAGAGGAGCTTTTGCAGTGAAATCCCCACAAGCATTAACACTGTAATATAACCTTGAATGGGAATTTCAGGTGAATTCTTTGTTTCCTCATGTGCTTTATTAGGCAATTTCACTTTTTATAGGTCTCACTTTCCCTGGTGTTTAAAGTCAGCCTTTGGTGCCTTCCTGGCTGAACATCAGCATCTCCCTCCCCCCTCAGTCCTCGGGCAGTGTGTGTATGAAGTCTACAGGATAATTCAAAGTGGAGAATTTTTAACTTCATTTTTTACACCAAAAATGCTGTTAAACCCTACTTTGCCCATTTTTAGGTAAAGTTTAATTTTGTGAGCAGATTTCAATTTTTAGCATTTTTTTTCCCTTTAAAATGTCATGTGTTGGAAAGTCTCCAGACCAGTGATTAATCTTGATTTTCACTCTCTAGTTCCTCACTTAGCATTTCCTGGCTGAAGTTTAACTCATGATAAATTAGGGAGATGAGTCTGTGTCTGCCTGCCACTGGAACTGGGATCCAGCCACGGAACCTGAGCTGGGAGCAGCTGATGGCAAACCTCACCTTTATTTCAGTGGGGCAAAACTCCTCAGGAAAAGCAGGAGAAATAATCCAGAACTGTTTAAAGGCACTGCCGGCCCTTTGGAGCTCCATTAGCACCGTTTGGAACAGGAAACCAACACATGTTCTGGTTTAATCTTTATTGATTTATTTTTTTTTACAAGTATAGAATCTCATTTAAATCAGACAGCGATGGCAGCAATCTGCCTGCTCCCCCTCCAGAGGCAACAGAAACTCTGCTGCCTTCTCAGGAGCCGGGCTCTCCTGGGCTCCAGTCACACTCCAGGGGACCAGTCCCTGCCCCTGGAGCCACGGGAAGGCTTCTCCCAGGGAAGGGCTGGGGCTGGAGTCACTCCTGGCACACTGGGAGCGAGGCCAGGCTCTGTCCCCCACCCTGGGGACAGAGAGGAGCAACCCTGGAATGCAGCATAACCTTGAGGACGGAATGGAGAGAGGCAGGAGGGGCTAAGGCAGGTCCAGGGAGCCGAGCTGAGGAGCTGAGGGATTCCCCCTCTCCCCCTGGGCTGGGCTGGCCGCGGGAATGTGGCACCACAGCCCAGCCCCGGGCAGGGGCCACCACACATTCCTGAGCATCTCTTTGGCTGCCCAGAGGCTTCAACCCTCTCGTTTCTGTCTTGAGCCACATCTGGACAAGATCTGTCAACTTTCCACCCACAAAACACGCCAGCATTTTCCATAGTTGAAGTGTATTCCAGAACTATTCCTGGCACGGAATGAGTGAAAAAGGATCTTGTATTTATTTGATTTGAATTGCTCAATTTTTATTTTATTTGTGGCTGACATGGACTGATTAACTCTTTCTTTTTTTTTTTTTTTTCCCTTTTGTTTCCCCCTAATTTTGAATATGATTAAGAGCTGACTAAAAATCTCAAACACTATATACTGAGAGTCACTACGGATGTTAAAGAAAACACCAGCACTAGCACCACATCCCCTGTATTCCTGCCTCCCTGGTGCTTGGAAAACCTGCTGTGGAGCAGGGCCTCGCTAGTGCTGCTCCTGAGCCACTACAGGGTTTTGCAAGGAAGCAAACAAGCTAAAAACAAAATATCCAGGCTACTACTGCAGCAGGAAGCACGCTTGGCTCATCAACTCTGCCTCTTAGGCCCTTCGTCGGAGGATCCTAATAAACTGACTAAAAAAAAAATAAAGAAAAAAAAGACGGAGGCTTTATGGAAGGAATAAACTTGTAATGAGACCCGGGTTTGCTAAATCAGAGATGCAGATGGGAAATCCCCGTAGAGAAAAACGCTTGGAAGGGAATCGTTGGCCTTGCGGGTCAGTGAGGTGAGAATTGAGGTGCTGCCGTTCGGTAAAGGACCAAAGTTGGCCGTCGAGGGGAAGGGAAGGGGCTCGGAGCGGCGCCTCCCTCCCGTCGTGCTTCCCGTCCGCGGTCCCGTTAAATCCCCCAGTAAGGCATCAGGGGTCTCCTCTCTCTCTCGTAAACGTCTGGGATGATGCCGTAGGGCGTCTGTACCATTTTAACCGAGGTCTTCCCAAAGAGCTTCCTCTCGTAGTCTATCAGCTGCCTCCAGAAGCCCACGTTGGGCCGGATCACGGGGCGCCGCGACTTGACCCAGTTGTAGGCCTCGAAGAGGGAGACCTTGTGGTACTTCATGAGGAAGGCGATGCAGAGCGTGGCCGACCTGCTGACGCCGGCGGCGCAGTGCACCAGCGCAGCCCCGTGCTTCCGCGCCACGCTGTGGATCTTGTCGGCCACGCTGTCGAAGTACAGGGAGATGGGAGCGTTGGGCATGTCAGCCAAAGGCACTTTGACGTACTCAAACTGGGGCCAGTTGAAGTTGGGGATCTCGATGGTGGCGTTGATGATGCAGGTGATGCCCCGGGACAGCAGCAGGTGCCGGTTGGAGGCCACGCTGCCCCGGCTCAGGTACAGCGAGGGCGTGATCTGGGCGATGCCCCCCAGGGCGCTTTCGGAGAGCATTCGCGGAGCCATCAGAGTTCTCGGCAGGGAGTTGTGGCTTCTGGAGGTCATGGAGGATCTTGGCACTCAGGCTTCCATTATGGGAAGAGAGCCAACGGGATCTTCGGCCAAGGGCTGGATTGTCTGGGCTGGCGGTGGCAGGACGGCAGAGCTCCCGCTGCTTAGTCACTGCAAAACACAAGTGAGGCCGCGTGAGCGGGGAGCCGGCCCTCACCCCTGTTGCTGGGAGGGAACAGGAAAGCCCAGCTGGCCCTGCTGTGGCCTGGCAAAGCTCCCTGGGGAACGTGGGGCTGCTTTCACAGTGCTCATTACCCCTGTCCCTCGGGCACTGCCTGGACAGATAGTAACACAAAAATCTTCCAGCCTAATTAGCTCCAATTACTCGCCCAGGGTTTACCTGTGGGCCTGGACAGCATCTCGCCCAGACCAGCACGTGGAAGGTGAGCTACGCCTTTTCCACGTTTAAACACAACAGCTTCACAGCTGGCCACAGTTCAAAGGGATGGTGAGGAACAGCAGATGCCAGCAATTTCCAGCACGCTGCCCTCTTCCCAGTGCCACCCTTCTCCTTTTTTAGGTGTAGGAAAGGCCCCGCCAAAGCACATAAACAGAGGAAAGTCGCTCATTAGGAAAGGCGGTGAGTCACGTCCATCCCCATCAGTCATCAGCTCTCATGGAGGCAGGGGAAGTGTGGAAAGAGTGACCTGGTTATGTCAGAAGCTGAGAGTAAAACCCAAGAGCAGAGGCTGGGACAGGGGAGGCTCTTGTCCTGCGTTAATGCCTGACTAATGCTGGGCACAGACACGTGCTGCAGAGGCCTGGGCATCGCCCACGAGAGCCACAGGGCTCGGGAGGGTCCCTGCTCTGACTCCCCCTGCTCCTCTGGGCCACCTCCAAAGCCAGGGGAGAAGCTGCAGGCAAGGGGATGAGCCCTGGAGTATCAATCATTTGCCAGTCTGTGCGTTCTCTGGAGAAGGGCCACGGGAAAAACTCCAGTCTGTGCAGGCTGGGGAGTCCCTGCCCAGGTACCTCTGAGCCCACCCTGGTGGCACTGGCAGGGCTGAGGAGACTTGGGGGATGCTCAGGGTTTTGGGGAGAGGGATCTGTCCCTCCAGAAATTCTTAATTATGTTAAGAGAGTCCTTTAAGGGGCTGTGGCTTCCCCAGCCCTCAGCTGTCTGCCCTCATGTCATGCTCTGGGAAGCACCGACAGGTCCCAGCAGTGCCTGGTGGTGCTGCCAGTGGATTTTTGGCTCTGTGGTACAGAAACTTAATGAGCATAACGTGGCCTCCTCCGTGGCCCTTCCCTGCTGGCAGCTGCTTGAGCACCTCCTGGAGCTGTGGACCCAAAGTTCCTGCCCCAACAAGGTTTTTGCTGCAGCTACGAGTGCTCAGCTTCCCCCCACTGCAGTCACCCAGCTGGAGCAGCAAGGAAAGGTGTGGTTTTTTCAAAGGAATGAAGTTCTTTGAGCAGGGGAAATCCCTGCTCTCAAGCAGCTCTCCCTGACAGCGCAAAGGATTGAGGCACTTACGCTTGGTAACAGAGTCCTGCTCTAAATCACGGGGTGGCACCGGGGCGCTCTGGGCTGCTGGGGCTGGGATGGCTCAGGGAGTGTGTCCAACGCTGAGCTGGGGAGAGAAAAGAGCATGGATTTTACTGGGATCTCTGCTGGACTCTCATCAGGTGGGTGTCCAAGAACTGGGAGGGAGGACCACGGCTTCCCCACAGAGAGACTGAGGACTCAGGGTGGCACCTGCTGCCAACACCGTAATGTCACCAATTCCTGCCAACACAGTGCTCAAAACCACAGCGAGCACAGAGGAATCTGAGGCTGGCACAGAAGTCACATCTCAAAAAAAATTAAGTCATTTAGTAATTAATTTTCTGTAGTGTCTCTTTTAGCATCTGCCCAGGCCCCGACAGCTGGGGCAGCTCTGTGTCCTTCTGACAGTGCCCAAAGCCACTCACAGTGATCCCCTGTTCCCTGTGAGTGGGAAGGGGCAGAGCTATGCCAGAGCCACAACACCCTGCTCCCAAAAAGCTGAGGATGGGGCCAACATCCCCTTCTTTTCCAGAAGCCCCCAGAGTGGAGGTGAATCACCTGGGAAATGCTGCCGGACCCGGGCAGAGCGAGAGCAGCTCCCACCCCAAAGCAGCTGTGAGCAAGGCAGAGCCTCCAGCTGCTCCCAGGGGAGCCAGAGCGCTCCTGAGGCCGTTTGGGAAGGGCTCTGCTGCTTTCCATAAAGTGGTTCCTGTTTGCAGGCAGGAACTCATCCGTGGATTTGCATGTGACAGGCTGGGCTGGCTCTGCAAACTCCGGGGCTGCTGTGCCGGTGGCAAACACCTGCACATCCCATCCCATCCCTGCCTGGGCAGAGACACCTTCCACTGTCCCTGGGTGCTCCAAGTCCTGTCCAGCCTGTCCTTGGACACCTCCAGGGATCCAGGGACAGCCACAGCTGCTCCATCCAGCCTGCCAATCCCAGTCCCACCGACATCCCAGGGGCTCGGAATGGCCGACACGGCTCCCACCCAAACCGGAGCAGCTCTCAGCCAGAAGGACGGAATATTTTGGAGAGAAGCTGATGATTTAGGTGGGAGATGAGGTGCTGTGCCCAGCACTGGGGACAGCCACGGGGGCAGGGGGGGTGCCCGTGCCCCGCTGGCAGCGGGAGCTGGCTGGGGTGGCAGCGGCTGCGACGTGCTGTGTCAGGCATGTGACAGAGCCACGCTGCTGCCCACACACACCAGGCTCGGCAGCTGCTGCTGTGCAGGGAGCTGGGAATGCGAGGGGCCTCGTCTCCCTGGGCTGGCAGCGGCTCTGGGATCTGCAGCTCCCCCAGGCTCGCAGGTGTGAGCCTCCATCTGTGCCCAGGGCTGCACCCCACGTCCTGCCTGGCCCAGAGTCGCCAGTTTGGCTCCCGTGGAAGTCGCTCTGCCTTTCCCAGCACGGCCGCATTATCCCCGCTGTAATCCAACACTGTTGCTCCTCACGCAGCCATTGCTGTCATTGTGCTGGGGCAGGGAAAGAGAAAAGGAAGGAAAAGCCTCTTCCCAGCCCTTGTTGAGTGCGGGAAAAAAAATAAATCGCTGAAGATGGAACAAAGCGCACACACAGGCTGGCGTGGCTGTGCCCGCAAGGACGATGGCACGAGAGGCTCCTGGCATGGCACAGGAGGGGCACCAGCTGCCCCTTCAGCCTCTGCCCTGCCAGGGCACAGCCAGGGACCCCACCTGATGTGAAATAAAAACCCCACCTCTTCTCCCACTTCTCCGTGGTTGGGGTTTCTGAGTGGTGGCGCAGGCTGGGGAGTCACAGCAGCCCAGAGCCCGTGCCCCGGGGTGCTGGAGCCCGTCCTGCCGAAGGGCTGCACCCAGAACTGTCCCTAAAGCAGCACTGGAATGCCTTCCCAAAGGAGCTGGAATGTCACTGGGGCTCCCTGCAAAGGGCTGACGTTCCCACAGGGTGCAGATGGTCCTCTGGGAGCAGACTGGCTGGCAGTGGGCCGGTAGCAATCAGGTGTTCCTGCAATCACATCCTCCTTTTTCTGGGCTGACTCCAGTTAATGAATGAATGGATCTTGTAGCAGCCCTGACCCACAGTAAATCCCTTTCCACACTGTGCCTTGGTCCTGCCCATGCACAGTGCCTGTGGAGAAGGCTGGGATGCCAAGGTGGCAGTGGGACCCTAGGGTGGCAGTGGCACCCCGGGGACCCTGGTGCAGCAGGGGCAGGACAGGAGCAGCCTCCTCCCTCCCCGGCAGTCTGGTGGGTTCTGCCATTTCCCTCCTCTGCATAATCAGGGGTGGGGGAAGCCAGTGGCTAATTACAGCCTGGAGAACACTCTGCTCTTCAAAGCCTCCAGGTCCTTTCCCAGCGCTCCTGGCCAGCACCATCCTCGGGTTTATGGCGAGGGGACGCTTCTCCAGCACCAGCACCCATCCAGCCCGGATCTCATCCTGCACCCCCGGCTCTCTGCAGCTCCCAGATCCTTCTGCTGTACCTCCAAGCTGAGCTTGGTGCTTCCCCTGTCCCAGGAGGAGCGGCAGGTGCCTGGCCTGGGGTAGCTGCTCCCATGGAAGGCTGGCTGTGTCCCACCTGGGCTGGATCTCCTGGCCTCAGAGCAGCTCCTTTCCAGGTGAGAGGATTTCCAAAGCACTGCAGCAATCCCAGTGCCGTGCTTGGTGTTTTGGTGGTGCAGCCCCTTGGAGAGGTTGCTGCCGGCAATGCTCGTGGCTCTGCTCTTCCAAATCTTGCAACAGCTGGAGTTTGTTTCTCTTGCTTCCATTCCTGGGAACGCAGTCCTGTTAACAAAGGCTGAAATTCCCATGGGAACACTGCCGGTTCCTGGGCCTCCTGAGAAAGACTTGAGAACACCTCCGGAAGCTCAAATGACAAACAGGGTGAGTTTGTGAGTTAAATACTGTGATCTCCAGGACAGGAGGGAGAACTGGTTGGGCTCTAGACAATGAGTTGGCAAGTCTGAGCTTCTGCCTTCTTATTCTGGTGCTGCTGGGTGGTTTGCTCTGATTTTTGAGGGTTTGTTTGTTTGTTTTTTAACACAGCTCCTCTCTGTCTCGAGAGGAGAGGCTGTGGTCTCTGAGGGACTTGAGTTTCTGTTGGGTTGTGTGGCAGGAACACAACCATGGAGCTGGTACCTGGACAGGTGAGAGCTCCCCCGGGTCTCTCTCTCCCTCTGGACCGTGGGTTTAGTGCAGGGCGGGCCCTGCTCTGCTCATGGAGCAGAGACACTGAAGCCCCTGCCTTAATTCCCAGATCATCATCTGGGATTCGAAGCAGGTTTGTGGGCTGGGTGTGCAAAATGTCAGTACTGAGGCAAGGCTTCTCCCCCCTCCCAGGAGAGGAAAAGTTATTCATTTTGGAGATGACAAATGCTCTCTAATCCTGCAGTAAAGAGAAGAGTCAATATCGCAGGCGCTGAATGAACGAGCCTGCTCAGGGCTCTTCCCAGCCAGCCTGAACAGCAAATTGCTTCAGAAATGGTCCTGGAGAGTGGCATTTCAAATAAATTTCAGCAGAGAGCACAAACTGCAGCCATTCTCGGGTCAGGGCTTGCTTGTGCTGAGTCCAAGGGAGCCCAAAGCAGAGCTGGGAGGGGAGAGGATGTGTGGGAGCAGCCGGCTCCTCTTCCCAGCCCTCCTGCAGCCCTTTGCTCTGCCAGGGCTCTGCTCTCCTGCCTTTGCTTGAGCTCCTGGAGCCATTTACAGGCTCCTCTCGTGTGGGTCAGAGCCATCAGCACATCCTCACCACGGAAAGGTCGAGTGGTTCAGGTTTGGAGTGGGAAAGGAAGGGGAGCAGGCGGGGTGATCTGGGCTGAGACGGAGGATGCTGTGACCAAGCCCTGATTGATTCTGCTGGCAGCCTGTGCCGGCCTCTCCGAGCAGGATGAGAGCTGTCAGATGTTAAATCAAGATAATAATCTGTCTGCCCGGAGCTCTGAGCAGCCCTGGCTGCTTGTGCAGCTCCCAGCACAGCCGGGTCCCCGTGCTTGCCAGAACACACCAGCAACTTCCCAGAGGATCCACAAAAAAAGGCAATCACGCCCAAAACGCACACCAAGACACCCTGCAAACAGTCCCGGGCTCTCCTGGGAAGCACAACGACCCCACATCAAGCAGTTTAATCTGCAAGCACAGAGTCCTGTCAGGAATCCAGGCTGCTCCCAGAGCCGAGGCAGCTCCCTGGGCTGCAGGGCTGGCGATGCCTCAGGAGCCTGTCCCAGCCTGCTGCCTCCAGAGGGGTGACAGCTGACACCGCTGTGTCACTGCCCGTGTCCCTCCCTGGGTGAGGGCAGGGCTGGCACGGCTCACCTGCCCCTGCTGAGGATGAGGCACCCTCGCTGCACAGCCTGGCTCTGCTCTGGGTTGGCACCAGGCTTAGGGATGTGACTGACCCAGCCCCAGGTGCCCAGCTGAGCAGTGTCTGAGTGCTCTGCCAGCCAAAACCTCGCTCCCCCACTGCCATTCTCCCAGCAGGAAAAATGGGCGGTGAGGTTTCTGCCAGGATCCATCTGAGGATGCCACTTGTCCCCGTGGGCAGGGTCCCAGGCTGCCAGGCAGGGCAGCAGCTCGGCTGCCTCTGGATCCCCACTGCCACCAGCTCCCGCGACAGCGGAGCTGCCCACGGCCACGCTGTGATCCTGCCATGCAGCCACCCCCTCCACAGCAGGAGCAGGCACTGCTCCCTCTCCAGCTGCCAGCTGGATCCTGCCAGCTGCCAGCCAAACCTCTGGCCCCGGGGACAGCTCCTGGCTGCAGGACGGAGCGAGACGGGCAGCGGGCACAACCTGGAGCGTGCTGGTATTTATAAATCCCTGCTCTGCTCCGAGGACAAGCCTCCCTCGGCAAGCAGCAAGAGGATCTGATGCAAGGAAAACAAACCATCTTTTAAACGCCACGTCTGTGCTTCCAGAGCCACGGGCTCTGCACGCCACGCTCGGTGTGCTGCTCGCTGGGATAGCACAGCAGGGCACGGGGCTCCCCCAGCACCTGCATCCTGCTAAAAACTCCTGGTAGGTGCAGGAAAGGCTTTAAAAACCAGAACCGAGCTCTGAGGAGGCACAAAGGGGATCCAACAGTTGTGTGCAGCACGGGTTCCCTGCTCGGCTGAGCACTGAGGGCTGTTTTCCAGCCCCCAGTGGAGATACCACCTCTTCTGGAGCACTACAGATTATTCCAGCGCCAGCTGATGGCATCTGGATCGCAGGTGGAGTTGAGGAAAGCTCCATCCCCTGCTCCCTGTGTCCAAGTGTGACCCTGGGGGACGTGGATGGAGAGCAGGGAGGGCACATTCAGGGAGCAGACCCACGCCTGGCTCCGGCTCCCGGGGTGCTGCAAGATGGAGCCTTGTTTTTTCCGGAGCCGTGCCCTGCGCAGTCACAGCTGACGGGAGGGACACAATCTCTTCCCTGTTAGCAGAACAAAACACAGGCACCCGGTGTGTTTGCTCGTGTGTGACCCTGCCGGGCCCGGGGCTGTGCCTGCTGCTCCTGGGGCTCTGCCCCAGCCCACCCCAGAGCCATAAAATTGAAGGCAGCTGCAAATTCGCTGCACCGTGTCCTGGAATCGGCCCGGTGCCTCCAGGCTGGCCTCACCCAGGGGCAGTGCCAACTGCTGCCTGTTCCAGCTGCCTGCCTGCTCAGGGGGGCTCAAAGCTGGCACCCCGATGAACCTGAGGGTGGCACATTCCCCTCCAGAGGAATTCCCGGCGGGCAGGGGCTGCCCACGCCTTCCCCGCGCTTCCCAAGGCCGGGCAGGGGCTGCCTGGAAGGGGCTGGGAGCAGTGGGATGTGCCCACAGCAGCTGTAAGGAATGAGGTCACCTCTGAGCACATCCATGGGGTTGTGTAGGGTAACAGGAAGCGAGGCCAATGTTAATTAATCAGGGGGAAATGGAGTTTAAATGTGGAGCTTCCCTGTGAGCAGTGCGGGGCCAGTGCCCCTCAGATCCCAGGGGGTCACTCTGGCTGCTCCAGGCTGGGGGGAATTCCCTTTTCCAGGGATGCTGTGAAAATTCACATTTCCTCCATGCCCCTGAAGGGAAGGACCTGCTGAACCACCCCCCCCACCACCACACTGCAGGGTGGGTTGGTGAAAATAAATGAGAATTGATTCTAGTGAGCCTGGGAACCCTGACCTACCCGGCCTTGGGGTGACTGTGGCAGCACCTGTTGATCCTTCCCGCTGGGAACCCCAAACCTGCCCGATTATTACCATTTTATACTATTTTTAAAGCAGAGGAGTAGCTGTGTGAGCCGAGCCCACGCACTGCCTGCACTACAGGTGCCCCGGGAAGGGTGGGCAGAGCCTTTGCCTCCTCGTTCCTGCCTTTATTCCCAAGCATCCAGGGAGCTGGGGCTCCTCTTCAGAAATTCCTCAGCTATTTCCAAATGCCAGAGCCCTCTCTGCTAGACGTTTCCCTTCACGTTTGGGTTGCTCAGAGTGTCCTTTTCAAAGGGATAAACGGGTGTGTGTGTGTGCTGAGGGCTGTGCACCTGGAGAGGAGGGGATGGGAGAAGCTCCCGTGCCTGGATTGAGGTGTTACCCCTCCCTTCCAGGGAAAACCACCCTGGAAGGAAAGTCCTGCAGTGGTGGCAGGAAGCCTGGAAAGGCTCTCTGGTGAACAGCCTTTAGCAGATGGCTCTGGTGGGGTCAGTGTGGGTGCTCCCAGGCCCCACTGCCCTGCCCAGGTGCTTTTTCCCCACTCCTCATTCCCAGCCTCTTCCAGCATGCCCAGGCCAGCAGGTGGCTGCTTCCCTAGGACAAAGCTGGTTCTGGTTCCCAGAGCAGAGACCTGGGACTTTTTTGTGCCAGCTCTGCATCCCTTTCCTGCTTCCCATGGAGCCTGGCTCAGGCAGATCTCCCCCCACGCCCCGTACATTTCACTGGAGCAGCATGAGCTTTCTGGCTTTCCAGCTCCGAGATTCCAGCTGGGATCAGGTACTGAATTAAGCCGTGCAAATTTCCATCCTGCCCTGACCAACGAGGGAGCAGCGGCAGAGCCCAGAGCAGAGCCCGCAGCGCAGCGAGGGCTCCGGTGAAATCCCCGGGATTTCACCTTTGTTCCCGGAGGAAGCCGCGATGTCTGTGTCCCTGTCCAGGACCCAGGAGAGCCCTCGGGGGCAGGAAGGACAGGCAGAGCTGCACGTTCACACCTTCCAGGCATAAATCGATTAAAACCTGCTGCATTACTGCTCCCCTGACGTTCACCAGGGTCACGTCAGCCAAGTCGTGGCAGCAGATCTCTCTGCCAGCGGGGAACAGCACGTGTCCCCCAAATTAGGGATCCTTCCTTCTCATTCCTTGGGAACCGGAGTGCCACAGAGCCCGTCCCAGCCGCCGGGAACACAGCAAACACCAAGGCTTACAGCGAGGCCTGGGGGAGGAATCCACTGGCTGCCAGAGCAGGGGCAGCTGATCCGGTGTATCATAAGGGAAAACAGTGTTTTGGCAGTGCTAATCCTCCACCATTCCTGAGGCAGGGGCACTGGGGATAAACTGAACTTGCAACATGATATTAGGGCATCTGCCAGCACTCAAACCTCCAGAATAAAAGGTTCATTTGCTGCCCAGTCGAACAGGTTATAATCCTGCCCCATCTCCCTACAGCCAAACGCCACTCATTGATTACTGGTGTTGCTCAAAGCGGCCGCTCCGGAGCTGAGTCAAGGGCCGTGCACGCAGCCGGGCTGGATGCGAGGCCGGGCAGCATCAGGCACCCGCCGGGCTTTGGGGGCACCGGGGGAGCGGAGGGCAGGAGGCAGGGATGGGCGCCGAGCCAGGAATGGGTGCCGACGGCAGGATCCGGGGATGGATCCCTGCTCAAACAGCACAGCCCGCCGTGGGGCTGGCTCCACGTCGAGGAACCCCGGGAGCTGTGCCCGTGGCTGCTCTGGTGCAGCTCGGAGGCTCCCCCCGCTCTCCCGCCGGGCTCAGCCGGGCTTAGAGCAGCGCCCACCGCGTTCTCTGCCCCGTCCCGCTCCTCCGGCACCGCCGGCAGCTCC
>WEIU01001106.1:158038-175470 GCA_013389925.1 Aegithalos caudatus | reverse complement strand
TTTTTTTTTGGTAACTTGCACAGCTCAGGACAAAGTTTGGGTTATTTATTCACACTGGAAAAAGTCTCCCACCCCTGTGCTGTGAGCTGCATATTTAACACTGTTAGAGACAGCTCCCTATTCCAGCATAACTCCCCAGATTTGGCAGTGATGAGACCTTAGGAAATGCTTTCCTTGTTTTTCCCAAGGGCCCTGCCCTGCCCAGGTCCTACCCCTGGCACTGGGAAGCCTCTCTGTGTCCTGGGCATCTGCAGGAACAGACGGGATCTGCCTGGGTGTGAGGAGCCTGAGCAGAGAGAGCTGAGGGGCTGGGAGAAGCTGGAGTGTCAGTCTGTGGGAGGTGTAAAGGAAGTTATTTCTCAGCACTGCTCCTTCTTCCCATGGCAAGGGGCGACTGTGCTAGCAGGAGACATGACACAATTCAGTTTTACTCTTCTATAAACCCAGAAAATACCACACACACACAGGCAGACTACATTAAAGAAAACACATCAAGCCTGCAAAGTCAAGAGCTCAGAATCTAGAAGTGCAGCATTAATTTGCCCTCTTGTATATTCAGAGTGATGCAGCCTTTAATTAGAGCCACGTGGCAGCTCTTCCCCAGCATCCCCATTCCCTGGGCAGGATGTTTGCTTAATTAGCAACTCTATGGTATTTTGTTTGGGTTTTGTTCCACATGTGATGCTGCTGGTAAACACTGTGAGCTATCACAGCTCCACAGGCAGCACAGTCCCCTTCATGGGACACTGGATCCTTGGGAAAAAAGGAAGTTCATCCCTCCTCCCAGACCTTCAGCTGGAAGACACTGTCCTCTCTTCATGGACTCTGATGCCCTGAGATACACCAAAGCTGTTGTTTCTCCAAAATACCAAATCTTAGCAATCACCAAATAGATTTAGGACAGTCTGAGGTGCCCTGACTCACTGCTTGGGATCCCAACCCAAATTTCTGAGGCTCCTGGAAGAAATGAGGAAGAAAATACAGACCCAGTGTGCACCTCTGAGAGGTTTGATTCAAGTGGTTTAACAGCATCCCCATAAAAACTGGGTGCAGGGTCAGAGCCAAAGCTGTTTTCCCTGGCAACATTTAACAACCTTGTAGTAAAACTTTATCCCAGTCCAAGTCACCCCATGACCTCAACAAATGGGATGGGAATTTATTTAAGTCTTGCTCATGAGGACCTTGACTGACCCCCTGAATCTGTCCTTATTGGGCACTGAAAGAAGATTGGTGGGAAAAAAACCCTAATTTGTGCTTACAGACTGTGAAATTTCTTTTGTTTCCTGCCTTGCTAATGTAGCTTTAGGATGGGTTTTGACCTCTAGTGAGAAAAATCTAGAAATTCAGCAAAAAATCCTGCAGGATATGTGAGTGGAATGACTTGCAGATTGATGTAATGTTGATTTAAGCAGTGCTTAACCATGAGGCTTGAGGACTGGCACTTTGGCACTCGAGAAAAGGAGTCAGAAAAGGCTGTCACAGAGATATTACTGGGTTGTTAGCAGACATCATCTAACACTTACCTGTAGTTGAAGGAACTGGTACCGTGGGAGTCAGGCCAGAATCACTGAAAAGAAAAGAAATTTTCAAATTGCCTTCATGTTTTTTAAGAATAACTGCATGTGTTGGCCCTGAAAGTGCTTCTTCCACAACTTATAATAATTATACAATTCAACTTGCATAACCCAAGCCATGACTAGGAGTCAACAGGATTTATAAATATTTAGTGTTCCCACATTGAAAAATATGTCTGCAACCTGTCTGTTTATGTCTGTTAAAAAAAAAAAAAAACACAACAAAGAAATGTGGAGGGGCACCCAATTAAAAATCCAGTGGGGACTGAGTGGGGAAATTCCAAACCCTCTCCTGCACACAGGATGCACTTCCTTTACGTTGCAGCTTGCTCCCTAAATCCAAGTGCTCGTGCAGGGTGATGACACATTAATAATGCTGCTACATCTAAATTCATCTGAAACATTTCAGGCGTCAGCTGTGCCCTCATTAATATCCATAAAGAGCTCATTTCCCTCCGTGACTTCCTGGAATATAAAACTGAGGGGTTTGAGTCCCTCCTTTGCCTGCTCTCAACAAGCACCATTGCTGTCACCCACTTTTGTGCCCTTCTGAATTCTGCAGGCTGTTCCTTCTTTGATAAATTGGGAATGATTTCAGGCAGGAAAACGTGTTTGATGCAAACTAAACCACAGAACCCCAGGAAGCTTTGGGCTGGAAGGGACCTCAAAGCTCACGGCGCCCCACGGGCAGGGACGCCTTCCAGTGGAGCAGGCTGCTCCAAAGCCCACCCCAGCTGGCTGTGGGCATTCCCAGGATGGGGCAGGCTCCCTGGGCACCCCGTGGCAGTGCTTACATGTCTGCCTGGCGGCTGAGCCACTGCTGGCAGGCGCTGCTGTCCTGGATGTACTGCAGCACCTCCGAGAGCATCGTGCGCTTCAGCCGCTCCTCGTCCCGGCTCTTCTTCAGGTGGTCGTAGGTCCTGGCACCTGTGGCACACACACACGCCCTGCCCTCACCACCTGCCTCACACAAAAAGGCCAGAATGGCTTTTTCCCCCCTTCAGGAAATATTGGGGAGTTCTTCACCTCTAGCCCAGCCTCTGCTGTTCTCCCTCGTGATGAGTACTTGGCAGCAGAAGGGATGAGATTCCACCCTGCACCCTTCCCCCTGGTCCTTTCAGGCCAAGAGCAAACAAAAAAGGCTTCCATGATCTAATTCCAGGGTAAAACAGGCCATTTCATTGATGTGGAGCTCTCAGGCCTCTCTCCAAATACCACATGAGTTGACAGGCAGTGAAAGTGTCCCAAGATAAAGCCCTGAGACCACTGTGCCATGACATAAATATTTTTTAATGAAGCTTTTGCAAAGTGGTGCCCTGAGCAGGGCTGTGTTAGACACTGTGATCTCCAAGCTGATGGCTCAAATCAGCTCTAAACCAGCCCAGCTGGACTGGGCATCATTGCTGAAGCCTTGCTCAGTTCCAGAGCCTCTCTGAACTAAGTGTCTTTTTATTCAACACATCCTGAATGTTGTAAAATCCTCCTTCCTTTCCTTGATGGATGGGAATGGGCTGAATAATGCATCAGGTACTTACTGCAGAAATTGGTGATTCCTGCTGCTCTGTATTCCTGGAGTCTCTTTATTTCCCTGCGCAGCTCAAATTCCACTGTTGGACCCCACGAGGTGGCAGGAGGGAGAACCAAAAAAGCAAAAGTGGGTCAGTGGGGTGCACTGGGAATGTGGCTCTTTGTTATTTGCCTGCAGAGGTCAGCTCTGAACACACAAACCACAGCCAGGGTTAACCTCCCTCCACAAGATCTCAATCTCTGTGTGTCCCCATGCTCCTTGGACATGGATTCCAGCTGGTTTCTAGCATCTGTGTGCTCAGAAAAGGCATTTTCATGCTTTGATAGCCCCTTTGCCATAGCCTAGACAAGGCAAGTGGGACTTCCAGAAGGCATTTCAATAGGTTTGAGGAACTACTCCAGCCAGGCTCCTTATACACCAAATATTCTCTTGGAACTATGATTTCCCTAGCTGGACCTTCCAAAATTTTTCCTTGCAGACAATTTTTTTTCCTGCCGTCAGTAAGATGAAATAATGAAATGTTTCTTTTGCTCAGAGATATTTCCTGTCTGTTGCTTTCATCAGCTGCCTTCCAGCGTTGCTCAGTTTTACAGGGAGCAAGTTTCCTTGTGAATTTATTTCCTGCTGCTGCTCAGGAGACCTGTGTAGTGCCTGTACCTGACTGTCAGGTTCACCTGAGGATCTGCAGCCACTACAACAACAAATCCAGGCCCCAGGAGCAGCACTCCCAGGTAGGACTCATGATTTTGCAGGATCATGCTTTTGGTATTTCACACAGGGTGTCCTGAAAACACGGACACGGCTGCTGCGTAAATGCTTTGTTCTTTCTAATGAGCAACAACTCTCCCAGTTTAAGGCACAGAATGAAGCAGGATGTGGTGACTCGGACTGGAATCTGCCTAAATGCAGGCTATGGGATGATTCAGGGATGGAACAATGCCTCTCCCCTAAGGTAAGGACATAATGACCACTGCACTATGTAATTATGTGACACAGAATAGTTTAACCTGTGTCTTTCAAAGAATTCAGTTTGCTGCCAGCTCCCAATCTCTCCACACAGATGTAATATATGGGATTTTATTCTTCCCCCAATACAGAGTCCCAGTAAATAAACAATGGCCTTTAGATAAAAAAATATTACCTCTAACACGTGACCAGAATGTTCAGCCAGCTGCGAACTCAAACCAAGAGCTCGGACACAGCTCAGTGGAAAAAACCCACTCGCTGCTCATTCAACAGATCAAACCACAAATGGATTTGTTTTCCTCAGGTAGTTACATGGGGGAGGAGGAATAAAACCACCTCCTGCCCTGCAGGAGAGGGATCTATTTAGGAAGCAGCTGGTGGCAGCCCCGTGTGTGTGTGTGTGTGTGTGTGTGCGGAGGCCGGACTCACGCGCGTGGCTCTCGATGAACTTGTCGTGCTCCACGGGCCCCAGGATCCGGGCAAACCTCCTCATGGTCTCGTACAGCTCCTGCACCTCCTTGGGGTAACGCCTCTCCAGAACTGCAGGGGGGAAAATGCCACACCTGACCACTCCTGCTGCCAGGAGAAAATACCTCTGTGGGGGATGAAGTCCTCAGCAGCCTCGGGATTGCCTAAAATAATCCACGTTTTGGTGTCACAGGTACAAAGTGCTGGGTAAAAAACAACAGGAGTTACAGCCCTTAAAGTCCTTAAGGCATAAAGGGTGATATTTAAATGTTGTTCTGTCATTTCTCACAGGACAGAGGTGCACTTACAAGGCCTGGGTTTTCACCTTCCCCCTTTTCCCCACTCAGCAGAGCCCAAAATGCTTCTGAAGAGCAATTTTGAGGCAAAAACTAAAACCCTGAGCTGGGAGTAGTTAGAAGCAGACGGCTGGAAACAGCTGGGGCAGGAAATCTGCTGGAATTTAGAACATCTGAATATGTTCCAGTATGAACAAACCACCCTGGTGACCTGGACATGGTGAATGTGTGAAGTTTTGCCACTTTGAAGTGAAGCAGTTACACCTGATACTCACTCTGAAATTTTCTGAGGTTGATCAGGCCATGATCTCTTATAATTCTGGAAATGAAAGAAAATTATATTAATAAAGGTCATTACTCCTGCATTGCCTCACAAACACAAAGGCTTCAGAAGGAACTTTGATTTAGACCATCAGAGGGGTCTAAAACCAAACATGAATGAAATTTCCATAAGCCCTGGGCTGGCTGGAATGGAAACATGATGCAGTGTGTCTTTAATCAGGGTAAATTTTGGACAGTAGTGTGCATTAGCCCGGAGCACAAAGGGAGCTGCAATCACTTTAAGGGTTGGAAATTGCTTATTTAGGCACGGATTTCACATCTACAGCATCTTATAACTTGTCCTTCCAAAACCAGAGGTAATGAATGTGTCATGAACATGATTTCCAGCTTCAGAGAGAGACAAACATCCCTCTGCTAAAGCACAGGGTAGAGCTGGACTGTAAATGCCCCCACTGGGAACAAGAGAAAGGCATTTTTCCATGGCAGCTGGGGTTTTAAAGAGATGATGGAGGTAACTCTGGGTTTGAACTGCTCCTCACAGGATCAGGGGAAGGAGCAGAGGGAAAAGCAGGTGCCTGAAGAATCCCTTTGTCCCCAGTGCCACGTGCTCACTGCTCTGTGGTGACTCCTCTTTGGCAGATGAGATCCCACAGAGTTGGGCTGTCAAGGTCAGAACTTGCTCTATAAAATCCATTACATTTCCTTTGCTGTGCACAAACCCTGCCTGTCCTGTGCAGAGTCACCTTTCTGAGAGTGACATCAGCACTTTTGTGTCATTTTCCACATTTTTGTCCCATCCTGCTGTTGAAACTTCACAGACCTGACACTGATGTGACCACAAGAGTTATGAAGAGCCCTGAAGCACTTCCCTTTAGCATGGTAAGATTGATCATCGTGGAAATTACACCACATAAATACTTTTTATTATGAATTATAAAGAACCAGGTCAATCCTTCCTGTCACTCAGCAGAACTGTGTAGTTTTATGAGAAGGACTGGAGCAGCCTCACTTCAAATCACTAATTCTTCCAGCAGGGAGTAATCCAGCAAGATATAATTTTAAATATTGAACAAAGTGTTTCAAAGTTATAATAAAACTTAATTTAATTAATAGATTGAGTCATTCTAGAATGCTGTCAAATGAGCTGAATAAATTATTCAAGCCCACGTCAGCATTAGAGTTATCTTCACTGTGGAAAAGTAACTCAGGGACCACTAGGAATTAAAAATAATGATGCAAATATTTCTGGGGGAAAAGTGGGGGTCCAGCAATCAGTCACAGTCTGGCAGGATTTTTTTTTTTTTCCCCTGAAGTAGGAAATTAATGATGTGTAATCCATCAGCACTGCACAGGGAAGGAACACAGTTACTGCTTCAAAACTCACTTTTTCCGTCTCTGCCTCTCCTTTAGCCTGGAATGATAGATATCTACAACTGCAATCTTCAGAGCTGCAAAACACAAAGATTAAAGAATTCATAAGCAAGCACTGCAGGAGGCTGAATTTCAAGCTTTTATGTTCACATTAGGCTGAAATGGTCACTGCTTTGCTGGTTTAAAAACCCTGAGGCAATTTTCCCAGTGGCATCAACTCATTAGAGACAAACCTGCAGTCCTTGCTACCTGGGGAAGGTTTCTTTTGCTTGCTCCTGCCAAATTCATCACTGTAAATACTCTCATGTAAACATGAACCTGGGCAGATCCTGAGAACTCCCATCCTCTTCCTTCTTGGGTTGTTTTGCTACCAGCACTTACTTGTTCCTTCATACATGCAATTGCCAAGTATTCCTTCTCCTGAAAAAAGATTTAAGGATCTGAGGCTTCTCTGCCCAGAATGAGGAACTCCAAAAAGCAGACACAGTTCTGAACTGTGAGGACTCAAAGTAGCCTTTGCTACAGTTGTTAAAAACATCTGGAAAATTCCAGCTTGTTAACTTCCAAACTTATCTGTCTGCCAGGAGAACAAAGAATAGTTCAGGACAATGTGAAGAAGTCCAGGAAAAAGCCATGCTCATTACAAATCACATCCTTCCCAAAATCAAACCTGTCTGCAGCCTGGCTGAGCCACTCACAGAGCCTGCAGCTCCTTTTTCCTGCAGCCATTAGCTTAATGAACTTTTTTTTTGGGGGGGGATAAATCCTGGAAAGACAAGATAAAGAGACACCTATCACCTTTCCTTCCCTCGCTCTGTTAGGTACCACACAAATTCTAGGTCATTAACTGAGTGTAGAGGTGGCTGATTTTTAGTGTTTTATTTTTTTTTTTTCACTTTACATTAATGATTTCCATGTGCTCTCAGAAGGAAGAGGCTCAAGGCTGGGCACTGGTTTAGAGGCTGTGACAGAACCACCAAGTTTTGGAAAAAGGGGACCCAGGGTGGCCCAAGGGGGCAGAACCCAGGATCCATTTCTCTCTGTAGTTACACAAAAAGAGCAAAAATGACAGTGGCAGTTTATTGATTGTACTCTCTGGATTAATAATTAATAACACAATTAAGAAATGTGGTTATGTGTCTATTTTAAATATGTATGGAGGTGTAAACACCAGGAAGCCCCCAGCCTCTGGGAAATTCATCCCTGCATCCCTCTGGGTAATCAAATTTCATACAGACAGGGACAGCTGAAGCCCAAAGGCTGTGGGGATTTGCTCAGGAGCTTGATCCCAAGGAAAAAAACCCTTCAGTTTGTCCCAAATTGATCTGACATTAATCTAAGAGTAAAGGATTGTGTATGAGATAGGAGGGGTGCTGCAATATTCCTACTTATTTTTCCAAATTTCTTGCATTTTCCACCATCATTGTGTGTTTTCATAGCGAGGGATTTAAGTTTCCTAATTTAAGAATGAGCAGAGATAGCAAATTCTCCTTCGTGCTAAGAAGTGGGGACGAGAAATTGGGAATGCAGCAAGTTAAACATGAATGAAATCCATTAGGAAGGGTTGGAATTGGTGCCAATTTATGGAAAATATTTTTGTAGTTTTGAAACCCTCTGCAAGCTCAGCCAACTTGTTATTTTCTGGGGTTTGTGTGGGCAGAACTTAATAAGTACATGCAGAAACTGCACTGGAGAACCTCTATAAATATCACAAGTAATTATGCACCTCTAACCACGGAGTTTTGATGCTTTCACCTGAGTGCACAATATTCTAAAGAAATGATGATCAGCTGGGGAGAGGAAGGAACAAATGAAGGGAAAAAAAAAAAAAAATTGGAGCTTTCTGCTTCCAGTGAAATTAGTATTTGCTGCCACATGGCCTTTTGGAGGGGTTTTGTTTTTAACAGCCACATTGACACAGGAGCAGGCGATTACCCAATGTGGAATGCATGAATAACTGCGACTACTCCACTGCTACACGCTGCATGGAAATGAGAGAGGGGATGCTGGGGGAATGAGAATGATCTGCCTCTGCTGTTCCCCACGGATGCTGGCAGGTTGTGCTGGTAAATGTGAGATAATCCAAGCTGACACCGTGCTCAGTGTCCACTCTGGGCTCTGATAAGGCTCTTTGCAGTGCCCCACTGATAAGGCCCCACTGATAGGCAGCAATTTAAGGCTCCTTCCACCATTCCAATAACAAAAAAAAAAACCCCCATCACCAAACCCCAAATATTTTGGTTTTTCCAGCGTGTCCAAAACATTTTCTTTGCTTTTCATTCCTCTCCAGCCTCTCTTGGTGTGCAGGAAACTTTGCTGAGCAGTAATGAGTGAGAGCTTTGTTCCACGGGAGGAGAACCTGCCTTGGCAGGGATAATGGGAAGAATGCAAACTAATCCCAGTAAACAGCCTGTGGGACCAGTGTGTGCTGGGCTGGGGACAAGCTGAAGGGCTGCAGTCCAAATTCACCCACCCTGGAGCAAAGCAGGACCTGGAGCAAGCAGTTGTGTGCCTTTGGAGCACGGCAGCAGCTTCCACAGCAGAACAAACACCACGTCCTGGCAGGAAGGACACTGACTGCCTTGCAGCTTAAAATCAAATTTCCCTGCCACTTGCAGCCTATTTCCACTCACTTCTAAAATCTGTGGTTTCAGCAATTACTTTGCAGTGTTAGAAGTGAAAAATCATTTACATGAAAAGGGGGGAAAAAAAGCTGGGAAAAAGATAAATTACCAACGTTCTAATTCAGCCTGATGAAAACTTGTAGTTCATGAAATATTCAAGCACTGTGGGCTGAATTAGGGTTGTAAC
This sequence comes from Aegithalos caudatus, assembly GCA_013389925.1. Lineage (NCBI taxonomy): Eukaryota > Metazoa > Chordata > Aves > Passeriformes > Aegithalidae > Aegithalos > Aegithalos caudatus. The sequence continues at coordinate 166,174 of WEIU01001106.1, read as the reverse complement.
TGGTTGGTGCTTTTGATCTGTCCATTATGTTTCTGTGTAACTGCAATATATATTTGCATGCCCTTACTGTACTGCCAGCACTGAACAAAAGAGAACAATTCCAGAATTTAATTGAAATAATGGAGATTTCATACAAATTTTTTTGCCATCTCACTAACACCAAGAAGTGACTGAGTGATGTCTGTCACCTCCTGTGAGCTGGGGAGGCAGCAGGTACAGGTTCTGTGTTCCTCAAAAAGCTGCCTGGGAGCCTTCCCACCTTGTATTAAATTGCATTTTCTTGTGGGAATACCTAGAACTTGTTTAGAGTGACACAGGGAAATCTAACAGCTAAAATACACAAGATGAAGCTATAAATATATATATCATATAAAAGATATATCAGAAAACAAGAGGTCAAGCAGCTCAGATCTAAAACTTCTTAAAAAATAATTTTTACAAAATATCATGAAAAGCAACATGGGAGAAAGGGAACAAGGGGGAATTCCACTCCAATGGAAGCACAAATATTCCAGTGGGATGTGCAGCACTGAGCAGTGACTGGTGCACCAAGAGGAGGAAAAAGAGACCACAGAAATTGCACTGGCTGAGGTGTTCCCAGGGCCCAGCCTGAGTGACTTGCAGAAAATGCAATAGAAAAGCAGTTTTTAAACATTAATTTTGAACCCAGTGAGGTTTAATGTGCGTCAGGAAAACAAACTGAGGATTTTCTTCCCAACCTGAGCCTTGCTCTTGGCTGTGAGGCCCCACCTGGGTTTCTCTTGGCTATAAAATGTGAAGTTAAACCCCTGTGTGACATTTCCAGCTTTGGTTGCCTCACAGCCCCTCTGCAAAGCACAAAGGCTCCTAAAACCACCCCTGCTCTCTCCAGAGCCATTTCCTTCCCTGTAGGCTCCCACATTTGGGTTGCAAAATTCTCTCAAGCAAAGTGGGCAGCTGAGCCCTTTCAAACTGCAGGACAGGGAGGATGTGGCTCCCTCCTTTTTTTTTTTTGGTATTAAATCGCAGAAGTGAAAGATCTCACTCCAAATTCTTTAGAAAAGAATTCCTTCTCTCCCCAAGATGCCTGATGTGGAAGGGAAAAAGCTGTCTGCACCCTGGGGCTTCATTTTTGTGAGGCTTTCTCTCTCACGTGGGCAGATCTGGGACAGCTGTGGGGAGGCAGATGCCAGAGTTCCTGGGCTGAGAGATCCAAAATGCAGCTGGCCACGCTCCACAACCTCTGCCAAGCACTTTGCAAGTGCCTCACATCTCTGCCCAAACACTGAAGACAACTGAAGGATGGAGCAGAGAACACCCAATGAAATTATCAGGCAAATATATTGGACAGACGGGGGGGAAGTATTTTTTCACACAACACAATTGAATTGGGAGCTCCTAATTCCATTGTGGAAGTCCCTGTGGCAGGATGTGCAGGAGCACAAGCAGCTCCAGCTCCAGCAGGAGTTAGCAGAGCTCCTGGAGGGTGGGACCTGGCAGCAGGGACCTCAAATGGCTGAGCTGTGCCTGGGAGGAGGGCAGCTGAAGGGGAGGGCTGCAAAACCTGCTTGACTGAACATGAACCTATCAGTTAATGTGCAGAAGTAGGAGATGGTTTTGCTTTTTCGGTTCACCAGGACCCAGAATAAGATGAAACAGCAGAGAGCTGGCAGGAGGAATCCCTGCCATGGCCTCAAGCCAGCCCCCCTCTCAATAAATGCTGAAAGGGGAGAGGCTGACAGAGGACTCTCATAACCCTCCCTGAGCCAGGGGAGTTTGCATTCCTAAAGCTCCTGCACACACTGCTCAACTTCAAACTGCTGTTTTCAACTTTGCCAAGACTGTCTGTACCTAACAGGATTTGTCTGTCTCCCAGGGATGCAAAGGCTTTAGCTCAGAACTGCCTGACACAGATGGCAGAATTCTGAGGCATAAACACAGGACTTTTAAACCCTGTGTGTACTTACAAACGTGGGGAAAAGCAGGATCTTTTCCTCTCTGTGGATTAAAATGTCACTTTGGTAATTCCTGGTATTTCATGTTATTAAGGCAGCCATGCCCACAGAAATTCAGAGCAGGAATTGGGCTCATACAATCATCTTGACAACAAAAAGGAAGTTGTCACATACAGCTGATGCTACTCTAACTCAGGGCATGCTGAACATATGAAAAATCACACAGCTTTGAGTCCAACACTTTTAATGTGTTTCACATAAACTACACACCTTGCTGCCTGCATTAATGCCTACCCTGAGAGATTTAATGCATTAAAAACCCAAACATTAAACCCCATACATTAAAAGTGTACATTCCCTTTTAAAGTGTGTGGAGAAAGAGACCCAAGGAAAAGCTGCACAAGCATCTGAAGCAGTTTTCAGACTGGGTATAAAAATATGGCACTTACCATGCAAAATGTCTGAATCATCTTCTACAAAATCAATATCTCTCAAATCCCACTCAGCATAGTTGTCAAACTCCTGTTCAGAGGTGATTAATACATTGTCACTAACGAGCACTAAAATGTTGGCCTCAGGTTTCAGAACATGCAGAAGGATTGGGAACAGAGATGTTTACTCAGACCAGGACATGAGGTTCCATCCTGGAGCAACAAACAGCACAGGGGAGCTTTACCTGGGGAAAATGTGTGTGCCGGCTGCAGCTGGAGCAGGATGTGGTGACAGGACAGTGGGAATTAATCAGGCCATGAGTCCCTGACTGTGATGGAAATCAGTCACAGAATGTCCTGAGCTGGAAGGGACTCACAAGGATCACCAAGTCCAGCTCCTGGCCTGGCTCAGGACACCCCCAAGAGTCCCCTGAGAGCCTGGATTGTGATTTTTGGGTGCTGATCCTGCTCAGAGGTACAAAAACAAGCCCCTGTATGGCTGAACTCATTTCTCCACGGACAGGAGCAGGAGCTGGGGCCTTGGGCCCCCAGCCAAGAGCACGGAAAGCAATGCAGGTGTCCCAGGTGATGTCTGGAGCTCTGTGTGCTCCCCTCAGGCAGGGGACAGTGCTGGAGCTGATCCTTTGGCTGAGCAGCCAATTCCCAGTGCCCAGCCTGCTGCAGGGCCACCCCTGGCCGGACAGATGATGGACAGATGACAGATGGACAGATGATGGACATCTGGTGGCAGCAGCACGTCCTGCAGCCTCTGCTGCCTCCCCTGGCTCTGCAGGCCACCAGCGCCACCTCTGGCCCCAAACCTTAATTAATCCCGAGGTTTAATCACGGAATTTAATTAATCCAGAGGTTTAATCTCCATTTGGAAGGGATCAGAGTGCAACTCCCTGCTCCTTGTGGGATCACCTTCAGTTAAACCACAGGAACAAGAGCATCCCTCAGTCCTGTGATGTTTTTAAATGCAGAGCAAAGACAGGCAGGGGCAGAACAGGGGTGTGTGTGCTGAGCTTGCACCCAGCAGCAAATTTAGAATAATGGGAGGAGAGTCATTGTTACCTCAACAAAGTCAGCTCTGGCTGGCATGTACCCAGCCATGTCCCTGGAGAGCAAGGAGTCAAAGGTGGGCCGTGGGGGATCATCAGCAGCTGAAAAAAACAAAGGTTTTCAGTTGGTAGGTAGGGCTTGAGATAGTTTTTAAAAGATTTGTAAATAAGTGTTTATTTTGCAGGAAAAGTGGGAATAATTAGTTGAAGAAAAATACCCTGATTGGGCTTTTATTCAGTGTTATAGTCAGAAAAGACAGAGTTCATCCAGAGAAAAATGCAGCAATCTGAGATCTTTGTAGTACTCTCAAGAGTCAAACACAAATTCAAGGTAATAAACAGGTAATAAAATGTAAACTTTACATTTTGGAGCTCAGCATCCCCCCCTAAACCTCTGCAGATCCCTGGGGCTCAGCGTGCAGGTTCTTTTAGTTAACAGCAACAGGAGTGTTAAATCTGCTTTCTTCTGGGGGCCATTGACAGAGCTGCAATTAAAGCCAGAGAACTCCCAGTTTTTACAGCACCTCCCAGCTGAGGAGCTCGGTGTTTTACAGACAATAATAGTCTGAGGCTCACAATGCACTTGTGAGCACTGAGCACTGTGTGTCCCACGGCACAGATAAAGCTGGCTGAGGCACGGGGAGTTTGTCTTGGCCCAGGGCACATAAAAATATCAGTAACAGCCAGGGACAGAACCAAAATTGCCCAGTTCCTACTGTTTAGCTCTAACCACTTTACTGGGAAATGTAAACCTCCAGACAGCCAGCAACTGCCTCACCCAGAGAGGCTGGGGAGCTCTGGAATGAACAGCTGCCAGACTGGGGGAATGCTAAAGATGTGAAATGCAAGGAAAACTGAGAATTTGTTCACTTGCTGCAGACTGTTTTAACAGGCAGTCTTCAAGAGAGAGGTGTGAAATCTGCATAGATGAAAGGAGTGATTTTGTGACGAATTAAATCAGCAGTTAGGCCTGGGACACAGTGTGTACACAGGAATGATCAGAGGAAATGTTTCAAGGCAGGAAAGTTCTGCCTTATCAGTTCCCTTTGCTGTGCAGGGCTGGACAGGGTGAGAACCACACTGGTATCTATCCCAAGGGACATATGAAGGAGTTTTGGGGTAATCCAATGGATAAAACATCCAGGTTCCTGCTGGGGTGATTCCTATGTGCTCTGGCTGTGGAGGAACTTGTGCTTTTGAGTGCCTGATGTTTGTGTCAGACCTTGCTGTGCCCTGCCTTTTCCCATGGAACTGGCAGCCAGGAATTAACCCAGTGTGAAGAGAACCCTACTCCTGACATCCTCCCAGCCAGCTCTCAGAACAAGTTATCCCTTTGGGAGTGAAAGCAAGCAGGATCTGTGGTGCCTGTCCTTCCCAGAGCTGCTGATTCCAGCCTTGGCAGAGCAGGGGCCTGGCAGGGCAGGGATACTCACAGTGGAAGGGAATGGCTGTCTCGTGGTGCTGAGCCTCCTCTGCCTGCTTCAGGTTCAGCAGGGTGGAGGCAAACAGGGGGTTGTTGATGAAATGTTTCATGTAGTGCTTCTCACACTCCTCCTTGGATTTGGTGCACATCTGGTTGGCCACGTCCTGCCTGGAGCGGGGAGAGGGGGAGGATTCATGTGAAACACACAGAAATGTTGGGGGTTTTTTAAATTTCCCTTTAAAAAGGGAAAAGAGAATTTTGGACAAGAGATTGGTGGTGTGCAGAGAACTGGCCTGTGGTGGTGTCTGAGCTCACATTCTCAGCACCAACACTGGCATGTTTGTGCCAGGGAGCATTTTTGAGTGCCCACGAACAAGGAAATTCACTGTTTTCATACTGGAAACTCTCTGGCTGATGGAATGTACCACATCTTTAACAGGCTTGGAATTTACTGATGCTCTCTGAGAGCTTTTTACACATTTTACTGACTCCAGGTAATGGTAAACTCTGTAACCAGTTATCAGTTTTACTTCTGACAGCAATGTGCACCTAAGAACTCTTAGTTCTGCTGCTGTGAAGTCTGAGGTTCTGTACTTTTAACACGATTATTTTTAATAAAAGAGAAGACAGATAACTATGAAAACAGGATCTGATACTCCAGCCTTCCACTTTAGCTGCTGAATTGGTGTCTCACCCACAATAAGTCATTGAACAGTCAATGTGCCCTGGTGAATTCAACAGTGAGATCCAGGGAAAAGAGAGGAAAAAGTGCCCATCATTGCCTGAGATTGGCTGAACCACTGCATTCTCACCAGTTCCCAAATCCACAGTCCATCACAGCTTCCAGGAGAGACATTTCCTCCTGAGCTGTCCAGTTGGGATCCAGGACAGGGAAGTCAGATGTCTGGAGAAGAGAAAAGCAGAACAAACTGTGATCCTCTGTTCCAACCCACCTCAGAAAGGGCAAAGAAGTTCTGAATCATGGGGTGGCACACAAGATAATTCTGGTAGTTTTAAACTTTCACAAAACCTGATTGGATAATTATTGGATTACTTAGGGCATTGGCTCATCAACCACAGCAAATACTGGTACATGTTGTGTCTCACAGCTGTAATTCCACAATGTTATACTATGAAATACAGTAAAATTAATGGAGACTTTAAGAATTATTAATTTGGAGGAAGAAGAACCAGACCTAGAGAAACAGAAGTCAATGTACCTGGCTAAAGGCCTGTAAGTCTAGTGAGGAGCATTGTGCTACCCAGGCACAACAAAAAGATGCAGCTGGAAATGACTCCACTATTCCATTCTTTTCCAGGTGGTATTTTTCTTATTTTAATAGTTTTGAACCTCTGAATCAAAGAATTGCATCACTTAACATTTCAATGCAATATGAGTAAGCAAGGGTCCCTAACTCCTGGGAAGCTGTGAGAGGCCAGGATTGAGCAGATGTTATCCAAAAGGAATATTTACCATTATCTCATAAGTGTGATCACTTTGATGCTTCTTGTACTCAAATCCTCGGGTGAAACACTGCAGAACAAGAGATCAGAACTGTGTTACTTCTGCCCTGAGAAGATTTTCCTGGTCCCTTTTTAAACTTTCATTCTCTGCCCGTGTCTCAACCCTTCACCCTCCGAACCCCCTTTGCCATTTCCCCGAGCCAAGAAGTGCTGATCCTTGGAGAGAGCAGTTATTCCTGTGTCCCTGGCAGCAGGGAAGCTGTCCCAGAGCAAAGAGAGGCTGTGCCCTGCTGCTGGCACCCACCTGCAGGCACAGCAGGAAGGGAGGGGGCCCACACTCAGCACACTTCACGTAGGGCTCTGTCAGGTACGAGGAGCAGCCTCGGCACGGGGGTTTATCAAAAGGGTCACCTGGAAAAGCAAAGGGAAATCTCCTGGGACACAGGCACAGCACTGCTTTGGCAGCCCCTAAATTCACCTGTGCCCAGCCCCCAGCAGTTGGTGGTTCTTTGTGGGTCCAGCTCAGGATGCTCTGTGATTCTGTGGGTTTTAAATCAATTTAAATCAATTGTGCGAGAAAATAAATAAGACTGTCGGGTTATAATGGCTTCAAACTCAAAGAGAGCAGGGTTAGATTGGAGTATTGGGAAGAAATCCTTCCCTGGGAGGGTGGGCAGGCCCTGGCACAGGATGCCCACAGCAGCTGTGGCTGCCCCTGGATCCCTGGCAGTGCCCAAGGCCAGGCTGGACAGGGCTTGGAGCTCCCTGGGACAGTGGCAGGGTCTGTGACTGGATGGGCTTTAAGGTTTCTTCCAACCCAAACCAGTCTGGGATTCTGTGATTCTGATTTTTTCCAAGAAAATGGATTTGAACCAGCTCAATCATAAGTAGAGAGAAACAAGACAAAACTCACACCGAATCATTTGTGTGACCATTAAACCACGTCCCCAAAGTGCCACATTTGCACATTTTTTCAACACTTTCAGGGATGGTGACTCCAGAATCCCACCACTCCAAGAAATCCTTGTGGCATCCAGGTTTTTCATGAGCAGATGTGGGAGCTGGATTATCTGATGGCACTTACTGCTGAAGGAGGCCAGGCGCTCCATCCCTGCCCTGGTGCTGCTGGTGCTCCTGGGAGTGAAACTGGAGTGTGAGCCTTGTCCCAAATTGTGTATCCCAAAGGGAATCCTCTCCCTGCAGCTGCCTCTTCTGCAGCCCTGGCAGGTGTGATCCTCCCAGGATGTCCTGAGCAGGAAGCAGAAGGGCTCTCAGCAGCCTCCAGACCCCATCCCACATGGATCAGAGTCTGTTCTCTGGCTATGGGGAGAAATCAGACACGGAGCTGTGGAGTGATGGGGATGCAGGCCCGAAGTGAGGGTTTCAGTGGGAATGGCTGTGCTGAGAGGAGAGCTGTGAGCAAGTGTTGTGCAAGGAAGTGCTCTGCACCTCCCAGAAGCAATCCCTGTATCCTACTCACCTATATCCCATTCACTACATCCCACTCCCCACATCCCAGTTCTCCATATCCCAATCCCCAAATCCCAATCCCCACTCCCCCATAACCCAATCCCCACAACTCAATCCCCACTCCCCCATATCCCAATCCCCATATTACAATCCTCAATCCCCATACCCCATATCCTGTATCCCAGGTCCCATATCCCCTATCCCATACCTATATCCCATATCCCATATCCCACATCCCACATCCCACATCCTATACCATATATCCCATACCCCACATCCCATATCCCATACCCCATATCCCATACCCCACATCCCACATCCCATACCCCATATCCCACATCCCATATCCCATA
>WEIU01001106.1:135456-153202 GCA_013389925.1 Aegithalos caudatus | reverse complement strand
TGCCGCCGCTCCCGTGGCCTCGCCGGTCCCCCCGTACCCTGAAACAAACAACACGTGGGCGGCGGCGAGTCCGGCTCCGAGCGCCCCGGGGGCTGGAGCCTGGGGCATCCCTCCTCCATCTCATCCTCCTGCTATCCCTGGGGCAATTTCAGGAGCCTCGGCAAGAGTTTGGGTCTGGTCCTGCCGAGGGGCTGAGAGCTGCCCTGAGATGCTCAAAACCAGAGAAGTTTTAAAGGGAGATTGGCAGAGCAAACCACAGTGTTGTTCTTGTCCCTTCTCCTAAATATTCTTTGAGAAGTTTAAAATGAGAAGTATTGTGTTGGAAAGTATCCGAAGCGTGAGTGAAGTCTGTTCCAGTTTAGCAGGCAGGAAATATTCAGCAAACCGTTCAAGTGATGCCAAAATCTCTCAAAGACAGTGGGATTTAGACAGTCTTGAGTGTTTTAGCAAACTGGGATAGCTGTAAATACAGGCTCTTATTTTGGTCTCTAAAGAAGTTTAGGCTGGATAATAGGAAACAGTTCTTCCCCCGGAGGGTGCTGGGCACTGCCCAGGCTCCCCAGGGAATGGGCACGGCCTGAGGCTGCCAGAGCTCCAGGAGCCTTTGGACAGTGCTGCCAGGGATGCACAGGGTGGGATTGTTGGGGTCTCGGGGCAGGGCTGGGAGTGACACTGGATGATCCTTGTGGGTCCCTTCCAGCTCAGGATATTCCCATGATTCTGTGATTCTACATCCACAGGTGGAAAGTTCTAGGTAGTTGTTTTTCTCCCAATATCCAGCCTAACCTTGCCCTGGCACAGCTCCAGCCCTTCAGGGAGCAGAAATTGGAGCAGCATCCCCTGGTGAGTGTCCCCTCCAGCTGAACACACCCAGTGCCCTCCTCGTGAGGCCCCTCCAGACCTTTCCCCATCCCGGTGTCCCTGCTTGGGACCCTCTCCATCGGCTTTGGATCCCTGTGGGGCCGGTGAGGAGCCTTTCCCCCAGAAGCTCTGGGGGTGTTTGGTGTGTGCCAGGCCGTGCTGCAGTGAAGCAATGCCCAATGATTAACCAGGAGGCAGAGCTCAGGTGAGGCAGGCTCAGGTGGGGCCGGGCGCTGCGTGGGGGCGTTAAAACAGCGCGGCCAGGGAGCCGGCGAGGCTGTGCAGAGCTGGGAACCCTCTGGGGCAGGAGCCATCCCTTCTCTCCCGACCTGGAACTCCCCCCACAGCCCTGGTATAGGTGAGCACGCTGCTGGTTTGTCTGTGGTCAGGAGAAGAGACTCTTATTTTAATTTGGTTTTACCTTTTGTGCTCCGTCGTTGTCTGTGTTTCTCCAGGCAGGGATGTGAGAGCACAAATCCATTTTGTCACTTTAAAGTGATTCACGTTGATCAGCAATGCCACAGCTCCCTGGGCTTTAATCAGGAGACATTGGAATGCAACTAGTTTTATCAATTTCCTTTCTATAGGCCATATCAATATGGTAGAAGTGTTACTGTGATTCTTCAGAGCCCACTGAAATACTGACGTCCTCTTCAGTTGTGGATTTGTCTACAGAATGGGATGGTTTAGAAGAAAAATAGGAAACTTTAATTTCCACCTGTCACTGCCCAAGTTTCATGCCTGGGCGTGTTTTACAATATTGAAAGCGATTTTAAAGTGGAGCTGTTATAAAATTTCCAGAGTCTGGTATTCTTACAAGTGCATTTTGCTGTCAAGCCAAAGATGTGACTAATGGTAATAGCAGAGCTGTGGAGGAGTGAAGTGGGCTTTGTTTCACCTCAGGTAAAACCAGACACCACACTTTCTGGGTTTGGCTTGCAGAGTTTTCACTGCTGGTAGCACAGACACGATTTGGGTGCTAAAAGCCTGGATACCTGCAGAGCTGGGAGCTGGAGCTGATTTCCCTGGGAGAAGGGAGCACAGCGAGGCTCAGTCTGTAAATCCAGCTGTGCCTGGATGTATTTCTGCATCTGAGCAGGCTCAGTGCTGTTACCTGTCCTTACATCATCCCAGGAGTGAGCCCTCCATCTCCATCCTTCCATAAACTGCAGGGTTGTCTCTGTCACCTGTTGGACAGGCTGCAGGAGGGAGTGCAGGGGCTGTGCACAGCTGAGATCTGGATAATTTGGGGTTGTAGGCTCTGGTTCAGCATCATTGACACAAGCAGGGCATGTGCAGTGCTTGGTGGCACACAGATTTATCTTGGTGCTCAGCTGAATTCCAGGTGCTTCTGTAAAAATGAACTGTGGCAGTTGCATTTCACAGAGCCAATACAATATGCAGAAGTGCATAAATATACCCCTTTATTTGTATATATATATGATACAGTCCTTTATTTGTATATATATAACATCCTCCTTTACTTGAAGATATGTAACATACCTCTGTGTTTGTATATATACGAAATATACATATATGGGCATAGATAATACAAGTATATTTACAAAATATACCTCTATGGGTGTATAGGTAATGTAAGTATATTTATAAAATATACCTCTGTATATTTATAGATAATATAAGTGTTTTTAAGTGTATGTAATACACCTCTATCTTTATATATATTTCACCTCTATAGTTACACAGATATAAAATTTACCTTTATATTTCTATATATGCAATATACCAACATGCAGTGCACAGCCTTGTGCATTTCATTCCCAGCACTGAAACCCAGAGGCTTTGGTGAGGAGATCTCTGAGAAAGTCCCTGTGTAATTTAGCCCCAGACAATGCAGGAATTAATTTAAATATGAACGAGGACTCTCGGTGTGCTGAGAACAGGCCCAGCTTATCACTCCAGCACAGCTCTGATTGCACAACCCCAGCAGAACTCCTGCCTGTGGGACTGGGCTCCCAGGGCTTGGAAATGCCTTGGGAAATGGACCTGAGTGGGTTTTTTGTGGATAACAGCTGGGTTTTTTGGAGCTGAACTGGACAAACAAGGTGTTGGAGTGAGGTGGTGTGATTGTGGCAGTGCCTGGCCTTGGGTGGATGGTTTCTCATGGAATATTGGAGTGAAACGCTTCACTTCCTGTTCCTCAGCTTCCAAAAAAAAATTTTAAAAAAAGGAACCCTTGAAACTTGCTTATTAATGTATTAGTTACTGAAATTAGAAAAGGTTTTTCTTCAACAAAGTGGGGTTGAAGTTAGTTTGGCTGCATCCCAACCTCTTCAGCGCTGGTGATTGTGCCAACAGTAAATCTGGCTGGATGAAAATCTTTAGGAGTGATCTGATGCCAGGATAAATATCCACATAAATACTGTCTGCATCTTGGTGTGCACAAACAAAATTGGATTTGTGCTGTCTGAGCACCTCAGGTGAAGAAATCTCCCTGCATGGTTTAGCTTGCACATCACAGGTGGACAGGGAAACTTTCTGGTCATGCTTCACCTTCTTCTCATCTCTACCCTCAAAAAAGGGGTTTTTAAATGCTTTTAATGTCCATATCAGACATATTTGTGACTTTTCAGTTATAAAATGGTTAATGATGCCTCTGTCAAATGAAGTGCCCATGGCCCCAGGGCAACTGGAGTTTGTGGGAGGAGTGATGTCAACACAGGACTCGATCTAAATAATTCAGTCAAGTACATTCATGGCCAAAGTGCATGAGCCAGTTGGATGAGTTTCTACACCTCAGTTACTGATGGGAAGCAGGAGTGTGGTGCTTAGGGATTGCTCTGGCTATAAATGCTTGTCTGGGCCCTGATTAAAGGCCCCATCATGTCCCATTTGTGTGGCACCAGGGGCCAGGTTTTTGTGCCAGTTAAGAGCTGATTGTGCTGCACCCTTGTGCTCACATAATGGCATAATGTGGCTGTAATTAGCAGGTTTTCACTGGGATTCACTCCTTGGGATTCAGCTGGGATCAGGTGCAAAAGGTGACAGAAAAGGTTTGATGGGAGAAGACAGTGCTGGCACAAGCCTTTGTTCCTTTTGGAAAGGAATCTGGCCAGTGGGAGGGTCAGGTGTCTCAGAAGATTCCAGAGGGATGGACCAGCAGGAGGTGCCAAGCTGGAGTTGGGCACTGCAGGTTTAACTCCTGGGTTCATCTGTACCTGGAGCAAACAAGCCAGCCTGTGGTGTCCCTGGGGATTTTTTGGGACAGTTTTGATGGTATAAGCAGGAAAACCCACGTGGAATATGCTTCATTACAACCCTGATGCTTACTTCCTAATTCTTTTCTTTTCCAGTTCGTTTTGGAAGTGGCTCAGTGCTCAGATTGCACGGATATCGAGAGGTTAGTGCATTCCTCATTTCCTAATGATGTGTTTCCAGCTGGGTGTAGCTGTCTGAAGTGCAGCAAAGGCAGAGCAGGGAGTATCAAATGTTTGTTCCCCATCCCACCCTTGTGCTGTGGGGTGTTCCTTTGTTTTCCACATCCCTCGTGGCTCTTTCTCAGTTGAAATTATTTTTGGTTTTTAAGAAAATGCTTTCATTCCCTGCTGGAATACTGGAAAAGACCCATTCCTGGAAGTGTCCAGGGCCAGGAGCAGCCTGGACTGGTGGAAGGTGTCCCTGCCTGTAGGAGAGGGTGGGATAAGATGAGCTTTAAGGTCCCTTCCAACCCAAAGCAGTCAGGGATTCTCTGATCCTGTGATTTTTGATACTCAGAGTTCCCTGCCTTTGTCTGTAGGTTTTGGGTCTGGTGTTTGGGGTTATTTTGGTGGTTTTTTTCTCCTTTAAGTGACTCCTGCAGCTTTGTCTGAGGTGGGAGGTTCTGCAGCTTGTAGATCTCAGAGTTTCTGTGCAAACAGGGCAGAACTGTTTTTGACAAGCACTCAGGGTTCATCTCTGACCTTTTAACATTGCATTTCCCATCAGTGAACCTTGCTTTGTCCTCCCCTAAGGGCAGTATTCACCCCAGGTGTGCTTTTTTTCCTTTCCTTTGCCCCCACAGTGTTGAGAGCCCAGTTTGGGGGAGCCATGGAGGAATCTTCAGAAGCCAACAAAGCCTTGGATGCCAACGCTCACTCTCGCTTCATCATTGGCTCTGTGTCAGAGGATAACTCTGAGGATGAGACCAGCTCCCTGGTGAAGCTGGACCTGCTGGAGGAGAAGGAGAGGTCTTTGTCCCCCGCGTCCGTCTGCTCCGATTCCCTCTCGGACCTGGGCCTTCCAAACACTCAGGATGGCCTGGCCAGCCACATGAGGTATGGAGAAGTAGTTCTCCAGTCTTTTTACCCTGTCAGTTCCAGAGATAATCCAAAGGTTCAGCTTTATACCCGTGTTTGGCTTCAAATTCTTTTGAAAGTTCAGTTTTTGTTGTGCCAAGACACGCTCCGGCGTTCTGTTTCTATGTGATCTCTTGTTTGTTTATCTGTATCAAAGCCTTCCATTTTCCTTTGGTTTTAGTGAGATATTTGTGCCTAAATTCCTTAAACACCTTGCCTATCTTGTCCTGGCTTTCAGAAAATGGAAGTGTCTTCACTGAGATATTTAAAGTTTTTGTGTGGTTCTTCTGGGCCTTGTTTGTTGAGAGCAAGAACAATATTTGCTTATTTTGTCTTTGCATGGGATTTTCTGCTTTAAATGTAGCCAGAGAATTGGCAGTGGGTAGGATCCATGCTGGAATTTTTTTGGTTTGGATAGGGAAAATTGTGATGGTTTGTAGTAAAGACTGGAGCCCTGCAATGTGGTGATAAACTAAGATTTAATGTGGTCGCTGCTGCCTGAGCTCAGGGTTGGCCTCAGGGCTGCCCCTCTCCTGATTCTTTGTGAATGGGCCATCAGCTGGGCTGTTGAGGTCGTGATGATGATGTTTCCTTGTCCAAAGGTCCCTTTATTTTTGGGTACTGCTGATTTGCATTCCAGTAGTGGGATGTGCCTGTTGGATTTTCCCCTTTGGTACTCTGGGCACTTTCCATGTACAGATCACAGTTTTTCTGTGCCTGGTCAGTCTTGCTTCACTCTCCCAGGTATCCTTCATTTGTTTGCCATATTCCAGGAGGTCTGCTCTTTCTGCCTGTGCCATCCCATTCCAGGAACACCCAGGACAGTGTGAATCCCACTCCAGTTCCTGCTGGGCCATCCCTCACTGCCTCCTCTGTGTTGCTCTTGAAGGAGTGCCTGGTTGCAGAATTAACTGACCAGTGGGAGACACTTACACAACCAGCTAATCCTTGTTCTCCTGTTTCACTGGTTTCTTTGCTTGTGCAGGTTAAGGAATTATAATAATCTCCTTTTTTTTGGTGGATCCAAGTTCAGGGAGAAGCCTCTGGGAGCACACAGAGTCCCAGGTTGGGGCAGAAGTGGGGTGTGGGTCTGTGCCTGACAGAGCTGCTGTGGCCAGGCTGCTGGGCATGTTCAGCCAGCTGGCACTTGCACAACTGCTGCAAAACCTTAAAGCAAATTTACAGAGGGTTACCTTTCCAGAGCCTGCCAGCTGCCATGATTTGGCAGCACAAAAGGTAATTTTGAAGCAGGAAACTGTGACTATATTTATATATATATATCTTAGGGACAGAAGAGATTGGATGAGCACATAACCACAAGTGTGTAAATGGAAAATATCAGAACAAGAAGCTCCTAGGACAGTGCCTGGCACCAGAGAGCCCCAGTGCAATAGGAGTGCAACCTTGGGCACCTCTGTTGTAACCTGCTTACTTTGGCAGGCCCTTTGGGGAGCACTTGACTTTTGAGTTAAATTGGAGAGAAATGCCAATTCAAATAACAAAAAAAAAAAAAAAAGTTACAGCATTATGGGCTGTTTTCCTAAGATAAACTCAGATGAGCTGAAATACTTTTCAGGATGGTTGTCCCTTTCATCAGGAGATTTCTAAATCATGTTTACAGATGGAGAAACTGAGACAAAGACAACAGCAAAGACAAGTTCAACAACTTGCCTGGAGTCACTCTGTGACAGATAATGGAGCTGAGGTGCTCTTGCTTCCAGCTTCCTTTTGGTGATCACAAAGGTACCACAGTTTGTAAAGTGATAGAGGTAATTCACAGGCAGTTCTGTACACTTTGACACAAGGTGCAGGTCCAAGGGAGCATATCTTTTGGAAGGAGCTGCCAAAAATCTTTCCATTTGCTGGTGATTTTCCCCCAGGGTTAAAACAGAGATGGCTTGTGTTTGAGGTGAGGGGCTTTGCTGCAGAGCAGTTCTCAGGGAACAATTATGATTAAAATGCAGGACTTACTCAGCTGCCCAAGGCTTTGTGAGGGCAGGTTTGTGTGACTTTATTGATCTTGTGAGGTGTTTATGCTGTGAGAAAGCCACACTGAGAATGAGCTTTCAGTTGCTGTGTGGATCATCAGTGCCTGAAAATTGGTGTGTGGGGGCAGTACTGAGTGTTCAGAGGGTCTTGGTTGCGTTTTGCACCTTTAAATAATAAAATCAAGCCTGCCATTTTTTCCTTTTTGAGTTCAAAAGTTTCCACCAGCACTTCCAGTCAGTCCTGCTGGGCTCAGTTCTCCTTGTAGTGAGCTGTTAGAGAGTTGCTGTGCTCCTTTCTGATTTTTAGTGGCAGGTTAAGTAACTCGTCCATAAATGCCACTTGGAAAGTGCTTTGGGCCCATTTGTTTTGTTTAATAAATTGTTGCTGATTATTTCTAATTTTAATTTCTAGCTTCCAAGACAGTATCTTGTATCAAAGTCTTGTTTAAAATAGAACAAAACCTGGATGTCTTCTGGTGTTTGTACATCAGGGCTCTGGTTTCATAAGCAGTGACATGGGTGTCAGAGTCACCTGACAATCCACTTGTATCAGCTGAAAGCCAAATTTTTGGATGGAGTTCAGCTGTTACCTCATATGAAGCCCACAGAGTTTAGCTCGTTGCTCCTAACACTGGTTGGACTTCCCAGTGTATTGTCCCAATAAATCATGGGGATGCTTAAGCAGAACTAATCATCTGCTAAAGGAAATCTGGCCAAATGCCTCAATTTTAGCCTGGACAGCAATGGTTGAGCATGCCCAGCCTGGCACTGGGACAAGGTGCCTGCTTAAAAACCAGCCCCAGACTGACTGCACAGAGTCCTGAACGTAATGAAAGATCCTTTTGAGCCCCTTCTGAATGTAAAACATTCCTTTCCAGGCCAGCAGTGTGTGGCTGGGAGGTTGCTCTGTGGGCCATTGATGCTGTGAAGCTGTTGGTGCTGCTGTGGTTTCAGCCCAGCTGAGGACAGGGAGGTCCAGCAGAGCTGTGGGGTCACTGCTGCTGCTCTGGGGCTCCTCCACCAAGGATTTCTCTCTGCTGCTCAGAGTCCTGGCTGCTCCAGGCTGTCTGCAGGCTCTGCTGTGGGCTCTGGTGCTCCCCTGGCTCTGCCTGTGCTGCCCCAGGTGCTGCTGGAGGTTCTGTGTGCAAGGAAAACGTTCCTCTATCCCAGCCTGGCTGTGGATGCTTCCAGGGATGAGGCAGCCAAGGTTCTCTGAGCAGCAGCCTGTGCCAAGCCCTCACCACCCTCACAGGGAAGAATTTCTGCCCAGCTTCTAATCTAAACCTGCCCTCCTTCAGCTTAAGGCCATGAACTTCATCCACCTGGAGTGAAAAGTTGACTTCCTCCTCTCTGTTGAAAGAAAAGGAGGTGGTTTGGACTCGTGGCTGTGCCTGGTTGTACTGATAACGTGGGAATTACAGCTTCCCTGGAAGGTACTCTGCTTCCTGAACAAACACACTCTATACCTCTGCATGCCTCTCAGGAGTTGTATTCTTATTTTGCTGTTATTTCACTGCCTTTAACCTCAGTTAACAGAGGAAATGTCCTCTCTAAATTCAGTCATTTGTTGGGAGATTTTGCAGAGATTCCCTGACTGAGATACCACAGCATGACAGCATCTCCCACCTGCTCACTTACCTGATTCTAGCTGAAAGATAAGGAATCTCTCACTTTGGGTAAATTTAGACTCCCCCACTACCCCTAACTCTGGTGTGCAAAGGTCCATTCTCCTGTTCCTGCAGATCAGATCTGTCCAACGCTTGAACTTTGCCAAAGAGCACGGGGAGGGCTCCCTGCCAGGGACTCCAATTCCACCCCACTCTGCTGCAGAACTATCTTGTGCTGTTGTTGTTGTTGTTGCTCACTTTTATCTTGGTGCCAGGGCTTGACCTGGACAGCGTTGGGCTGTTTGCTGCTCCAGGAACACGTGGAATTTTATACTTCATGAGGATATAAAAGTTGGTACTTTGTAGGTTTAGGAACTGCAGTATGGATATTAATTTGATTTAAACTTGGCTGTTTGTTTGGATTGATGTTTGGATTCAGTGGGTATTTTGAGTGTCAGGGTGTTGCTTTTGGACTTGCAAGGAACCTGTGGTGATTTGGGCTGCGTGTCCTGGGAATGGTCCCATTCCAAATGCATCTGGCATGGCAGATAAACAGCCAGGTGTGTGCTTAGGAAAAGGAACTTCTGGCAAACTGCTGGCACTTGATTATTTTGGGAGGAATCCTGGCAGCTTGTACCCATTTGGGCTCTGTAAATGTTCCTGCATTAGGCTAAAGGCCTGCCTGGACTGATGCTGGAATTGTGTTAGGAAGTTATTTACCAGGCAATGCAGAGAGGGCTGCTTTTGTTCCGTGCTGCATCCTTTATTTAATTTCCTGAAATCCTGAGGCTCAATTCATGGCAGAGCTGAGTCAAGTTTCATTTGTTTTGACCTCCAGGTGAGGTCCTGGTTTTGACAGTGTCTGTGTTCAAGCCAATTCTGGCTCTTTAGAACATGGGCTAGGCTGTCTTTGACAGAGTGCAGATTGCTGCCTCCAGTGCCTGTTGCCTGAGGCTTAGGGAACCATTTATTCCAGCTGTGGAATTCTGCATCCCTTGCCGGACAGCATTTCTGCTTGTTCCTTCCCTCTGCCTTCCTGTGAAATCAGATGCAAGGGCAGAGCTAAAACTGGAGCAGATCTTAGGGAGGCTTCAGCTGCCTGAGTCTCATCACCAGGATGGAATAGGTGTTCTCATCGTTTTTCCAAAGCCCAGAGCCCGCATGGATGGGGAGAGCTGCCCTTTCCACACCCTTCACAGGCCAGATGCAGAGGGAAGCAATCCCCAGCCCTTTCTCCAGGGAGGCTGTGTGTGTGTGTGTGTGCTGCAGGCTGCTCCATGCTGCCCTCCACACCAGGCAGCTCATGCATCCCTGCCTCTGGAATCCACGGAGCATCACCCACAGCCCCTGGCATGTGGCAGTGCTGGCATCAGTGCTGGGATCAGTGCCAGCTCCTGGCTGGGATGTGCCTCAGGTACGTATCCCTGAGCAATGAGCTTTCCTTGGAGGCTGCAGCAGAGGAGCAGGCTCAGCCTTTCCCTTTGCCTGCCAGAGGAGGAGGGGGTGGATTCCGTGGGCAGCGGGGTCTGGGAGCGCTGCCTGCAGGGATGAGCTCTGTGGCTGTGGGATGGGCAGCCCTGGGTCACTCACACACCCTTGTGCAGCTCCTTCTTGTGGGAATGCTGCAGCAAATCGTGGCCATTGATTTCCCAGCAGCAAATTCAGCTGGCAGAATATTTTTAACCAATGCTGAGGCTGCTGCTCCGGGTGTGCTCCTCCAGCAGCAAATCCATTTCTCTCCCAGCAGTGGATTCAGCTGGTGGAAGGCACAGGGAGTGTTTCTAGCAGTGCCACATTCAGCTGTGTGTGGATTTGTTTCCTTCCAGAACCTGTTTGGACTGGAGGCTGCGGGGGGGGTTTTTGGGAATGAATTAAATCAGGGATTTGTTGATGCTTGGGCAGTTTGTGATGCTTTTCCAAGAGGAATAAAGGCTGGCAAGTGAAAGGCCTTGAGTTCTGGGGTAGATAGATGGTGTTGGGGTGTTCCTGTTGGTTAAACCCTGTTCTCCCCCAGACCCCTTGGCTCTGCTGAGGTTTGTGTGCAGGGTGAGGCTGCCCTCACCCCACAGCATGTCCCTGTTCCCTGCTGGTCCCTGGATGTGCCTGGAACTGGCAGCACATGGCACTGCTGCTGCCCCTCACGGTGTCACCATGTCACCTGTCCTGGCCTCAGCCCCCTGGCCCTGCAGGGACCTTACCTCCTGTCACCAGGTTTGTTCCTTTTTTCAGTGATCCCCTCCTGGCTGGCTGCATTTTGGGATTCTGTGCCCCAAATCAAAGCTGTGCTGCCTGGCTATGGCCCTCCACCTTCCCAGTATCCCCAGATTTAAACATTTCCAGCTGCTGTGCCTAGTTCCAGTGCAGGTTTTACCACGAGGGCACTGCTGCAGTCACTGCCCTTCCTTATCCTGCCTCTACCCCCAAATTTGCAATTTATGTCTTTGTGTGTGCAGGGCCAGGAGTTGGACTTTGATGATCCTTGTGTGTCCCTTCCATCCCAGGATGTTCCATGATTCTGGTACTGAGTACACATCCTTCCTTCCTCCAGTGATGTTACTGCACCCTGCCATGCTGTAACCCTTTGCTTGTGAGGATTTTTATTCTCCCAGCACATGGAGTGATCTCATCTCCATCTTACAGGGAACAGGCACAGAAAACTGAAGTGATGTGTCCAGGGTCTCCCAGCTCCCAGGCTGGTGTCCAGTCTGATCTGCCAGCTCTGCCACACTGTGGCTGTGTGCCTGCACAAGCTGCCTCTCACATTCCTCTCTGCAGCCTTGGAAACGCTGTCCCTGTCACCTCCCCATCCCTGAAAAACCCCATATGGAATCCTACAAAGGGTCTGAATTCCTGGGGTCACAGAGGCTGCAGCTGGGGATGTGCTCCTGGAGCTGCATCCCTGCGGGCACTGCATCCCTGCGGGCACTGCATCCCTGCGGGCACTGCAGGAGAACCGGGGGGTCTGCAGGAGAACTGGGGGCGCTGCAGGAGAACCGGGGGCGCTGCAGGAGAACTGGGGGTGCTGCAGGAGAACCGGGGGTGCTGCATGAGAACTGGGGGTGCTGCATCCCCATNCCCGGCGTGTCCCCGCTTTGGGAGCCCGTCCCGGCGCTGCCGAGGCCGGAGCAGCCGCCGTGCGGGCGCTCCGGGCTCGTTCCCGTTCCTCTCGTTCCTTACGTAACGCGGGGCTGCCGCCGTCCCTGTGCCCGTCCCTGTGCCCGCCGCTCCGGGGGCAGGGGGGGAGGCTGTCCCCTCCCTGCGTCACCGCCGCGGTGACACTGCCGGGGGGAGCCGGGGACAAAGGTTAGGGGATGTGGAGCAGCCGGGAAATGCTGCCTGGAGCAGAGAGCGCCTGAGGTGGGAAAATTTCGGAGCTGCGGAAAGGAGCCGGGAGCCAGCCCGAAATCCATTAACTGCTGCACTCAGCATGGAGGAGGCTGCAGAGCAGAGTCAGGAGATGAGGTACCACATGCTGCAAAGGTAGGAGTGGCAGATGTGCCCGTGTCCCCCTGCCTGGGCTCTGTGCTGGAGGTGCCCAGCCAGCTCTTGGTGTTCATTTTGTCCTGGAGCCTGGCAGAGCCCTGGGCTCTCCCTGCATGCAGCCTGTGACAGAGAGGCCAGGGTGCAGCTCAGCTGGGGGGTCAGGCTCCAGTTGGAGATGGTTCTGCACAACCTCTGCCCCCTGTGAGCTCTGAAGGGTAGAAAAGCATTTTGAAAATTCCTCCATCACAAAACATGGCAGTTGTGATTAATAGGGATGACAGTCACTAACTCAGCATTTATTCTGTTTTGTTTAGAGCTCTGTGCTTTCTTCCTTCCTGTCCAGCTTCTACCTCTTCTTATCCTGCAAAAAAATAAACCCCCAACTCTTCTGTTTTGATTACAATGTGCTTAATGAGATATAAACTTAATGTTCTTGGCATGCTCACAAATCAAACTGTTGTTGTTTATGTCCAAGTGTTTGTTGCATACTGGACGATGAACCTCAGGCTCTATTGACATTTTGCCTGTAGCAGTATCTTTGTGTGCAGTCATTTCTTGCTGGGACAGTTCATATTTGAACATGTTCACAAGTTCTCACGTTGGGATTTTTATCTAATTTTTGTTGAGACTGCTCTCAATAAACCTGTAAGGCATAAGCCTCTCTCACTCCTTGGACTGTGCTCCTTCCTTGCCAGGAAGACTCTGACCCCTCAATGCACAAATTTAACAGAAATTCAACCTTAATGACACATGTGCTCTCTTTCTTGCCTGCTGGCTCCTGTCCTTGTATTCCCAGGCTGAATTCACAGGAGTGTGAGAACTTTTGCTCACAGGGACACGTTCTAAGTTTGCTGACAGTGTCTGGAAGTGCAGCTGACTGGAAGAAGGGAAAGTACGAGGGGAGTGCACACAGAGCTTGTTCTTTGCCTTTCCCTGGCTGTCAGCTCCCTGCTCTTCCCTGAGATAAGATACTTGACTGGATGGAGTTGGTCTGAGCCAGCACAGCCGTTTCTGTGTCCCAGGATGTCCCTGGGAGGGGCACTAGTGGTCTGTGGAGGGTCTGAGATCCACGTGGGTAAATCTTCATGGGCCATAAGGTGTTTCTAAGGGACTGTGAGGGGAAATCCTTGTGTTTCCTGGGACAGCAGCTCATTCCAGCAGGGATGCTCCAGCCCTGCCCTGGGGAGGTGCAGCTCTTGGGCTCCTTGCCTTTGATAGTAAAAGGAAATCTGTAGGCATGCCTTGGCTTCTCCTGGCGTTGGTTTTCCCTTTGTGCCCTCCCCCAGCAGTTCCAGTTGCTCTGTGCTGGATCCCATCCCATTCCCAGTGGAATTACCCAATGGAGCAGCCCTTCAGCAGCTGATTAGGCCAGAGGTTCCACGCAGAGGGCTCCTGGGCACGGATCTGCCAGGGACCAGCACCCACCCCTTGGTGCTCTTGGGGGTCTCCAAAGCTCTGAGCTGAGCTTCCCAACCTTCCTTCCTGCAGAAGGGTTCTGTGGTGCTGCCAGGGGCAGGGTGAGGGCTTCCCTGTGTTCCTGGGAAGGGAAATTTGGGGAGAACACAGTGAAAACACGTAAACTGTGGGGTGAGCAGAGAGGGTGAAGCTTCAGTGAAAATAAAAAAGTCTCATTAATTCCCTAATTCCCAGTCATGCTGTGCCATGGCAGACACTCGGTGTGAGGAGCAGCTCTGTGCTTTTCCCTGGAATTTCCTCTCACAGACTCAGCTTTGTAAACTTCAGCAAATCAAAGCCAAAGGGTGATGTATCCCTGTGTTGTTGCTGTGGAATCTGAAGCAGAAGGAGGGGAAGTGGCTGTGCCATTCCCACACAGAAGGGCTGTGGCAGGACACGGGGTTGGTCTTGGCAGGCACAAAATTGGCTTTCTGTGTTTGTAGTAGGAGTAACGTGATTAATTTGTCCTCTGGCTCTCAGAGCTTTTGAGGAAGGTATTAAAGACTGGGTAGAGGAAAACTCTTGGAAAATGATTTCCGTAGCCAGTGTGAGTCTCTCATTTGCACCTGGAGATAAATTTGCTGTGCTTCCCAAGAGGATTTCCTTACAGATCTGATCTTTGTAGCTTGTTTTGCCAAAGCCAAAAATCACTGCTGTTTCCAGCCTCTCTGGATGGATTGAAAGCAATCTGGTGGAACATTGTTGTTCTGTGTTGGGCAGCAACACACAGCAAACATAATTTTACCTCTATATTTTGGCATAGCTGGAGTTTTTCCAGATAACCCAAAACTTTTGCATGGAAATAACTAAAAAGTAGTTTAAAATGAGCCATTCCTGTAAAACTGAGGAGCAGGCCATGAGGGTCTGGAGGAAAGGGGAGATGCTGATTGTCTGATTGGGGAATGTGGTCAAAGAGAACTTCCCCATTACTCACATACTTTCTTTTCCTGGTGTCCAGCTGCACTGACAGGCTGTTTCCAGCTGCACTGACAGGTTGTTTCTGGCTCCCTCCCTTTCCCCAGGCCCAGCATGTCTGGTTTGCACCTGGTCAAGCAGGGCAGGGACAGGAAGAAGGTGGATGTGCAGCGAGATTTCACCGTGGCTTCTCCAGCAGAATTTGTTACTCGTTTTGGAGGGAATAAAGTTATTGAAAAGGTAACTCCTTGACTTTTTTTAGTGTATCACAGCTCCTCTCTGGGGCTCTGACTTGTCTGTCTCTAAAGCTGTATGTTGCAGGTATCAAATTGCTAATATTTCTGAGCTTGGGAGTTGTGCTTCTGCCTGGAATCGTTGTGTTTCCTTTTTCTATGTGATAAACAAACATCTCATTATTTCAACTTAATGTAATAAGAAAAAAAATGTGAGTGAGCCAGAACACTTCTGCTGATACAGAAGGATTTCTAGACAGATAAAACAACAGTAGACTGGAAGAACACTAAGAAATGTATTTAAAAATGCTTAATAATTTGATTTGAGTCCTTCTGCTCTTTAATCCAACCAAGGCATAACACATTAAAATTTTATGGTGAAACAAGAGCTGCTCTCTGAATTGACAGATGGGCCATGAAGTGGATGCTGGCTAAGGAAACTGCACAGCCCAAAACTGGGCAAAGAATCCGAGGGGAGGGGGGGAGAAAAACTTCTTTTCATGCTTGTTAATTGTTTTGTGCTATTTAGACTCTATTTCATCCCAGCTTCTAATGCACCCAGGTCCTGATAGCAAACAATGGCATTGCAGCAGTGAAGTGCATGAGGTCCATCCGGCGCTGGTCCTACGAGATGTTCAGGAACGAGAGGGCCATCAGGTTCGTGGTCATGGTCACCCCTGAGGACCTGAAAGCCAATGCAGGTGAGCTGGGCAGCTGGGGAAGGGTCCCAGCCTTCTCCTTGCACAGCCCTGGGGATGCAGGGAGTGGGATGTCCCCCTGGGCTGGCAGTGCTGGGATGTTCTGGAGAGGGTCGGGGCTCCCTGGAGAGTCAGCCCCGTGAGGAGCAGCTGGAGGGGCTCAGCCTGGGGAAAAGGAGCATTTTAGAGCAAGTCCTGTTGTTGGATTAGCCTGAATGGAACCTCCCCTGTGCTTGCAGAGTACATTAAAATGGCAGATCACTACGTGCCCGTGCCAGGAGGACCCAACAACAACAACTATGCAAACGTGGAGCTCATCCTCGATATTGCCAAGAGGATTCCAGTGCAGGTGAGAAGTGTCACACACACACACACTGAGCAATCTCCCCTCCTTCAGGGAGGAGTTGTGCCTGGGGAGCAAGGCAGGACAAAGAAACTGGAGTTCCAAACCAAATTAGCACCCAAAGGCAACACATGTGACAGTGCAGTGGCTGTCCCAGTGTGAATATCTGCAGGACAGGGAGGTTCCCTGCAGCCTTGCACTTCCCTGCACCCAGCTCCTCCTCAGCAGGGTGCTGCAGCAGCCTGCTTGCACTTGTCTGCAAGGTGCAAGTCATGCTTGAAGTTCAGCACACCCTGCTCTGGCTGCTGGGTGTTCTGAGGCTGTTTTCCCTGAGGAAAAGAAAGACTTGGAGTGTTTGCATGTGTCTGTTTCTGCTCTCTTGCTTGTTTTATTCCAACAAAGAGCAAATTGTTTCTTTTCTCCTGCAGGCTGTGTGGGCTGGCTGGGGCCACGCATCAGAGAACCCCAAACTGCCAGAACTTCTCCACAAAAATGGGATTGCTTTCATGGGTGAGGAGATGGACTGCTCATCTGATGTCTAGTCCTTGTTTGAAGGTGGGGAGGTTTAGGGAGATAGAAAATCCTGAGTCCAACAGAGCCATGAGGAATGGTCTGCAGGGCAAGATGGATGATCTCTTCTTTACTGTAATTCCTGTATGGAAGAAGTGGAAAGTTTTCCAAAATAGCCTTTAATGTTGAGATAAAAACTCAGAAAAGATTCCTGTTAAACCTGATTGTCCCTGTTCTCGTTTTAAAGAGGGTTCAGTTTTATGGGAAGAGTGGAGCTTTTCCTGAATCAGATTTTCCCTTATGTCTGAGACCCCTTGTGTCTCTCTCATGCATTGTCTTTGCTCCTTGCAGGTCCTCCCAGCCAAGCCATGTGGGCCTTAGGAGATAAAATTGCTTCTTCCATCGTGGCTCAGACTGCTGGCATTCCTACTCTTCCTTGGAGTGGCAGTGGTAAGAAGGAAATTGTCCTGTGTTTATCAAGATCATCCTAATCTTTTCTTCCTTCAACATTCCTAATTTTTAAGAAGCTCCCTGCTCAGGAGTGTGTTGCAGGAGATGTTCCATCTGTTCAGGGTTTCCTATTAGTGCTGTTTGCCCAGCACACCAATGGAATGAGCCTGGGGATGGGAGAAGCTGGCAGCCTGCAGAGGAGGGATTGGGAAGAAAAGTGAGGAAACGTGGAAGAGTGCAGCTGATGCTCACAGGCTCACCTGGTACACCCAGGAGACACCTGGTCCAATGGAAGGGAGAGAAACTTCCACAGTTTCTCAAAGTCTTCTTCCTTTACTATTTCCCACAGAAGGTGTCCCTGCCATGGTAGGGGCTTGGAACAAGATGATCTTTAAAGTCCTTTCCAACCCAAACCATCCCAGGATTCTGTGTAGTTTTGGAACCCATACTCTCCTTCCATGGAAGCTCCTTTGCAGTTTCCAAACCCTGTTAATAACATCCTGCTGCTCACAGATAAACAGAGGAGGATGTAAAGGATAAAAACGCTTGCTCCCCTGAATGTGTTTCCATTCCAAGGGCTCCCAGCCTGGCTCCTCAGGCAGCAGTGACTGTGGCTTGTGTCCCCCAGGTGCCCCAGGTGTCCTGTGACAGCCCAGGGGGCTCAGAGGGCGGTGTGTGTGTTGCAGGTCTCCGTGTGGACTGGCAGGAGAACGNAAAACCCCTGGAACTGCCCTGGGGTGGGGACTCCAGGAAAGCTTCGCCTTTGACCTCATGGGAAAAACTCCCCACGCTTGTGGGTGAATTAAAAGCAGCAAAGATCAGAAAGGAGCAGTGGTTCAGTTTGTCACGGGGTGAAGATTTATAGTTTTGGGATTCTGGTATGGAGATAGATGAGAGCAAGATGGAGG
>WEIU01001106.1:80524-135232 GCA_013389925.1 Aegithalos caudatus | reverse complement strand
AGATGATCTTTAAAGTCCTTTCCAACCCAAACCATCCCAGGATTCTGTGTAGTTTTGGAACCCATACTCTCCTTCCATGGAAGCTCCTTTGCAGTTTCCAAACCCTGTTAATAACATCCTGCTGCTCACAGATAAACAGAGGAGGATGTAAAGGATAAAAACGCTTGCTCCCCTGAATGTGTTTCCATTCCAAGGGCTCCCAGCCTGGCTCCTCAGGCAGCAGTGACTGTGGCTTGTGTCCCCCAGGTGCCCCAGGTGTCCTGTGACAGCCCAGGGGGCTCAGAGGGCGGTGTGTGTGTTGCAGGTCTCCGTGTGGACTGGCAGGAGAACGACCTGCAGAAGCGCATCCTGAGCGTTCCCCAGGAGCTCTACGAGAAGGGCTACGTCAAGGACGCTGATGATGGCCTCAGGGTGGGGATGGGGGCTTTNGTCACGGGGTGAAGATTTATAGTTTTGGGATTCTGGTATGGAGATAGATGAGAGCAAGATGGAGGGTTTGGGGTGGTGTTTCATGCCCTCCTTCTTCTTCTTCTGCTCCATTTTCTGCTGTGATGGTGGCACAGAGACATTGGTGGGGTGGATTTGAAGTAGAAATTGTGTGTTTAGTGGTAGTTGTAGGTGCAGAATTGTAAATATGATACATTCTGTGAATTAATTGGGCAAAAAGTCCATAAAAGACCTTGAGCTGGGTGCCTCGTGGTCTTTGCAAGCTCTGTTTTCCAGCATGCTAAGACTGGGGGCTCACAAGCCATGAGATTAGAAAAAATAAAAATGACTTCAAAGATCAGAGCTGCAAGTTCTGTACATCCTTTCAAACTCTGGTACAGGACTTTGTTGGGAAAAAATCCTCTAATCAGGGGGTTCCCAGAAAGGGAATTACAACAGGGGCTGAGCTTTCTCCTCGTGGCAGCACAAACTGCAGCCCCAGAGCTGGCTCTTGGAAACTGGGAGGTGATCATCCATGCATCTTTTTTGGCCTGCAGAATTAGTTGAGGATTAGCAGGGAGAGGCAAGATATGGGATGAAGGTTGTGCTGCATTAAAAGCTGTCATCTAGTTACAGGCACTCTCTCCAATGGGATATTTGGTTTCTATCCCATTGGTTGCTAAATAGTCAGATATGGAAGCTTGGATGGGAATCAACAGGGAAATAATGATCTTTCCACTGGATTCTGCTGCCTTTTTGTACTTAACCTGTTGTTCTGCCCATCTTACCAGGCTGCTGAGGAGGTTGGCTACCCTGTCATGATCAAGGCTTCTGAAGGAGGAGGAGGAAAAGGCATCAGGAAAGTGAACAATGCAGATGACTTCCCCAACCTCTTCAGACAGGTGACTTTTCCCTCCGCTCTGCTGCCTTGTTCGGGCCGGGTGTCTGTGAGACCCGAGAGCCCATCTCACACGAGGTGCTCTGCCTGTTCATTCTGCCCCTGCTGCAGGTTCAAACTGAAGTCCCAGGCTCTCCCATCTTTGTGATGAGGCTGGCCAAGCAGTCCAGGCACCTGGAGGTGCAGATCCTGGCAGACCAGTACGGCAATGCCATCTCCCTCTTCGGCCGGGACTGCTCCGTGCAGCGCCGCCACCAGAAAATCATCGAGGAGGCTCCAGCCTCTATTGCAACCTCAGCAGTCTTTGAGCACATGGAGCAGGTGAGAGCTGGCTCTGCAGCCTCCCCCTGCCCTGGCCTGGCTGCACAAACAGGCAGGACTTTGTGTTTTTGTTTTACATCACCCAGGGTTTTGTGCTGTTGAACGTTTTAGAGGAGCAGTGTGGGGTTGTGTGTCTGGAACTGCTTCCTGTGGGCAGCCACTCACATTTCCACACTAAATCTCACCAACAGCTCCTTTCAAAGAGACATGCCTCCCAAAAAGGGGAAGGAAGTGTGTTTTAAACGTGTGTTACCATCTTAAAAGCAAGTTTTCAGGAGTTGCAAGAATTGCCTAATATTTAGAGTTGCAAATATTTGCTTCAACCTCTGCCTTCTGGAAATTGTGGATGTAATAAGTTGAAAGTCAGAAGCCACAGGATTTTCCCTGGGCAGGTCTTGGGCTTCTTACAAGTTTTGGGGTGTTTCAGAATGCCAGCAAAAATCTGAAATGGGTGTTGATGGATAAACAGAGTGAGTACAGGTAACTGGCAATGCAAAATTCTTTTTTTTTTTTCTGTGTCCCAGTGTGCAGTGAAGCTCGCCAAAATGGTGGGGTATGTGAGTGCAGGCACTGTGGAATACCTGTACAGCCAGGATGGCAGCTTCTACTTCCTGGAGCTGAACCCACGCCTGCAGGTGGAGCATCCCTGCACCGAGATGGTGGCAGATGTCAACCTGCCAGCAGCACAGCTCCAGGTGAGCACAGCACGTGGCATTTCCCAGCTTTCAGTGCTGGTTTGGAGTGCCACGAGGGGATCCCTCAGAGGTCCTGCAGAGAGCAGTTGTTGGCTTGTCAGTCCCTTGTGTGTCCCCCCAAACTCCTGGCCCCCAACATCCAGCAGATGCCACGGTCCCCTCACACCTCATTAAGGCTCTGTGTGATTTTCTACTTCTTTTTTCAACTGTATCTATTAAAAAAAACAACAAAAACCCACTAATGAACAGGGCAAATGGGAATTTGCTCCATAAGGATGCAGCCAGCAGCTGGTTCTGCAGGTTACTCTCCCCACAGTTTATAATTGCAAAATTCCACAGTTTCCTATAACCAATTAGGGCCCTTCTGTCTCACTGGGACCTCAGTATATTTTTAACAGGCCTAATGCATGCCCATCCTCAGCTGACCTGGCACTGCCAGCTTTCCCTGGAGCCTTTTAATCAGTCAGTGGAAAATACTGGCTGGAGGGCTTAAGGTGGATATTACACTGAGCTGGTTGTCCTGGGAAGTGTGAACGTTTGACTCTGTGAGGAGAGAAATGTAGTGGTATCGATTTTTTATTATTATTATTATTATTTTTTCTCCTTAGATTGCCATGGGGATCCCCCTGCACAGGATCAAGGATATCAGGGTGATGTATGGGGTTTCTCCCTGGGGAGACACAACCATTGATTTTGAGAACTCAGCCCACGTCCCCAGCCCCCGTGGCCACGTCATCGCCGCCCGCATCACCAGCGAGAATCCCGACGAGGTGAGGGCTGCACTCCTGGGCCAGGCCCTGCTGCTGCTGGAAATGCTGGCAGCAGATTTAAAAGATTGTCCCCTTAGCTCACTCAGAGTCTGGTTAGACACAGCCTGAACTTATGTTGCCCTTTTCTTTAGGGCACAGAGCAATGTGTGTCTGTCTTTGCAGGGATTCAAGCCCAGCTCTGGCACGGTTCAGGAGCTGAATTTCCGCAGCAATAAGAATGTCTGGGGCTATTTCAGCGTGGCTGCTGCAGGAGGGCTCCATGAATTTGCTGATTCCCAGTTTGGTCACTGCTTCTCCTGGGGAGAGAACCGTGAGGAAGCCATCTCGTAAGTCAGGAATGTGGGAGAGCCTTGGGAATGGCTGTGGGTTTGTCCTCTTTGATCCAAAGTGCCACAGGAAAACAGAGCTCCTCGCTTCTAGGAGTTGCAAGATAAATTTCCCTGGTTTTATCTTGTTTTCTATCTCGTGGTCAGGCTTCTCATCCTGTCTTGCTTTGCAATTCCACTGTGTTGCACCTACATTTCTACACTTTTTGCTTGATTTTCTTTCTTTTTCTTCCTTTCTCTTTCCTCCCTGCCTTGTATACCTGCTGCTGGGCTATGACACAGCTACCACAGTGTGGAAGTCCCTCTTTAAAGTATCCAGGTGGAGACTTCTAACAGGGAAAACATTGCTAACCTGCCTTACCAATGCTTCAGGATGGTTTGTGAACCATGGGGTGTCCTCTGTGGTGTGGGATTTTAGCTCACCTGGTCCTGAGACCTGTCTGACCTGTCATCCACGTTTTTTATGCAGAGCTTTTCCCCAGTTCCACTCTGGGTGTGCTGGACACCACATCTGTCTGTCTGTCTGTTGTATACCCCTAACACATGCTAGAGCCCTGGGTGATGGGGGGAACTCCAGATCCCACTGAACTGCTTTTCACACCAGCAGCAGGGAAATCAATCTTCTCCCATTCCCAAACATTCCTACAAGCTCCTGCTCCAGTGCCTGTGCTCTTCTGCTCTGACCTTCAGGTGCTTCTCTGTCTGGAATTGCCAGCTTGCATGCTACCATTAGGATGGGACAGATAACAGGGCTTCTTTCCCCTTTCAGAAACATGGTGGTGGCTCTGAAGGAGCTGTCCATCCGAGGGGACTTCAGGACCACTGTGGAATACTTGATCAAGCTGCTGGAGACAGAGAGCTTCCAGCAGAACCGCATCGACACGGGCTGGCTGGACCGGCTCATCGCCGAGAAAGTGCAGGTGCAGCTCCTTCCCCTTGCAGGAACACACCTGGAAATGGGCAGGGAGGGGGTGGCTGCCTGCTGCTGAAGGGTTTAGGAGTGGTGAATGTCCTCATTTTCAGTGGCATCACTTTTTACACGTATCGAAATCCTAGCTCGTCACTGTTGGGGAAAGTTGGTCTTAAAAGTTGTTCAGAAAAGCATTGAGGCCAGTGTTATGTTTGGAATGTGGGACAGGTGACAGTGTTTGGAGTGTGGGATGACAGTGGAAATGTTGTTGGAACCTCAAGAGATTTGATCCAGGCAGAAGAAAATGTAGTTTTAAGGAGTTACAGAAATAATGGCTTCTGCGTAGGGTTCACGTGGCTGCTACACTGACTCGATTTTAAAGAGAGTTGGCCATAAATCAAAAATAGAGCTGAGACTGCTGATTCTTCTAGCTGGGTGTTGAGATTGGGCTGAGGCTGGGGGAGGTGTGACTGTGTCTGTCCCCTTTTTTAGGCTGAGAGGCCTGACACCATGCTGGGGGTGGTGTGTGGGGCTCTGCACGTGGCTGACGTCAGCTTCCGAAACAGCGTCTCCAACTTCCTGCACTCCCTGGAAAGGTAAAGGTGCAAGCTGCTCTCTAGTAATCACTGCTGGTCTACAAGTTCTGCTCAAGTCCAGTCCAGGAATGCTCAGGGCTTATCTGCTGACTGTTCCTTGGCCTCAGGGAGCTCTTTATCTACTGAGAAAACTGGCAGGTATCTGCATCTCCTGGAAACATCCCCTGCTGTCTGCACAGGTTGCTTTGGTTTCTAGCAGGAGCTCCAGGAAATGGCTCAGAAACATGGAGTTCTCTCTCTGTGTGCTGCTAGGGCAGCATTAGGGAATCTTAAATCACCCAGGAGTGAATGGAAAGGGGACCAAAACTGGCCTGTGTGGCTGGAGGGACTTTGTTGGACTTGGTCAAACTGATCCGTGTCTCTCCAAAGAAGAGACTCTAAAAGCCTACTCCCATCTCTCTGCCAGTGTTTCCTAAAGCCTTGCACGCATCTCTGAAGCTCTTTGGACCCCTGGTTGTCATTTGGTTGCTTGTGGAAGATCAGTTTTGTTTTGTGCTTCCCTTTGCAGGGGCCAAGTCCTCCCTGCCCACACTCTGCTCAACACGGTGGACGTGGAGCTCATCTACGAGGGACGGAAATACGTGCTGAAGGTACAGTGTGGGAGCCACCCTCCTGCTCTGAGCCCCTGTGCTGCTCTGGCCTCATCTCTGCACACATCCAGACAGGGAATTCCAGCTGAGCAGGGCTTATTTTCTCTGCTTTAGTGGCTGAAGAAATCAGCACGGCCTCCTTTACAGTAACACCCCTCACGTCGCTCCGTTGCAATGCCTCTGTAAACATTTCAGCCTCTTTCCCTAAGGAGGTGAAAATTACTTTGTTACAGGCAAAGATTACTACAGGTTGACCAAAACTTCCAGCTGATTTTCCTGAATATGTAGGTCTACTCTGCTGGGGTTTTGACACAGCAACGTGACAGAATTTGCAGCAATTTTTCCCTGTGGTGTTGCTTTTTTGCTGCATGCAAAACCCCATGTTGCAAAACCAAACATATGAAAGTTAAGAAATATTAGACTTAAGGTTGCCTGTGCAATCTTCATTAGCTTCCTTGGGCAGATTTGTGGTGGTGAAGTTTTTAATGACAAGACTACAGGGTGGTTTTTGCAGTGGTGAGAATTCTGCACCTCTGCACCTGCCTGGGTTTATCTTTGATGAGGAATAGAGGCACTGAGCAGCAGCCCAAGTGTTCTTTAAAGGATTTATCCAAATAAATCAATAGGAGCTCTGGGGCAGAGGCTGGGATAGGATCCCTCTCTCCAGGGAGAGCACTTGTTGCTTTCCCTGTGAGACAGTTTCTCTTTTTTCCCCCCAAATTATCTCCTCCATTGTGCAGTTTTAGTACACGACTGTGACTTGTAAGTAGATGAAGGTGAGAAAGTGGTCTGTGATTGCACAATCAAACCTCAACCATCAGTGCAAAAGTGTGAGAGGATTAAATCACCATCCATGGACAGCACTGCTTCTGGCATCCCTTGACTGCTGTGTCACAGAATCCCAGACTGGTTTGGGTTTACCCTTGTAAAAATTCTCTCTCTGCCTTCCTTGTGGGCTCCTTCAGGCACTGGAAGGCCACAGTTAAATCACCCCAGAACTTCTCTTCTCCAGGCTGAACAATCCCAGTTCTCTCAGCCTTTTCTCCTAGGAGAGATGCTCCATCCCTCTGCTCACCTTGGTCACTTGCCTTTGTGACCCCCATTTTTTTTTTCCATGACATCAAACACCTCTGTTCCTCTTCATTAATTCCCACTATAGCAGCACTTGGAAAACTCTGTGCTGTGGCAGCCAAGACACTCAATGCTGTGCTGGATTCACTGGGTAATTCCCATTCCTGTGGGTTTGCAGGTGACCAGGCAGTCTCCCAATTCCTACGTGGTGATCATGAACAGCTCCTGCGTGGAGGTGGATGTGCATCGCCTCAGTGACGGGGGGCTGCTCCTCTCCTACGATGGCAGCAGCTACACCACCTACATGAAAGAAGAAGTGGACAGGTAGCAGCCTGTACAGCTTCGTGTTCAGCATTTGCACAGCCAGAATGAGCTGTATTTGTAGCTTCATACTTGAGGAAAAAAATCAGCTGGGAATGGAATTCTCTCCTAGCAAGGGTTTACAGGGTGGACTGTGGGTGAGTTTTAAGATAGGACAAATCCTGGCTACTGTTAGAAAAAGGATCTGGCTGTGCACCATGTGGAGTCTATATTCCTCTGCTTGGTCTTTTGGTACTTTTGGGATTTGGTACTTTTGGGATTATAAACACCAAAAAAACAGAACCTGAAAGTCTTTAAAATTCTTGAAATTCCACGGCTGCTTTAGAAATAAAGACAAGTTGTACTGTTTCAGTGCATCCCCTCAAAATTCCCTTCAAGGATCATAGCAGTAAAGGGCATCCCCAGGTCTGGAAGGTGAACTCTGCCCCCTCTGCTGTCTTATCTTCTGGGAAAAGTAATGGATCTGCTCAGGAGAACACAGACTTTGGGTAACCTGGGTTTGAATCTCCACCTCTCAGTTGGTTGAGGTGTTCAACCGTAGTTTTGTTTCGAAGTAGAACAGGCAAAGGGAGACTGGATTTTCCCCTTCCCCTGCCTTCCCCAGGGAATTCTGTTGCACTGCTGTGTCCTGTTCTCCCCTAGGTATCGCATCACCATTGGGAACAAGACCTGTGTGTTTGAGAAGGAGAATGATCCCTCCATCCTGCGCTCTCCTTCCGCTGGGAAGCTGATCCAGTACGTGGTGGAGGATGGGGGACACGTGTTTGCAGGCCAGTGCTTTGCAGAAATTGAGGTAAAAGTCTCAGAGAACTGGTTTGGCTGCCCAGGAAAAAGCTCAAGGGGGAGGGATGTTGGATGCTTTGGGGCTGGGAGTTGGGTGTGAGGGATAAGTCACAGTATTCAGCAGGAATCATCAATGAGAGTGAAAGGGGTGGGGAAGAAATTACTTAACAGCTGAAATTTGAGTTTTAATGACTGTACACCAAGTGATGAGCAAAATTTCTCAGCATGGTGATGGTTATCACCTTCCTGAGATTCCAAGGGAATTCCAAGGGAATTCCATGTGTTACCCAGCTGTGCTGAAGAAAGTCTTCTCCTTGTAGTACTGACAGAATTATATGCCAGGGTGAAGCAACAAAACTTCATCCTGGTTAGCTGCTCATTTATCAGGTCAATCCCATAAGTTAATAAGAGTCACTCCTCCCTTCTCCCTGGGAAGTTACTTAACTCTTGCAAGGAGGAGGATGAGGATTTCTGCATCACAGTGAGGAAAGCACAAGGGCTTGTGTAGGAGTATGTGGCTCAAAACAGATTTGAGGGAGGGGAAGGTGTGTGATAACAGAGGGGCAATTAAACCAGTTGGGGACAACGTGTAGGAGAAAAATATCAAGACAGAGATCCAGCTATTTTATGTAAGTGCTTTTGCACTGCAACAGGTCCTGGCTAAGAAGGCACCACCCACACAATCCCTGTGGCTCCCAGTGGTGCAGAGCAGAGCAAGGGGAAAACCAGACTGGCTCCCCCATACCCAACCCTTCTGCTCCAAAGGCAGCAGCTCTTGATGCAAGGAAGCATTTCTGTCTGGGAAGAGCTGTCTGAGAGCTCTAGAGAGTGATGCTTGTTCCCTCTGCTTGAAGTGAAGGTGTGGCTGTAGCCTTTGAGAGGAGCCTTTGGAATGCAGCAGAGAATTGTGTGCTTTGTTCATTGTGCTGAGTGTGGGACCTTCCTGAGTCACCTGTTGGTTCAGGCACTGTGAGCAGTGACATTCCTGAAGTTCCTGCTGCACTATTTTCTGGCCAGTTATTTTGTTCTCCCATTCACTTCAGTGGCTGGGTTTTGTTCCCAACATCTGTGCTTGGAGGTTTTGGGAGCACCTGAATGCCAGAGGTGCAGATGTGTCTGTGTTGGGACACTGCCTGCTGGCTCCCAAAACTAGACCCATTTTGGGGTACGTGGAGCTGGGTGTGTAACCTGTTTTCCTTGCTACAGGTGATGAAAATGGTGATGACGATAACAGCAGGAGAATCAGGCTGCATCCACTATGTCAAACGCCCTGGGGCAGTCCTGGATCCAGGCTGTGTGATTGCCAAGCTCCAGCTGGATGATCCCAGCAGGGTTCAGCAGGTGAGGAGTTGCAGAAGGCGCAGATTTTGTGGGGATTTAATGCGGGAGTGATGTCGAGAGTGGTACAAGGTGAACCAGTGAACCAGTTTCCCATTTGTGCATTCTACTGGAATTGTCACTTCACCATTTTTTTATCTCAGATGAGGACAGGACTGGGATTTTCCTCCCTGTCTCTGATTCAGGCTGAACTTATCTACCATTCCTGCTCTCTGCTCACCTCAGTGCTATCGTGGGGATGTGTCCCTCAGCCAAGTGCCTTTCCCACTCTGGCAATCCTTGCAGGTTAAGCCTTGGCTGCAGTGGAGGCTTTTGTTCTCCCATTCATGGCTGGTGCCCCACAGGAGGCTCAGTGAGGCTGTTCCTTGTTGCAGGCTGAGCTGCACACGGGCACCCTGCCCCAGATCCAGAGCACGGCGCTGCGGGGCGAGAAGCTCCATCGCATCTTCCACTACGTCCTGGACAACCTGGTCAACATCATGAACGGGTACTGCCTGCCAGAGCCCTTCTTCAGCAGCAAGGTACTGGGGGCTTCTTCTCCCAGAGCCCAAACACAACCTTCTTGCAGCTCAGGGAAGGGTTGGGCGATTTTTCTGCCCCAGGGCAGCACCCATGATTTGGGATGTTGGACATCAGCCCTCTCCTTTTTCCCCTTTTTGTTGTCTATTCTCTTTTTCGTTCTTTCCTTCACACTGCCATGTCTGTCCCCAGGTGAAGGGCTGGGTTGAGCGGTTAATGAAGACCCTGAGGGATCCATCTTTGCCCCTGCTGGAACTTCAGGACATCATGACCAGTGTTTCTGGACGGATACCTCCCAACGTGGAGAAGTCCATCAAGAAGGAGATGGCCCAGTATGCCAGCAACATCACCTCGGTCCTCTGCCAGTTTCCCAGCCAACAGGTGAGCAACCACACTTCCTGGAGGGGTAAAAATTGGTTTGTGATGGGGCAGAGAGAGAGAAAGTTCCTTTAAATGACATGGAGGCTAATTGAACCTGAAGGTTTGTTTGAACATGGAGTCTTCATGATGAAACTTGCCTGTGTCACTTCAAGGTACGTGTTCCCTGCTCAATAGAGCTTTAACCAGGCACTTTGGAAACACTTTAATCTTATCAGTGGCCCTGTGGGCATTTATTTGCCTTTTGCATGGCACATGTGCTGCAGTGCAGTTTGTAGTGCCAGTGTAACCTCAAAAACAGGATGATTGCAGCCAAGGGAGGTAAGGAGATGCTGGAAGCTGATTTCTCCACCATATGACACAGTGCACTGACCTTTGTATCACTGGCAGGTCTTGAACTCCCTTTGCTAGACTCTGCTGGGGCTCTGGTGTGTCTCTGCTGGTTGTCCAGCCCATGGAGGGCTTTTCCCTGGGCTGTTTTTTCCCCCCTGCTTTCCCCTTTCAGATTTTTTCCCACCTGCTTTCCCCTTTCAGATTGCCAACATCCTGGACAGCCACGCGGCCACCCTGAACCGCAAGTCGGAGCGCGAGGTTTTCTTCATGAACACGCAGAGCATCGTGCAGCTGGTGCAGAGGTGAGCCTTCCCCAGGGAGCCCTGCAGCCCAGGAGCTGCCCCCAGCAGCCATGGCAGGGCTGCTTGTGGCTGCAGGCAGCCTCAGCCAGGGCTGGGGTTTTGGTGTCTCTGCAGGTACCGCAGCGGCATCCGCGGCCACATGAAGGCCGTGGTGATGGATCTGCTCCGGCAGTACCTGAAGGTGGAGACTCAGTTCCAGCACGGTGAGTTCCTGGGCACATCCAGGATTTGATTTGTTTAAGAGTTGTGTTTTTTCCTGGAAAAGTCCCTGTGGGCCCTTTGGAGAAGGTTTGCTCTCACTTTGTGCTGAGGGTGAGGTGCACAGCCTTGTTGTTAAGGGTCTGCAGTCACATCCTGGGTGCTGTAGGGGAGATTCTGTCCCCAAAGCTCAGCTGAAGCTGAGAGGTGAAATCAGTGCCTTGCACTGCTGTGTCCAGGCACAAGATGGCAATGAAGCCCTGGCTGATTCCGAGCCTCTGGCTCTTACAGGTAGTTCAGATTCCACTCTTCTTTTGTCCTGCTCCATTACCTGCCCTGGCCTAATGGTACTGCAGATTCATTTCCACTTCAATTTGCTGGCAGCAGAGGATGGTGCAAGGCTTTTTGCTGTTATTTCATTTTGGTTGTCATTTGAATGAAAGTCTGAGCTCCCTATTCCTCTGTCAGTATTGCTCACAAAGGAGGCATTTGGTGTTGGAGCTGTTTATTAGGAGTGGGATGTTAGAATTAAAGTTTGCAGCAGGTGATGGTGGGAATGATTCCTTCCCAAATTGATTGTGTTGACCACAGAGAAACACAGAATGGTCTGGCTTGGAAGGGAGTTTTAAAGCACATCTCATCCCACCCTGCCATGGGCAGGGACACCTTCCACTGTCCCAGGTGGCTCCAAGCCCCATCCAACCTGGCCTTGGACACTTCCAGGGATTCAGGGCAGCCACAGCTGCTCTGGGCACCCTGTGCCAGGGCCTACCCACCCTCACAGGGAGGACTTTTTTTCTGAAACCCAATCTAACCCTGCTCCTGTCAGTGTGAAACCATTCCCCCTTGTGCTGTCACTCCATCCCTTGTAAATAGTCTCTCTCCATCTTCCTTGTTGGCTCCCTTCAAGCCAAGGAGATTCTCAAAAAATACCCACAGAAAAATAAAGACATATCTAGCAACTTGCAATCCTTGCCACAGAGGTGTGAAGAATGGAAAAGAAATGTGCATTTCTGCCTGCAGGTCACTATGACAAGTGTGTCTTCACCCTTCGTGAGGAGAACAAGAGTGACATGAATGCTGTGCTGAACTACATCTTCTCCCATGCCCAGGTCACCAAGAAGAACCTGCTGGTTACAATGCTCATTGTGAGTGTCTGCCTCCTTCCCTCCTTCCCTCCTTCCCTCCTTCCCTCCTTCCCTCCTTCCCTCCTTCCCTCCTTCCCTCCTTCCCTCCTTCTCTCCTTCCCTCCTTCCCTCCTTCCCTCCTTCTTTTCTCTCTTTTGCCTTTTATTTTACAAGCATAATGTGGTCTGTTATTGCCAAAAACACATCCAAAGTAGCCATCCACGAAATAACTCTCCAAACAAAAAGTGTGTCATAATTTTCCTAGACTGAGGCTGAGTTTCTTCAATTCTCATTTGTAACATGTAAGGATCCTGGAGTTCTTTCTTCCTGGCTCTCCTTTTTCCCCCTTTTTTTTCCCCCCTTTCCCTTTTTGGTGTGTGGTGTGATTGTAAGTAACGCTTGCCTTAAGAATCTCATTATTTGAACACGGAGCCATATTTCCTCTGAGAATTCTGGAGTAGCTTTGAGCCTGGGCTGTTCATTTCTCAAGTAATCACGCTGGCGTGATGGAGAGAGAAAATGGCAGCTGTTCACAGCTCAGGCCTTCAATTTTCTTCAGAGTCCAGTCACTCAAGTGTGTAATTACACGGGGGTGCTGGCGAGGCGTTAGCCCTCGTCAGGGAGCTGGGCTCAGGCTTTGCTGCTGCCTTTGCCAATCAGGGCAGGCACAGCCAGCCCCTGCCTTTGGGTTGTTGTTGGCATCCTGATTATTCCTTGCTAAAATGGGGCTGCAGCTTTGGGTCTGCTCTGGGTGCTGGCTGAGGGGCGTGTGGGGAGACCTCAGGGAGCCTCCCTTGTCCCTTCCCCTTGGATCATTCTTCCCACCAGTGCTGCCAGTTCTGCCCAAGTAAAGGCCAACATCCCAGGCTGCCAGAGCCTGGAACAGCAGGGAGACCATGATGGAAGAAGTGGCTCCTGGTTACCTGCACAGGAGGGAATTCTCCTCTGGAGTGGGACAGGAGCCCAGGAGGGACAAGGTGCCTTGGAACAGCTGATCTGAACTGTTCCAGAACTGACAGCTCAGGGTGTTCCTGAGCTTCCAGGCACTCCATGAAACAGAAGACCACCACTCCTCTCCCTTCCAGCTCGTGGCCCTTTGTGTCCCCCCTGGCACATTTGGTGTCCCCACAGTGACAGCTGTGGTGTTGGAGCTGTTTCTGTGGGGTGAGGGCAGCCTCTCTGCCTGTGTGGCTGTTATGGATGTATCCCAGGAATCCATCATTAACCAGGGGCTCTGAGGATGGCTTTAGCAATGGTGTTATGCTGCCATCACTCACCTTTTTTAGCCAGCAGGCACTGAAGGCAGGGTGGGAACTGCTTCATCCTTCATGCAGCTGTTGAAATCTGGTGTGATTTGTTGTTGTTTGTTCATTTTCTGTGCTTCACTTATGCACATCCTGGCCTGAGCAGGATGGAGTGGCTGGTGGCATGGCAGGGGCCCCTGTCCTGTTGGATTTCTGTTCCCTGGAGCAGCAGCATAACTCCCAGGAGTTTGTGTTTCAAACCCAGCAGTTCATGAATTACTCCCTGTGAATCCCCACAGTGTCCTGGAGTGGATAAATGGCACAGAACCTTCTTTGGGAACAATCACACTTGTGTTTGGTGGCCCAGGGCTGGTCAGGAGGGCACAGCAGTCTGGTCAGAGTTAGCAGCTCAGGTGTTTTCTCAGGGGTTTCAGTGTGGTCTCTCTCCCTGGGAGAGATGTGTGGCATCATTCCTAGAGGTGCCATCGTGCCTGAGTGGGGCTGGAGAGACAGGGATCAAGAGCAGTGTGAGGGGAAAGCTGCTGAGCCTTGGAATCTCCTGGAGTATGAGCTGTTGTGGGGCTTTTGTATTATTTGGCTTTGGTTTTTACTTTATTTTCCCAGGCAGGTTTGTCAATCCCACCTGCTGCACAGAGGTTTCCCCTTATCCTTTTCTATTTCTTGGATCTTCAAATGGCCTCTTCTGGTCTGTAGGTGTTTAAGATCTCTTTAAACTTTTAGGCACCAGCTCTTTCTCGTGGCAAATCCCTGTTTCATCTCACATTTCCCTCCTATGATTAATTTATCAAGACAAGCTGTTAAGTGCTGTGTGGAAGAATCACGTTAGAGGCTCCTAGAGGGTTTCCAGCTTCGGGGTGGGAGGGAGGAGGCTCACAAGAAGTGTTGAAGACTGTGGGATTATTCATGGGAATTGAAACTATTTTTGGCTCCAGGGGCTGACTGCTGGCATTTTTTTTGAATGGATGAATTCAGAAGAGTTTTGGAACAGCATTAACAGTGGAAGTTGATGCCCTTCAGTTTTGTTGTTTTATCCAGCCAATTTAGACAGTAAGGTAAGCTTGTGGATTTCCTCAGATCCAGGATTTTCTGGTTAGGAGAAATATTATGGAGTCAGTCCTGTACCATGGCAGGAAATGCAGTACATTATTCATGGGTTTAGTTAGCTTTGTTAACCTTGTCAGAGGAATGACAGATCTTTTTTTCTGGTGTTGGCTGAAGCTGCACAAAGCCTGGGTGGTTTGTGGTTGTGGAGTTGTGTGGGATTCTGAGGTTTGAGGTGTGTTTTTAAGTGGATGTCAGGAGGTTCTCTGGCAGTGTGACTCTGGCCACCCTTCATGGGGAAGGGTTGCTGACCTTTACATGTTCCACAAGGTGTCTGGCTACAACTTAAGCTCTTTGAATTTTGCATTGGTGCTAGGAGAAACTTCAGGTATAAACCTGAAACTGGGTGATGTGAAAATGGGAAAAGTCAGCATTTCTCATGTGTTTGGGTGCCAAAACATGTGCCACAAATAGGAGCATGGGAGATGGTGCCTGTCCCTTCTTTCACCTCTTATTTATGTGGATAAAATTGTTGAATGTTGAATATTTGTGTCCTTTCAGCACAGAACTCCAGGATCATTCAGGTCAGGACTCCTGGGGATGGTGTGATCCAGCCCTGAGCGCGTGTCCATATTCCAGGCTCAGACTCCATCGTGGGAGCACGGAGGATGTTTTCCCTGTGTCCTGAGCTTTTCCTGTTCTCTCTGCTCCCAGGACCAGCTCTGTGGCCGTGACCCCACCCTGACAGACGAGCTGATCAATATCCTGACAGAGCTGACCCAGCTCAGCAAGACGACCAACGCCAAGGTGGCCCTGCGAGCGCGGCAGGTGAGGGCTCTGCTCCCTCCTGGGGCTCACTCTGGGAAATCCATACCTCCTGATGCTTATTCTGATCACTATGCAAATGGGGAGAGCAGCTTCCTGTGAGCAGCACTTTGACAGTGCAGCTAATTAACAGTGATTAATTGTGGTGACAGGCGAAGATTACGGTGCGTCCCGAGCACTGTGATATTTAAATTTAACGTGCGTTCCTTTGTCCCTGCTCCTCCAGAAAGTTTTGTCTGGTTCACACAGGAGTTCACTGGGAGTAGCCCATGGTTTGTGTGATGGAAGAAGTGGAAATGTGTGGTCACTGTGGGTTCTGGTGGTTTTGTCATCTGCAGAGCTGACTGGCACGGGCTGCCTGGGTTGTGCAGGAACATCATGGACAGGCTCTCTGTGTTCCTCAGCTGCCTTACAGTAGTGCATCCCTGTGGGCAGAGAACAGGGAGAGCCATTTGCACAAGAACCAGATGTTCTTTGCAGCTGCTAAGGAATTACCCCAAAGAATTGTGCTGGCCTTTCGCAGGGTTTCTTCCATCTTTGAGTTGCGCTTTGTCAATTTTGTTTTAACCTGGAAATAACTGGAAAAACCCTGGGTGCTGTAAATTCCAAGAGTGTGCTACAGAACTGATTTGAAAGTCACATAGGCACCCAGATATTGTTGTGAGCTTCCTCTTCAGCAGTGCAGTTTAACCCTCCCTCTGTTGCCAGGAAGGGGTGAGAGGGCACAGTGTTTTCCTGATAACGCTGACCCCAGAGCCTGATCACTCCTCTCACTCCACAGCCCCTATCTCCAGCCTGAAGCAGGAAAGCTCACACTTTGGGGGTCTCTCCTTTTAGTTCAAAGCTTGACTATTGAAAATGAACACGGTGTTTGAAGCTGCTCAGTGACCTTCTGTTTCCTTCAGGATTGTGTTTGTGTCCTTGAACCGTTCTGCTACGGAATCTCCCCACAGCGACTGGGGATGGTGCTGCAGTCCTTGTGCTGCTCTTCCACTTCATTTTCCCTGCAAGCTGCTTCCATTTCCTACCTCTGCATCCTTCACGTTGGGCATTTAATACCTGGCACTGGTGCCTGTTCCCTGCCCAGGAGCAGAGCCTGGCTCCAGCCTGGGCCTCTCCACAGCTGCTCCCCGCCAGCTCTGCTTCCCAATTAACAGCTGGGCAGGCAATCCCCAGGACTGGCAGCTCTGCACTGCTAAATCACATGCACTGATGGAACTTGATTGAAGCTGCTCCCCTTCTCCCTGGGGAATTGCCAATAATACAAACGGAGCAGAGACACAAATGAGGCCGGGGAGGGGAGAGGGTTTGCGGCACCACCCGGGTGCCAGCCAGGAGAACGTGCCTGGCTCTCCAGGGCTGGAGC
Source organism: Aegithalos caudatus (assembly GCA_013389925.1). Classification (NCBI taxonomy): domain Eukaryota; kingdom Metazoa; phylum Chordata; class Aves; order Passeriformes; family Aegithalidae; genus Aegithalos; species Aegithalos caudatus. Next base: position 118,833 of record WEIU01001106.1, on the reverse strand, counting down.
AGACTGCTCCTGCCTGGAGGTGACAGCCCCCTGCTGATGGCTCCTTTCCCTGACATTGCCTGTGTTTGTTTCCCCAGGTTCTCATTGCTTCCCACCTGCCCTCCTACGAGCTGAGGCACAACCAGGTGGAGTCCATCTTCCTGTCGGCCATCGACATGTACGGCCACCAGTTCTGCATTGAGAACCTGCAGGTACCTCCTCTCCCTGCCTCCCTGCTCCTTCCTCACTGACCTTCACACCCCAGAGTCCCTGTGCCTTTCAGTTGTGTCAGTCTGTTGTGTCCAGCTCTGCCCTGGTTTTTGTTTTTGTCCAATGTGGAATCGCCCCGTGCCAGTTCTGTGCTCCCTCACTGGGACAGCAGAGGAGAGGGGCTGCAGGGGCTGCAGGGGCTGCAGGGGCTGCAGGGGCTGCAGGGGCTGCAGGTGCTGCAGGGGCTGCAGGGGCTGCAGGTGCTGCAGGGGCTGCAGGGGCTGCAGGTGCTGCTTCCTCCTCTGGTCACAGACACGAGGAAATGGAGTGCAGCAGTGCCAGGGGAGTTCAGATTGGGCATAGGAAGAGAATGCTGGGCACTGCCCAGGCTCCCCAGGGAATGGGCACAGCCCCGAGGCTGCTGCAGCTCCAGGGGCACCTGGCTGAGCTCCTCTCCTGGTTTTAGTTTTAGTTTTTAGTTTTAGTTTTTAGTTTTAGTCCTGTGAGGAGCAGGGAGCTGGACTCAGTGATCCCTTCCACCTTCAGCTTTTCTGTGGTTTAATGTAAAAAGTCATAATCCTTGATGAACAACAGAAAAGGTGTAGAAATCAGAATTAGCCAGGCTTGATTTGGGGTTTTTCCTTTTTTTGCCTGATCCTGCTTGAGTCTCTTTGAAACCTCTGCTTAATGTGATCTCTCCTAGAAACTCATTTTGTCCGAGACATCCATCTTTGATGTGCTTCCCAACTTCTTCTACCACAGTAACCAGGTGGTAAGAATGGCAGCTTTGGAGGTGAGTTTATTCCCATTGAAACAACAAAAAAAATCAGTATTTTAAATTTTCCTGTGGATTTGGTTTGTTTTAAGCACTGTCACCCTGCAAGATCCAAGAGAGCTGTAGGTTGTGAGGGGTTGGGCATGCCTAGAATCTGGTGTTTAACAGCATTAACACTGATAATGGGGGGAAATTTCAAATTCAGGTTGTGTTTGTGTGAAGACTGAGGTGGTTGAAGGCAGAAAGTGAAGCTGCTGTGAGAGGACAAGCTCACTATCCTGATGGTTCTGGCCTTCCCCAAAGAATAATTTAAATTCTGCTTGAATTAGAGCCCATCTAGCTGCTGCTGTGGAGGCAGCTGTTTGTTTTCCAGCACTCCTGTGCTCTGTGGCAGTGCCCTGATGCTCTGTGTGTCCCCAGGTGTACGTGAGGAGGGCATACATTGCCTACGAGCTGAACAGTGTCCAGCACCGCCAGCTGAAGGACAACACCTGCGTGGTGGAGTTCCAGTTCATGCTGCCCACCTCCCACCCCAACAGGTCAGACCTTCCCTGCCCTGCCAAAGGAAACTTGTGCTGGGAATGCTGGGGAAGGGGGGTTGGTTAAGTGGGATACAGTTTTTGTGTGTTTTCTGGTTTTTAACTTGGGCTTGGGTGGGAAATTCTCTCTAGATGTCAGTTCTAGCTGAATCCCCAGCCTTCCAAAGGACACGGTTCCAGACAGAATAATCAATTAATTGGAATTTTGATACAGAGCAGTCAGTCTTTGTCCCCTTCCTGCCAGCCCTTTCTGACTGCTTGTGTGGCTCTGCTCCTTGCTGGCTTTGCTGGATAAGGGGACATCTCCTGTACCACACCATTTTCTGATGGGGCACAGCAAGATGAGAGTTTCATGCAAAACACTGGGGTTCACACAGTTTGATTTTCAGTTTTCCATTTCTTGTGACCACAACCAAAAGCATCCACTCTTGCTGCCTCCTCCTGGAGAGGAGCGTGGCATCTCTAGATAATTTTAAAAAAAGAGAAAACCTGATTATCAGAACTTAGAGGAGCTTTGAATCAGAGTGGTTTGGATTGGAAGGACCTTAAAGCTCCTCTCCTTCCTCCCCTGCCCTGGAGCAGGTGTCTGTGGGCTCAGCCTGTTTTCCCAGGGTGTTGGAGCTGTCCCCTGGGCTTTGTCCCCTGTCCCCTGTCCCCTGTGCCTGTCCCCTGTCCCCTGTGCCTGTCCCCTGTCCCCTGGGTCTGTCCCCTGGGTCTGTCCCCTGTGCCTGTCCCCTGTCCCCTGGGTCTGTCCCCTGGGTCTGTCCCCTGTGCCTGTCCCTGTGCCTGTCCCTCTGTCTGTCCCTGCCTCTGTCCCCGTGTGTGTCCCTGTGTCCCCCTGTCTGTCCCTGTGTCCCCCTGTCTGTCCCTGTGTCCCCCTGTCTGTCCCTGTGTCCCCCTGTCTGTCCCTGTGTCCCCCTGTCTGTCCCTGTGTCCCCCTGTCTGTCCCTGTGTCCCCCTGTCTGTCCCTGTGTCCCCCTGTCTGTCCCTGTGTCCCCCTGTCTGTCCCTGTGTCCCCGTGTGTGTCCCTGCTGCCTCTGAGGTCGCAGTGTGTCCCTGCAGCCACCGGGTGCCACTGTTGGTCCGTGCCGAGCCCTTTCCTCCTCCTCTCCTCCTCCTTTGTTCCCGAACATCTTCTCCCTGCTTTCGTTTTTGGTGGGCTCTGGTCTCGCTTCGCTGAGAATCCATCAGTACCTTTTATGAGATGGTTTTCAGGCTCTGGTTTGCTGGAAATGAATGGCTGTCCCCAGCCAGCCCCTGAGCCACTCCTGCTACAAATGGGACCTGTGTTGGGCTCATCTGGTCCCTGCATTTCTAGAATATTTGTAAATAATTGCCTGCTATTTTTAGTACCCCTTTATAATGCTCTCTTCCCCCTTCATTCTTCCTCCATTTCTTCTCTGCTGGCCTCAGTTGCCTTTGTTGCTCAGGGATTTTTGGCCTGCCTGTGCTGTCCCCTGCTCTGCTCTGTGCACTGGCTCAATCAGACAAGGAAGAGGAGGGATGTTCCCAGAGATGTTCCCTGCTCCAGGAGCAGCTCTGGCCTCAAATCTCCTCTCCCCTTGCACTGAATTGGCTGGGGCAGGGTTCTGAGCTCAGTTCTGCTCCTCAGTTCTGCTGCTGGCTGGTGGAAAATGCCCCCTGTTCCTCGTGCAGGGGGAAGCAGGTCCAGCTCCTTGGAGGTGCCTCCAGCCCCCAGTGATGGATTTGGCTCCTGGTGCTCGGGGCAGCTTTTTGCTCTCCCCCTGGGGTGGCTGGAGGGTGCCCAGGGGCTGGTGGTGGTGCAGGGTTTAAGGAGCTCTGGAAGCCACCCCTGGTGTTAAACCCAGGACATGGAAATCTCAGAACTCTGACATTGTCCTGCTTGAGTCTCTTTGTTGTTCTGGACCATGGTCTGTGTTCACCATGTGCTTCTCTCTGTCTTTTGTAGCACAAGTTCTTAGGCTGAAAAGCTAAAAATGCATTCCAAGGGCAAACCCCAAAGCCAAAATATCCCAAAATGTCCCTTGAGGCTCTGCAGGGCTGGTGACCCAGGAGGAGATGCCCTTAGGAGAGCATTCCCTTTGGGAACTGCTTTTACATGGTGCCACACATTTTTCACCACTGCCTCAGATATTTGTAAACCCTGGTCCCTTTGTGCCAGATGTCTGTGAACCTTTGAGAGCCCAAGTTTTATTGAAGCAAAATATTCATGTAGAGAAAACAGCAAACTGCTAATGGTTTAAATTCTAATTAGGTTTTTAAATTTATATTTAAATTCTTTGTTATTGGTATTTAGCCCTGCTATGCCTTTAGCAGAAACAATCCCAGTCACTCCTCCTGAGCTGCCTGCTCACAGCTCAGGCTCAGACTTTGTGTTTTTGGCCATGGAAGGATTGCCATCAGCTGCCCACAGGGAAGCAGAGAGGACAGAAAAGCTGTTAAATCTGCTGACAGAGTCACAGAAGTGCAACCTGCTCCTGGTGGGTTCTGTGGGCAGAAACTGTTTGGGGAATTATTTGTTGAAATTAACAGAAAGCATCCTAATGTAAGAATCCCCACTGAATGGCAAGAGAAAGTCATAGGGAGAAAAAATAGCTTCTAATGGGAATGCAGAGGGCTTTATGGATCCATCAGCATTCCCTGTGCCCAGTGCAGGGCAGATGAGGAGTGCAGTGTCACCATCTGGCAGCAAATGGAGCCTGGGAGCCCTGTCTGAGCAGAAATCCAACCTGGAGGCCTGGGTGCAGGGGGATCTCAGGGATGCTGGTGGGCACACGCTGCAGAGGGGACTGGGACAAGTGCAGAGCCCTTCCCTGGGGATAACCTGCCTGCTGCAGCCAGCCAGGCTCCTGGGGAGGGGAGGTGGCAGGGAGGAGTGAGCCCTGCTCCCAGCTGTGCTCTGGATTCTCCCTGGAATCCCCTGTGCTTGGGGATGTTTGTTCATGCCCCACTTTGGGCTCTGCTGTTGCTGGTTTCAAGGCTCCAGAGCGGTGCATGCTCTCTCCTTTGCTGTCTCCTGATGTTTTGTCATCTCTGGGGTATTCTGGTTGTTCCTTTTTGTCAGCCTCTCCCTTGGCTTACAGGTAGAAACCATTTGGAAGGCTGAAAGCCAGGTTAAATATCCCAGGTCCCAAGCAGGGCTTGTTCTGCTGGCCCTGCTGCTGTGGGGAGTGCCTGGAATATTGACTGGAGCTCAGAGGGTCCAGCTGCCTTTGTGAGCCTGGCAGCCCAGGTGACAGACACTGAAAGGCCTTTCTGAGGTGTTCATGGAACAGGCCTTGCCTAATCTTAGCTTCAAATCTCCTGTTCAAAGAAACATTGTGTGTCGAGGAGAGGGAATTATAGTGCTTTTTCAACAAAAGTGCTTCTTTCTAATCCCCTCTCCTCTCCTGCTTTTCCAGCAGCCTTTCTTAGGTCTGAAGCTGTAAGGTTTAAATTAAACTGGGACATTGTCTGCTGTAGGCAGCTCTTGGAGCCTGCTGCTGCCCTGCTCCTCCCAGAGCATCCCCTTGTCTCCAGCTCCCCCAGCCAGGCTGCTCCTTATCCCCCCTTCCCCAGGAACAGACGTGCTGGAGGATCAGGAGGGAAGAACTCAGAGAGAAATGTGCTCCCACAGAACAGATCCCTGTTTTTCCTCAGAGCCTCTTCCTTGGCTTACAGGTAGAAACCATTTGGAAGGCTGAAATCCAGGTTAAATACCCCAAGTCCCAAGCAGGGCATTTTTAGGAACCCTACACTCACATTGAGAGCAATTTGTAGAGTTTTTTTTCCTGCTATCATTTTACAACGATCTATTCATAAAATGTGAATGTGTGACAAAGTGAAAGCATTTTTTCCCATGGACTATTTGCTGGAACAGCCTCTGGCATCAGTCCTTGGATGCCAGGAGTGACCCAGGGATGCTGCTGTGGGCTCTGACCCTACCTGCAGCCCCAAAGGGATAACTCATGGGGTGTCAGGCAGCCCGAGGTGCCCTCCTTGTTGTGAGAGTGGTTTTGTACAGGGAGGGAGGAGGGGAAAATGATTCCAGGACACCTGTAAATCCCTGCAGCTCCGTGCTGAGGTTTGATGTTAATTAGGCAGCAGGCAGCAGTAATGTGCTGCCATTCCCTTGGCTTGCCTGCCTCGGAAAGGGCAAAATCTTCCAGCAGAGCAAAGAAGGGGCTGTGGAAGGGGCAGCAAACTGAATGGAACGACGATAATTTTATGCAAATTGGACTTCTGTAGCAGATTCAGCTTGGCTGAATCACAGGGGGAGCAGAAGAATGAGGGAAGAAAGAGGGAGAGGAAAAAAACCCAATCAAAATGTATGGTTTGAGGCATGTTTCACAGCCTTCTGGTTAGATTCTTCTACTGAAATGAAGAAACATAAGAGGAATGGCACTGGTCAGAGCCAGTGGAATTGCTCTTTCTCCTGTGGTACTGCTGTTAATAACTACAAGTGGGTTATTGAGCCAACCTCTGCTGATTCTGCTTTGCTGCCTCATTTCCAAAGCCTTGCCCTGTGCTGGCACTCGCTCCCAGCTCTGCATGCGTGGCCATGGCATGGGGAGAGCTCCTGCTCCTCAGGAAAAGGGGAGAAAAGGAGGGCAGGGGGCAAGGGGAGCTGCATCCAGAGTCCCCAGGAGGTGCAGGAGCACTGGGGCTGGAGCAGATCCCTGCTGAGATTCCCTGGTGAGGAAGGGCAGTTCTGGGAGCTGAGGAGGGATCAGAGCAGGGCTGTGGGTGCCAGCTCTGCCCCGTGGCTCTGCCCGTGTCACCCTGGTGCTGCTGGGGGCTCTGACGTGGCCCTGGCACGGAACCAGGGCATGGTTTGGGCTGGAAAGGACTTTAAAGATCCTTGATTCCACCCCTGCCATGGGCAGGGACAGCTTCCACTGTCCCAGGCTGCTCCAAGCCCTGTCCAACCTGGAGCACTGCCAGGGATCCAGGATCAGCCACAGCTTCTCTGGGCACCCTGTGCCAGGGCCTCACCTGGAATTCCTCCCTGACATCCCATTTGAACCTGCTCTCTCTCAGCTCCAATCCACTCCTCCTTGTCTTGTTTCCCTCCTTGCCATTCCTGCCTGAGCCTCTCCAGCCCCGTGTGGAGAGGCAGGAGAAGCTCCCAGAGCACAGCACCAGGGTGCCCTTCTTGAGGCTGAGCTGAACATTTGTTCTGCTGGGTTTTTTTTGTCCCTCTCTTTCCTGAAAGCCTTCCAGGGACGGCCACAGGAGTGTTCCTGCTGGGGGTAGGAACTGCCAGTCCTCTCCAGACTATTTTTTCCAACTGAAGGAGATCACATGCAGCTTTCCCACTCTTTGCCAAGCTCAAAAAATAATCCCAACCCCCTGAGGGCTCGGGGCCAGTCCTGTCCTGCCCACAGGCTCTGCAGCACTGGGTCTGTCCCCACCTTCCCCCCAAAAATTAAATACTTGTGTTACCTGTATCATAACATATGTTTGTAGGGATTTCCCTCTCCCATAATGTTTAAGGAGATTATGAGAATTTTTTTGTGCCTCTACCAGTAATGCACCCACCACATCTCCTTGTAGTGAAGGTGACTGTGCTGTGACCAAACCAGTTTGGGACAGGAGCAGGGCAGGCAGGCTGACCATGGAATACACTGCTCATTAAGCACTGAGACTTTGTGCTCAGTAACTTGGGGTCGTGCCTGTGGTCTAGGATGTCAAAAACGTTTGTGTTTTGATCTCCTGAAGGGAAGGGGGTGAATGCCCACTCACATGTTCCTCAAAGCTCTCCTTTCCATCTTTTGATTCTTGCTAATCCCTTTGCACAAGCCTCCTATGTGCAGGGTTTTTTTTTTTTTTTTAATTTAATCCATGCTATTTTGCATGTCAGATCCCAGCAGTTTTTCCATCTTGCATGGAGCACTCTCCTGGCTGTTCCTGCTGTTCTGCTGGTGTGAAAATGTGCCCCTCACTCCTCCCTGCCTTGTGTGCATCACTAAGCCCTGGGCTGCATGCAAATGTGGGGAGAGTTGGGCTGGTGTTACAAAAGAATTGGTAATTTTTCCTCAAATTAGCCTCGAGTTTGTCCTTTTTAGCCCTAAGGTTGCTCTTTTTGGTCCTGGGTGCTGCAAATGCAGCGTGTTCCATGGTGCTGTGTGTGTTTGCTTTGTTCCTGCAATGTGGGAGCCTGTGCGTGGGCTGCTGCTCAGCCTGGAGCTCTGGCACTGAGGGTTTGGCTTGTTTTCCTGAACCTGTTGCAATTTCCCTGTGTGAGATGGTGATTTATTCTATTATTTTTCTTAAATCTCTGCTGTTTGCTGATCTGTCAAGGAGTGCGAGCTCCCCTCTGCTTTTGCCTTGCACTTGGCGTGTGCAGAGGGCTTGAAGTGGGAGGTGGGGACCAGGAATGTGGGGTCCCTTGCAAATTCCAAGTGTTTTCCTGGGGTATTCCATGCTTGGCATGCTCTCTCTGTGTGTCCTGTGCCCCTGGCAGGCCAAGGCAGGCAGGGGTTCCTCCCCAGGGCCCCTGCAGGGAGCTCTCCCTCCAATCTGACAGATTTGGGGGAGTCAGCTGTAAAGATGTTGCTGGTTGTGTGCATCAGTTTGATGATGGTTCTTTATGATGGCTTTCACTAACCAGTCTGTGACTAATTGTGCTTGTTTGATTACAGAGGGAACATCCCCACGTTAAACAGGTACAGTACTCCTCATCTTTTCAAATCTCAAAAGCCACACTAGAAAGAAGTAGCCTAATCCTGAATGTTTTAACATGTTTTGTTGTAGTGCCCTTCTCTTTACTTGGGAAACTCTCAACCATAACTCTTCTTTTACCTTCCCTTCTCCTTTCCCTTTGTCTAAAACATGTTTTCAGCTTCCCTTAAAAAAAAAAAAAATTAAACCTTTGCATGCAGCAGTCTTTGAAATCAAATTTGCTGGGTGACTCAGCTGATCTGCAGTGTGTTACACAGCAAGGTGCTGTCCCAGGGTCTTTTTTGGCACTGGATTCCCAGGTGTTGGCCCTCTGGCAGTTCCCCCCAGCCCAGCCTGGTGCTACACTGGTTTCCTGTCCACAGCTTAGAATTTGTCAAGGCTGTTTCACCTCCCTCACACCATAGATGAATCTACATCTCAAACAGCTGACAGCATGTTTTGTTGTGGTTTGGACGCTAATTTTTCCTCCTGTGTCTCAGTTGAAAAGTATTTCTTGTTTTAAATAATACATGAAAAATGTCTGCTGTCTTTTTGTTCCGTTCATGTTCCGTGATAGTTTTTGTTTTAGTTGTAAGGAACGTACACCAAGGCATGTCCTGAAAAATTCCTCTCTTCCAAAACCTGAATACCTATTATTTATTACTGCTTACAAGCCTATTTAGGGGAAAAATAGTAAAAATGGGCTTGGAAGTCTCATGGCTCTTAATCAGAGATAAATTGTGGAAACAGAGAGTGACTTTAAGCATGGAGAGCTATTAATCACACTGATGATACTTTAGGCTTGTTAGCACTGTACTCAGGGCTGCATCACAGAGGGTTTGGTGTGTGCACAGGGGGAAATCTCAGCAGGGCTGGGGGGTGGCAGGAGTGCCCAGCCTGGCTCACAGGGCCAGCCCTGCTTTTCCCACACAGCTCAGCACCCCTTGGACTTCCCAGCTCTGAACCACCCTGGCTGGTGGGGAATCCATTCCCTGAGTTTTTCCCCATCTCCTCCTGTTGTGGCACTGGTTGGGAGGAGCAAAATTAAAATGTCCCCAAGCTCCAGGGAGTGTGTGGTCCCTGGGCCAGCTCCCTGTGTCACCACCTTGCAGGCAGCTCTTGAGGGGAAGTCTGAATTAAGATGAGCCTGTAGTACAGCTCAGAAATTGGTGATAATTGTTGCAGAGGAGGCAAACCCCAGCTTTCTCACCAGAGAAAGGTCCAATCCAAGTGTGTCCTTTTTTCCTCACTGTGTGAGAGGCTTCCTCTGCTAGGTCTTGACCATGGCATTGTGAGTCTTTAAAAAAAACATAAAAATCACAGGATCAGTGAGGTTGGAAAAGGCCTTCAAGACCATCAAGTCCAACCTGTGACTGATCCCTACCTTGTCAACCAGCACAGAGCACTGAGTGCCACATCCAGTTGTTTCCTGAACAGAAAGGGAAGGAATATTGAGTGTAAGACTCAGTAAAGAATTTTGGAGAAGTCACTGTACCATACTGCATTTGAGGAGTGCAAATTATAGCATGATCAGAAAAGTCATGGAATCAATAAGATATAATACAGCATGGTGTGCTTCAACCTAATTTGCAAAAATGTACTGAATCCTTCAAGTGTCAAATCTTAGAATTGCTGCTGTTTGAATCTTGTTCCACCTGTAGAGCAAAACATAAAGACAGGAGGAAAAATAAGTTCAGCCTTGCATAGTCAGAATTCTCCTGTCATCTCAAGAAATACCCATATAAAGGGGTTATGACATTAATTGCTAACTCTTGAGTGTTCCTGTCATTGGGACAACTTCCAGGTGAGGGAGAAGGCTGAGAAATCCAACGTGGATTGCACAGCCACGCTCCAGGTGCTCGGAGCACGTGCCCAACCCTGCTCCCAGTGCTGTCCCCCCATCCCTGCTGACTGTGCTCTTGTTTCCTTGCTGTTTAGAATGTCCTTCTCCTCCAACCTCAACCACTATGGGATGGTGCACGTGGCCAGTGTGAGCGATGTGCTGCTGGACAACTCCTTCACGCCGCCGTGCCAGCGCATGGGCGGCATGGTGTCCTTCCGCACCTTCGAGGACTTTGTCAGGTGTGTGTGGGCAGCCTGGCCTGCCTTCTGGGCACACCTCCCCACCTGGGCCCTGGCAGGGCTGGGGAGAGGCTTTGCCAGCTCTGGTGTTGGGTTTAGGGTGGTCCTGAGGGTGTTTCCCTGTTCGGGTCCCCGTGTGTGTCCCGGTGCTGTCTCAGGGGTCAGGGTTTTGCAGACAGAGGGATCAGCATCCTGGGTTCCTGCTGGTTGGAGGAACGTGCTGATGTCTCTTAATATCTATCTCCTAATATCTGTGGATATGTGTGTGGGAAGTTCTTTGTGCTTCCAACCTTTTGGGATAGGTCTGCACCCAGGAGGTCTCTGACAAATGCTGCACAATCCAGGCTCTGGTTTGAGGAGCTGCCTCCTCATCTTTGAGCCCAGCAAGGGAAGGAGGCCTCTCCTCCCAGGGGTGGTGGGTCCAGTGCTGGGTGCTCCATGGGCTGGCAGTGGTGTGGTGCTGACTGCTCCCTCCCTGCTGTATTCCAGGATCTTTGATGAAGTCATGGGCTGCTTCTGCGACTCTCCCCCGCAGAGCCCGACGTTCCCCGAGGCCGGCCACGCTTCCCTGTATGATGAGGACAAGGTAGGGTGGGTTTGTGTTCTGGAAGCTGTTCTCAGGCTGGCAGCAGGGCTGAGGCTGGGGCTCCTCCCCAGCTGGAGTGCTGGAAGCAGGAGTTAGGAGCTGTGTGTATTTATGGCTGTGATTTGCTTGCTTGTTCCACAGCAGGTGACTCGGCGTGGGCGGCCGCTTTCCGGCTCTGTTCTAAAGCCACGCTCAGCCTCTTGCTCTCCATGTAAATTTAGTTTATGGCTTTCAGCATCAGCACAATTACTGCATCCACAGCAGCATAACAGAGTTTAAACCCACCATTAAGTCTCCAGACCCTCTCTCTGCACCAGGATGTTGAACTGCACCTTCAGCCGTCTTTGCCCTACGTCTGACTGGCCGTGTTTCCTCTCTTAAACCCTTCCCAGTCACCTTAAATCCTGCTTCTTCCCTCTGTTCTGCCTCTTGGAACTATTTTTGGGAGGAAAAGCTGAGTGGAGACGCTCAGTTTTTGTGGTGATGTGGAGAACAGGTGCAGAGGAAGCAGGTGGTCCCTAATCCGTAGGGATGGAAGTGCAGTTTCCCTTTCCCTCTGCTCCACAAGAGTGGGAAGCTCTGCTGGAACAGAGCCTGTGTCCAGAACAGGGCTTTGTTTTCCACTGATCCATTGATCCTGATGTGAGGAAGCACTGTAGCCTTTTCCAGAATATTACTGTCAACCTTAATGTCCTCAGATCCCTCTCTCTACATCCCCCTCACCTCAGCAAGGTAATTTTCTGTCCAGACTCAGTTTTTCTCAGTTAATCACAGGCTCCTGAAGGCTGAATTTGTAATTGCTTGGAGTTCTGATGCAGTTGGTATTTCCACATTATTTCATGCTGTTGTAGATATGAAAACCCACATTGTTTTACCCCTACACTTGTATTAATTTATTTACTTTCCTTGATGCCTTCTGCTGTCCTTGTGCTGCATCTGGTAAAGAGAGGCCCTGACCCTGTGCCCTGTCTCATCCTCACACTTGGCTTCTCCAGACTTGGCTCCTGTTTGATGTTTGTGGACACTGACTGGTGTGAAACTGCAGATTTATGAGGTTCCTTGGTCAAGGATTTCCCTCAGACTTTTCCCTGCTGCTCTGCTGAGGTCATTTCCCCCAGAGCATCTCTGCTTTAAAGCTGGATTCAGGGAGGCTGTTCTGAGGACTGGCAGGTGTTAAGCTGGTAATTATTTAAGCATGGGGAATATTCCTTTTTCCTTGCAGAGTGCCAGGGAGGAGCCCATCCACATCCTCAACGTGGCCATCAAAACCGACAGCGACGTGGACGACGACAGCCTGGCTGCCATGTTCAGGGAGTTCACCCAGAGCAAGGTAAGCTCCCTGCACCCCCCCTGCCTCTCTGGGCTTCTCCAGGATACGAAAAGTCTCTCTGTTTCCCAGGTTTGGGGTGGTTTTCTTTGATTTTGAAACAAATGTGCTACAGTTGGATCCTTAATTTATGTCTGAAGCTCGCCCGTTTCTTTCACTGGATGTAGCTGCACCTTCCTGAAGCCTCCAGGTCTTTGTTTGTCCTTCTAATCTGTCAGGTCAGGGCTTCTTCCCTTCAATTTTTGATGGGATGAAAGACTTGGAAGGTTTTAAACACATCAGGTCAATCTTCAGTAACTGTCTCCACATGCTCTGAAAAATGTGTTCTGTCCTTTTCCCTGGTGATGAAGTTGTTGTATGAGCAACAGAGCCATGTAAAAGGACATTACAATGTCCTGGATTTGTGTATCACCATAGTCTTAATGCAATTAAAATGTATTGCCCTTGCTAGTATGCTGGAGCATCCACCTTCTACGATATTCCTGGCATGAGGAGGAGTTACTTGGCATGTTCTGTGTCTCCTTGTGAAGTGTGGGACACACTTTAGAGCCCCAAATGTGAGTGCTTGTGAGACAGCCTGGCTTGGGAAGAGCCTCCTTGTGTCCCTCTGGGCTCTGCCTGCACCTGCTTTTGTGGTGGTGTGAGGAACTCCCCCAGTTTGTGGAGCTGAAAATCCCACCAGGAGCTGGGATTCCTGGCACTGCACTGGGAGCACCTCCAGCTGCTCAGTGTGGGAGGTGGGAGCACACCCTGCAGAAATCAGGGCTTCCAAAATGGGACTGGCATCCACGTAGCTCCAGTAGATTCCTGTCTCTTTAAACAAGGAAAACAATCAAATCTAAGAATTAAAACTACTTCTGCTTTTCATCTGCTTCATCATGCTCCAGGCGTTTTATGGGAGGGGATAAAAGGAAAGAAATAAAATATATATATATATATATAAAAAAAAACAAACCCCAAAACCACATTAAACTATCAAATAGGTTGATCCAAATTGTCCAAAATAATCTTCTAGTCCCAGCATGTTGTGTGTGTTTTTTTTTAATAGAAATTAGGATCATATACTTGTAAATGACTTGTGGAGGAGATTGAGGCAGTCAGTGGAAATGGAGTTTCTCCAGGTGCTGATGGCTAATCGCTCTGTAATAGCTGTGGCCTTGCTGGGAGACCCACATTATTACCATGTAATCAGAATCCTGTTGCTCTGCTGTTATTGTCTGCCACTTGTGGAATTTTAAAAGCAATAACAATTTTTGCTTTTTAAATCACGGCATTATTAAAGTTATTTTCTTCCTCTTGCCATGAATATAGTCACTGCTGCTCATTTTCAAAGGGCTTAACCTTAGTAAAACATCACAGTCTGTGCAAGAGAGGGGCTGGTTTGTTCCTGCTTCAGCTGAGTTGTTGTTGCTTTTTGAATTGGAAGAGGGAGGAGGAAGGAGAAAAGTTTGAAAAAGAGGAGAATTACGAGATCCTAGCACTCCAAAAGATCAGTGGTGTGGCAAATTCTGATGGCAGCACTCCTCTGAGAGGGGGGCTTGGGGGAATATGAGAGAGAAGCAACCAGAATAGAAATTCTGTGATCTGTTTGAATAAAACAACTGACACCTGACTTGCATCACCCTTTGGAATGTCGGAATGTCAGGATGGTTTGGGTTGGAAAGGCCCATAAGGCCCTGTCTGACATCTGGTGAGATGGGAATTTAACCCTTGTCCATCTGATTCTTGCACACTCCTCTCTGCCCATACAAAAAGTCCCTCTCCCTTCTATTTTAGTGCCCTTAAAGCACAAGGGGGTCACAGTGAGGCCCCCCCAAATCCTCCTCGAGGCTGAGAGCCTGGATGTGTGCTTTGGGCTGGGTTATCCCTGAGTTTACTGTGCCAGAGGCCAGTGTGAGCTGCATGCTTCCAGGGCTTAGCTGTTTCCAAACTCCTTTTCCATCCTTTATCCATGACCTTACCCCATCTACACCGTGCTCCCTTCAAAGAGCAATCCTGGCACATGAACAAGGACATTTCCTGCAAGATTTGGGTGTGACTCTTCTGCAATCCTGCTTGGTCAGGCTCAGCTGGGATTCACTGGTCCTGTGATTTAGTTATTTACCTGCTCAGGTGGAATTGGAGATTTTGGGGCAGGATTTTGGGTATTTATGCTGCTAAAGGGGCATCAGGTGGGAAATCCTGGCTCCGAGGGGGCTGAATGGGAGCAGGAGCTCAGAGGTAGAAGGACCTGCAGAGCTTTCTCACCTCACAGAGGATTTCAGTGTGTTTTCAGTCTGTTTTCAGTCTGTTTTCTTCTGCCAGTCCAGTCACCTGTTTCCATGCTTGTTTTTGCAGAAATCAGTCCTCATTGAACATGGCATTCGGAGGCTGACTTTCCTTGTAGCACAAAAGGTATTTCACTGCCTCTCCTGATGCTCAGAACTCTTTGGTTTCTAGCTCATTATAATGTTGGCATCTGACAAGTTTTCTTTTCCCAAATTGAATGCTGTATTTACTGTATTTAGTTCTGTCTTCACTGTTTTTGTCCTCTAAAACTTGAGATGGTTTTCGTCAATTCGCTTAAGAAATTTAATTTACAATTGTAAACAATCTTGACACCTCTTGTATTCTTGAATTAATTAATTTTTGATTTTAATCCTAATTGCTAGCTGTCTTCTGCTTTTGTTTTTTTTCTTCCTATGTGTGTATGTTTCGTTTGTAAGGACTTCAGGAAACAGGTCAACTATGAGGTGGACCAGAGATTCCATGTAAGTAAAAAGGGCCTGGAACCATGGTGGCATTCCTGACGTGAGGCCAGGAGACACTCAGGGGGCTCTGGGCTTCTCATTTGGATCTCAGGCAGGAATTTAATGGTGTCAGAGTGTTGAAGTCTTTATTTGAACATCTTGGCTGCAACCCCAGACTGGGCCCGTGGCAATTCCGAGGGGCCACTGGGGCTCCGAGTCTCCCTCGTTACCTGGCTGAGCTCAGGAAGCCACTCTGCTAAAGATTTCCTTGTGTTTCAGTGTTGTCTTCTGTTCTAAAGTGCAATTAGCAGCGAAACCTTTGTATTCCTTACGTAGTTTGGTGATTTCTTTCGGCTTCTTGCTGATTTTTTAAAATAGAGCAGTCGCTGGAAGGGACTTGTTAAATTCTGCAGGGTGCTTTTGTGGTGTGGGAAGTGTTTGATGCTCTTACTGCTGAGAATTACTTCTTTCCCCAGGGCCTGGGCATCACTGAGGCCTGGTTTAGGTGACAGTGTAAGGCATAAACCAGATTTTTATCTCTTGGGTATCTACTTTTCAATTCTCTAAGTTATCAGGAGCCTTTAAAGTGCAAGAAATTCACCCTGTGCTCCACACAGCTGGTCTAGGAAGGTTTATGAAGGGAAAACTAGTTTACAAATCAGCAGAAATAGTGTTTGAACCTGTGTGGGAGTCACCAGGAGGGAATTATGCAGGTATGCACCACCTGCTCACAATGCAGGTACAGAGGTGTGAGTCAATGGCTTAGGAAATGATTTTGTGGAGAGTTTCTTGGGACATTTAGCATGAAAATCTAGGCTTTGGGTTTGAAAAAGGAAGGTTTAGAGACCAGAACAGGTGTTGGCAGAATGAAGAATCAGAGCTGCTGAGTAAGTGCAGTGGGAGGTGTCAGAGGTGAGAAAGGAGGCACAGAAGAGGAGGAACCATCCCCAGGCTCTCCCTGCATCCTCAGTGTGCTGGGAGGTGTCAGAGGTGAGAAAGGAGGCACAGAACAGGAGGAACCATCCCCAGGCTCTCTCCCTGCATCCTCAGTGTGCTGGGAGGTGTCAGAGGTCAGAAAGGAGGCACAGAAGAGGAGGAACCATCCCCAGGCTCTCCCTGCATCCTCAGTGTGGTGTCATCTGGCTGCAAAGTTTGTGGAGCACCTCTGGGAGCTGCTCTGTCAGTCTTTATTACTGCCTGCTATCCCAGCCCCTTCATTACTGGACCAACTATTAACTTAGCCAGGGCCTGGGCTTGGGTTTGTTTTTGTTTTAATTACAGTCTATATAATTAGTTCCCAGCATGTTGAGGTAATAGAGAGTTGCTCCAGCAAGCTTCCAATTTCCTCATCTCATTAGGTTTTTAACGTGATTATTAGTATAATAATCAACTCTGATGATTTCTGGTGTAGCTTTTCGCATTCTGCAGTTTGCAGGGTGTCTTGATTGGCTAATTTAGGCAAATTATTTTGATTGTCTTGATGATGGTTGGTTGATTAGAACACAGCAGGGGTATAATTCTTCTGCCTAGGAAATGGAGCACACTTTTGGATTTTGGTACCAGAGCACTGAGGGTTTTTGTGTGCGTGCACATCTAATTATGATATTTGCCCACCACACCAGTGAGATGCCTTGGAAGCAATTCCATTAGTGGTGGAATGAGCCTGGAGATGGTGGGAGAAGCTGGCAGCCTGCAGAGGAGGACAGGTAGGAGGGACTGGGAGAAGTGAGGAAACATGGAAGAGGTTGTTTCTTAGATGAGGCTCACAGACAATGGATTGATGGGGTGAGCCTGAATTTTTAGGCAGCATTTCTTGTACCACTGCTTATTCTGGAAGGGTTTCCAGGCAAACACGACTTGTTTTGTTCAGCTGAGAGTCACCAGGTGAGGTCTGGGGGCTGTTTTACCTAGGAGGGACGGAAGATGACTGATTATAATAGTACTTTTAGCCTTAAAACCTGTGCTGCTCAGTGGTGGCTTGCACAGTGTCACTGGTTGTCTCACTCCCTCCAGCTGGGGTTGTTCATCCTCCATGGAAAATGGAATGTGAGCCAGAAATTCAGTGACTCCAGGTCAGATTCCCTGTTTTTTTTTGCTTAGTAAGACAGTTCTGTGTGTGTCCCTTCAGGTCACCTTCAGCACAGGCAGCAGTGTTCTCATGCAAACACTGCCCAAAGCTCTGCCCAGTAAAAGTGTGATTCCAGAGGAGGGGATGGATTTGCCTGGATGGAGCTGCAGGGACAGGGTGCTGTCTAGGCTTTCTCCCTTCATCTAAGATTTGTACAATATTACACAAAACTCTCAAGGCTCTGCCAGGGTTTTATCCATGCAACAGAAAACCAGGAAAACTGAGTGGTTTTTGGGGGATTTTTGGAATGTTTTTGCTGTTCCATACAGGAGAATAAAGCTATTTGATTACAACTCCCAGTTTGCCTTGGGAAGAGAATATTTCTGGCAGTAATGGCAGGAGGGGAGCTGTGGAATAAGATCATTGTTCTGTGTACATCTGCATCCATAGCAGAGCATTCATATCACTCCATACATTTCCACAGGAATCTTACTCAGAACTAGAAAAAGTTTTCCACTGTTGTCTGGACACTTCTGTGTTGTTGTCTGTTACTAACTGACAATAATAATAATCTAAAGCCAATCAAGTAGCCTCTTTTGCATTAATGAGGGCAGGTTTAAGCTACCTCTGCTGTCTTTAGGGTGCATTGATTTCCCACCACCTTTGTGATGTTGAACAAGTAGCTGGGAACAGCCTGTGTCACCTCCTGTGCTGTGGTGCTGCCCCAGGAGTGACCTGAGAGCACTCTGGGGACATCAGTGCTTGCTTTGGGAGGACTAACACTGCTCTTCTTGTTTCCAAACAGAGGGAATTCCCAAAGTTCTTCACCTTCCGTGCCCGGGATAAGGTGAGTTGGGTATTCTTAATACTTTTCTCCAAGCGTTGGCTTTATCCTTCTTTCATGCAGTTATTCACAACTCAGAATCAGGACAAAACCTTCTGGTGGAGGAGAGGGTTTTTTGAGGGGGATGACCTTGAGAACTTGCTGTCCTGCAGTTGTTATTAGGAGTGCTAATATACATGGAATGCTCCAACAATTTCACAGCTCCCAGTGACAGATAGAGAAGTCTGGGTTGGGTTTGTTTGCTTTTTTAGAGCCTGAATAAATGTGAAATATCCTAAGGGGTGCTGTGGAGCCCTTGCCCTGGGTGTTTGACCTTCCCAATGCCCTCTCTCCCACCCCTGGCCCCTGCAGTTCGAGGAGGACAGGATCTACCGGCACCTGGAGCCGGCCCTGGCCTTCCAGCTGGAGCTGAACCGCATGAGGAACTTCGACCTCACGGCCATCCCCTGTGCCAACCACAAAATGCACCTCTACCTGGGGGCAGCCAAGGTGGAGGTGGGCACAGAGGTCACAGACTACAGGTTCTTCGTCAGGGCCATCATAAGGCACTCGGACCTGGTGACCAAGGTGAGTTTGTCCCTTTCCAAGGTGGTGGGTGAAGCTCAGGGTCATCCTAAGGACCTGCAGGATCCCAAACTGGCTGTGCCCTGTGTGGAGGGCTGGGGGGTTGTGCCCTCTCCTTGCTGGTGCTGCTCTGCAGAACCATCCCTTGGAAGTCCTGGTATTCCTGTGCTCCCTGTTTTTCAGGGGCCTGAGAGAAGAGTCATAGATCCTTAGATCTTGAGGCAACAGTGGCTTGCCCTGTCTGGTTTCAGATTTACCCTGAGCTAAAGGACACAAGGCAGCCAGGTGTGGGATCCAGGCACTGGGAGCACTGTCTGTGCTGGGGCTGGATGTGCTCCAGGGCTGCCCATCCAGCAGCACCGATGCCCCCTGCTCTCCCCATTCCACCCCTCTGCAGTTTTCCAACCCTGGCGTTCCAGGGGCAGTGATTTGTGAGTAAAAAGTCAATGTTTTGTTGGCACTCTCTGGCAGGAAGCCTCCTTTGAGTACCTGCAGAACGAGGGTGAGCGTTTGCTGCTGGAGGCCATGGATGAGCTGGAGGTGGCCTTCAACAACACCAACGTGCGCACGGACTGCAACCACATCTTCCTCAACTTCGTGCCCACCGTCATCATGGACCCCTCCAAGGTGGGGCTCCTGCCCAGCTCGGGGCTGGCTGTCTTTCCAGGGCTTCACTTGTCACAACTAAATGGGTTTTTGTTCATGGAGTCACAGAATTATGGAGTGGTTTGGGGTGGAGGTGACCTTAAAGCTCAGCCTGTTCCAACCCTGACGCCTTCCAGGTGGCTCCAAGCCTCCTCCAGCCTGGCCTTGGACTTCTCCAGGGCCTCCCCACCCTCACAGTCAGGAATTTCTTCCCAGTATCCCATCCAACCCTGCCCTCTGGCAGTTTAAAGCTGTTTTGTTGTGCAGCTCAGCTCCTCTGTATAAACAGGGACAATTGTTAGAAATATGTTTTGTGTTTGAAACTAAACCTATTTTTTCATTGTGTGTTTGAGGTAAACAGTTTTAATAAGGAAGAAGATGCAAATGCTCTTCTGTTTGTTACAAAAGTTCAGATTCCATCCAAATAAAACATGGGATAAATTAGGAGCTTAAAAAGAATCTGTAAATTCAGCTACAAAAGTGCCTCATTTTCCATCTCTGGTACAAAACCACAGAGATGAACGTTATAAATAAATGAACATTAAGCTTTGTAGATTCACAAATGGAAGTGTTCAGGCATAAAGGATGTTTGTGGTTAGCAGAATCACCAAAAAGCAAGTCCCAAATCCAGGCTGAATTTAGCTGGAAATCAGCATTCAGTTCATGGGTACCCAAAGATGAGAGCTGACCTTTCCTGAGGAGAACAGCTGAAAGTTTAAAAAGATGAATTGGGTATCAAAATAACTCTCTCTTGCTTGCTGACTTTTAAATCCTGATTAAAAATTGGTGGCTTAAATCCCTTTTGAATGAACCTTTCCTGGCACATCCAGAGCTGTTGGTTCCCAGGAAGTTCAGAAGAAGCTGGAATATTCATCCCTGGAAGTTGAGCTTCCCTTAGATACAAACCATGACTTTTCCTTGAGCTGCTGTGCGAGAGAGACTTTTTTTGGGAAAAATGTTTAACCCAGCCTATAAATTGCCTTCTTTTAATATGCACTTTGCCCACAGTGCTATTTTATAAAGTTTAATAGAAGAGCAGAAGGCCCAGCTCCAAGTGGTAATTGCTTTGTTGATTTAAAGCTCCGTGCAGGCAGTGAAATGTGATTATTGTGCATACAAGGGCCTCAGAACTGCTTGCCAAGGATTTGGTTTCCCTGGGTTCTGTGGTTCCCGGTGTGAGCAATGCCTGTGGAGGGGACGCAGGGGGTCCCAGTGCTGGGGTGGGCTGTGCTGGATTTTGGACTTGATGATCATCAAGGTCTTTTCCAACTTAAGGATTCTGTGGTTCCATGTGCCACGAGGCAACAGGGCTGTGAATCCAGCCCTGTCCCACCACGTCAGTAGTCCCCAGGTGGAGTTGCTGGCTGTCTCAAGGCTTAGGATGAGGAGGGACAGGTCACCAAGGCCCTGTGACAATGATGTGTGCGCGGTGCTCCTTCGTCACCTCCGATCCGCGGGACACGGGGCACCTACAGATCCAGAAAGAATCCCAGAAGGGCGTGGGCCGGCAGGGAGCTTACAGCCATCTCACTGCCCTGTCAGGGCCTCCCCCCCAGTGCAGGCTGTCTGGTCCCTGCTGAGGGAACCTCTCCCCGTGCAGATCGAGGAGTCGGTGCGCTCCATGGTGATGCGCTACGGGAGCCGCCTCTGGAAGCTGCGCGTGCTGCAGGCCGAGCTGAAGATCAACATCCGCCTGACGCCCACGGGGAAGGCCATCCCCATCCGCCTCTTCCTCACCAACGAGTCCGGCTACTACCTGGACATCAGCCTCTACAAGGAGGTGACAGACTCCAGGACGGGACAGGTGCGTCCCTGGGGAGCTGGGATGGGAGTGTTGGGAAGGGGACGCTCCCGAGGGAGCTCCTGGGATGCTGAGTTACCTGAGGGAGCTCCTGGGATGCTGAGTGCCCCAGGGAGCTCCTGTGATGCTGAGTGCCCCAGGGAGCTCCTGTGATGCTGAGTGCCCCAGGGAGCTCCTGTGATGCTGAGTTACCTGAGGGAGCTCCTGTGATGCTGAGTTACCTGAGGGAGCTCCTGTGATGCTGAGTTACCCCAGGGAGCTCCTGTGATGCTGAGTTACCTGAGGGAGCTCCTGTGATGCTGAGTGCCCCAGGGAGCTCGTGTAATGCTGAGAGGTTTGAGTGTCTCTGTTGAAGTCTAGAAGCTGAGCAGTTGTAAAAGCAGGGCCTTTATTACATGGTTAAATCAGTCCCATCAAGGCAAAGTTACCAGAGTCCCTAGGAGAATGCAGAAGCTCTGTCCTGAGCAGGAGTGGTGGCACCTTAGCAGCAGCACCCATATTCTGTTCCCTAAAGGACAGTGTCCTAACATTCTTAGTGCATTTTATTCTGTTTTTAGTCAAATCAGGCTTAAACACAAACTCTCTACAAAAGTTTTGGGCCTACCCTAAGCTAAAATTGGTGTGTGTTAATATTCATAAATTCTACATATATCGCTCTATCTCTTCTGTCTAGGAATTCTTAGCAAGGCTACCTGATTTTTGTTATGACTGGAATTTAACTAACTTTGCAAAAGGCAATATTATTGAACAATAAACTAGGTATTAGGTCTCTTTCTTACATACTAACACAGGCTCTTATTTTTAAGTCACTTTATTACCTGGATTACATCCAGGTAATCACAGGAAGGCTTGGGTTGGAAGGCACCTTAAATTAAAGCTCATCCCATTCCAACCCCTGCCATGGGCATGGACACCTTCCACTAGACCAGGTTGCTTCAACTGGTCTGGTTCAATTGCCATTCAACTTAGCCAAAGGAAGGAGAATCTAAAGATAAACCTGGAGCAGCAGATGTGAAAATGTGATCATTTAAGTCAGTCAGGTTTTCTGGTTGTTTTGTACATGCCCTCAGTCATTTGGGCAGCTCTTTTCCCAAAGAGTTTTCCTCAGAGTGCTCAAAAAAGTGCTGGAAAAGGAATCACTGCTGATGCTCATCCTGTAGGTGGTAATAAGAAATGTTATTAATTATACATTTTCCTGAGAAGGTAGAAGAAAATCTGTGAATGTGTCCTTTAAATTCTAAAGATATTAGGAATGACCTGGGTAGAACGATGTAAAATTATGGAAGGTGCTTTTATATCATTTTTATGAAATATAATGGGCTCTTTTGTAATGGCTTTGGTATTTGTTGTGGTATTCCTGTTTTCCATGGTGCAGGAACAGTGTGGTTAACTGAAATACCTACATATGCTAAAATCCATGGAGCATGGGATGCATGGAAAATATTTAAATAGAGAAATGTTTACATCTCCCTCCGTAATCATCTCTCTGCCAGGCAGGAGAAGCAGCAGAATAAATCACTTGGGCACTGTGAATGTAGAACACAAAGTGCTGAGTCACCTTTCTCCCCCTTTTTCCATTTAATTTTTCCAACAAGCTGCTGGCCGTGGAGTCCATCCAGCTCTGAGATCCCAGAACAGATAGTGTCAGTGTGTTTTACCTCATTCCTGCCTTTGAGGGGAGATGAGGAGAGAAAAGAACATTTTAATAATCTGCAGCAGCTCAGCTTAACCCTTGAGTGGGGTCAGTCACTTGTGAAGGTCACAAGTGAACTCTGAACTGATGGGCTTCATTATTTAAAGCTTGGGGAATGGGCTCATGTGGGTGTGTGTGGCTTTAGCAACTTTTCCAGTATTAAATCTGATTTGTTTTCCAGAATATTAAACCAGGTTCTGGTAAAAAAAAATCCTGATATTTTCAGGAAACTTCCCCCTCATGATGGAGATTTATAGGGGAGGTTCAGATCTCTGGATTTTTTTCCCTGTGTTTTCGGAGGGTTCTTTTAAACATAGAGAAATCTTTTTTAAAAATTCCAATATTACTGATGTGCTGGGTACTTTCCTGACTTCTGAAGAAGGGGAGGAAGGCTTCATGGTGAGAGAATGACCCTGATCTCTTGTTTCTCAGTACTGATAAGTGGTGGTGCTCAGCACAAACTTCTCCAGTTCCCTACAGAGCTTTCCAGAGATTGAAGGAGAATTTCCAAGTGCAGGTCCTGACAGATCCTGAGGCATTGTCACAAACACTTATTAATTACCCTGAAAAAAGTGCTTCTCCCATTAAAAAAATGAATGTTTGTGCAGACTGAAGAGAGCATAAGAACTGCAGGCTTTATCTAAAAAACAAAAACAGGCTTTACTGACTTTTGTGTAATTCTCCAATTAGATAAATTCATTTTCAAACAGATAAATTCATCTTCAATTAGATAATTTCTGTTCAACACATCCTATTCATGTCCCTCCTGCCAGGTGTGTCCCCGTTAAGCAGAGTTTGGGCCATTTTCATCCCGTTTTTATTTCCTCCTACTTCTCCATTGAAAAGCTTCCCTCCCAAATCCAGCCTGCCTGGAATATAGAGTGCCATGAGGCACAGCAGTTGATAATTCATGTTGCTACTTTGGGAAAATCTTTTCAACTTGCAATATCAAAACCTCAAGCCCGGTGACATATGCGAGCTCTGACCCGGCCCGCGGGCGCTGCTCCATAAATCCCGGAGTTCTCCTGGCTGCTCCCCCATCCATGGGCACACACACGGGGCCAGGGCAGCTGCTGGGCACTGGCAGCTCCTCTCAGGCCCTGCTTTCTGCTGGGGATGTGGCTCTGGGTGCTCTGTGCTCTGCTGGAATTGTGCAGGGATGGTGCTGAGGTGTTTCCAAAGGGCAGCGATGGGTGATGGAGCAGGGGGTGCCAGGCTGTGCCAGCAGCAGCCTTGCAGAGGGCAGGGACAGTCAGGCTGGGGATTTTTGGGAAGAGCTGGTGTACAGAACCCCTGGATTAAGCAGGATTTGGCCATGGTTTGTCCTGCAGATCATGTTCCAGGCGTATGGAGATAAGCAGGGACCACTCCATGGGATGCTGATCAACACCCCCTACGTGACCAAAGACCTGCTGCAGTCCAAGAGGTTCCAGGCACAGACTTTAGGGACATCATATGTCTATGACATTCCTGAGATGTTCAGGCAGGTGAGTATTTGGGCTCTTCTTGCTGCTCTTCTCTTTGCCATCCTGATTCTCAGGGGAACCAGGGGCCTGGAGTGGCTGCCAGGGTCCCCAGGGATCATCAGCTGTGGATTGAATCTGCTTTGAATGAAATTAGGATAAACTACTGCTGGAGTTCCATTCATGACTCAAACAGTAGAAGCTGAAACATAAACCATGTCCCTTTCCTTGTTGCCATTTCTTTGCTTTCCCACCTTGCCATCTGCCCTTCCTAGATGGTGTTCCTGGTTTGCTGGGTCCTATCCTGAACCACCTCATTCAAATTTCACTTTGGGGGGAAACTGCTTCATGGTTCACATCCCAAAGCAGGTGACATCCCTGGAGTAGTGGCAGTCCCACTGGCAGGAGGGATATTTCGGGATGTCCCGTTGGGAATACTGAGCTGGGAATAATGCCAAATTCCCAAATGTGGGAATACCACACTGGGGTGCATTGAATATAAATCTCTCTATATAAATAAATAATATAGAATATAAAGGTGATGTTCTTGACAGGAGTTTCTCTTCCCCCCCCCAGTCTCTGATCAAGCTGTGGAATTCCATGAACGAGCACGCGTTCCTGCCGCCGGCGCCGCTGCCCTCGGACATCCTGACCTACACGGAGCTGGTGCTGGATGACCAGGGCCAGCTGGTGCACATGAACAGGCTGCCAGGAGGAAATGAGGCAAGTTTCCCTTCCTTTCCTGCTGCTACTCCCTCCCTGCCCCACAAGAACCTTGTGCTTTTGGGGCTGGGTGTGACAATTGTAGTGAAAATTTACCAGCCGGGCACAAAATTTATTCTTTTGGCCTCTCACAGATGGAATCTCACTCTTGAAAATGAGATTTTTGTTTTGTTTTGTTTCATTAAAAATTAATACCTTCCCTACAATGGGTGTTTTAACTTCCCTAGTAAGTGATGATTCCATTTCAAACCTCTGCCTATGCTGGGCTTCCTTCGTAATTAAAAAATGCTCATTCAGCTGTTCCAGGTAACTGGGGTTTGCATTTGAGCAAAATGTGTTTTACAAGACTAAAGAGAAATATTTTCATTTGCTAAGAAAAAAACAAAACCCAAACCACAGAAAAATCTGTTTTATTATTTCCATTTCCATCCTCCCCACACAGTTTTGTAGCAAGGTGTGTGGAACCTCCCCCTCCAGAGCAGGATTTACTCAAAGAGTTACAAAGAGCTGATGCTGGGGAGGGCAGAGTCGCTCCTGGAGCTTGAGCAGGAGGAGGCTTTGCTGTCATGGTGGGGTTTTGCTGGGGTGTTTTCCCATTAGGAAGGCAGAAATTGCAGCTTTGGAATGACTGCAGAGTAAGGAGAACCACTAGAAGATGTGGTGGTTTGGTGGGAATTAGTAAGTGAATGTTCTGGAGTAATTGAAAATTGAACAGTTCTAAGTGATGGTATAACTTACTTTTCCTTGATGCTATTGAACCATATTTTCCTACATACACAGCTTAAGGTTTGCAAAGGCTCTGTTCCAAACCATCAGGGTAGTGATGCAAGGAAACAGGGGCTTTCCTCACCATTTCCTGGTGAGCTCTTGTCAGGGGAGGGTTTGGAACAGGATTTTTGCAAATTACCCCTAATGATGGTGACTGTGGGCTCGCTGCAGCCTTGTCCTCTGCTGGACTTGAGCAGAACTGTTTGAACTGGTCTGATTAAAGCTGGAATGAGCTATTCCCTGTGTTCCCAGTGCATGCTGAGGCTGCTGGGGAGCCTGGTGCCATCATCTTTCTCTCTTTCCCTGCTCTCATTCAGCGTTGGAGTGGATGGTGGCTGGGGAAACAGCAAAGTCCCTCAGGGACGTCGCTCTGTTCTTGCTGAAATTACAAGCACAGAGCTGCCTGGGCATGAACATGTAGTGTTTACTCTGCCAGTATGAATACAAATAGTCTTATTATAAGAGATTCTGTACCCAAAGACCACCAAAAAAAAAAAATTAGGAGATTTTTTTTAACCCTTGGTAGACTTTGTTGTTCTCAGTCTGTAAAGAAATTACGTGGCTGTTGTGGTGTGTGGAGTGTTGGTATTTAAATTACCCTGATCTGGTGTGATCTATCAAATGTTATAGAGGTTGTGAGTTCTTCATCCCTGGCAGTGTCCAAGGCCAGGTTGGGTGGGCTTGGAGCAGCCTGGGACAGTGGAAGGCGTGGCACTGGGTGGGCTTTGAGGTCCTTCTGACTCCACAGAACCCCAGAGATCCCCACAGTACCCCAGAGCTGGTTCCAGTGAGCTGCCTGACAGGTGAAATAGGAACTCCTCAGGAAAATGTGAGGTTTTTATCATTATTGTTCTTTCTTGCCAGCACAAGGTGCTGATTCTCTGAAGTCAAAGTCATTGAAGAGATTGCCCATGGTGGTTTTTAGTAAAGAGGAGATAACTGGTGGGAATTGCTGTCTGTGGTAAATGTTGTTGGGTATATTTAGGTTCCTGTTCTCCTTGTTTTGGATCAGAGGCTCAGAGCCATTCCCACACTCCAGTGGGAGCCCCAGCACTGGGGGATTGGTGTCTTGGAGCCAGGGCTTGGCCTTCCTGACAGTGACATTTCCTCCCTGTGAAAAGGGTCAAGACACCCCTGCTCTTACAGCAGTCAGTGAGCTGAATGTTCTCAGTGCTGAGTGTTTGAGCTGATGGAGGAATTGAGAACATAAAATCCAGGAGATTTGTGGGCAGCATGTTCAGCCAGAGCTGCAATCCCTGCTCTGACACAGGGCAGGAGCTCCAGGCTGGGGTTCTCCTTGTCCTCACAGAGTTTGCAGGCAGCATTTTGGGCAGAAATCTGTGTTTTTGGGAAAATCTCCCATGTCCCAAGACCTTCCCCAATCCATGAGGTTTCTCTGTGTAGCTCAGGACCACTCCCCTTGCCCACCAGGCCATTGCAGTAATTAGCTCTTTGCTGTGGTCTCAACAAAGGAGCCAAGGAATTAATGGACTGTGAAAATACAAGTTGCTCTTTATTCCTGGGCTGCTCCAAGTCCTCTGCTGCTGGCCCTGCCCTTGGGGCACAGCACCATCCCTAACAGGGCCTTTTCCCAGCCTCTGACCATCCAGAGGACACCTCTTTTACCACTTTGTCACAGAATCCCAGACTGCTTTGGGTTGGAAGGACCTTAAACCTCATCCTGTTCCACCCCTGCCTGTGCTGAAATGGGGAAATCTCTGAAAGAGTCAGGGATTGGGTGAGCACAGAGCACTTCAGGAATGTGTCCACCACTGCTGGAGACAGGACCTGGAGCACGGTGACACCCCCTTCAAAGCCCAGGGCTTTGTTCCCAAGATTAGCATATTAGCAGAAATCTCAGTGTGAAAAGGTAATTCCCTCAGCCCCTTGCAGAACTCAATATATTCCTTGTCAGTCCTGAGCCAGGCATTTGGATGCTTTTCTATAGCACTTTATGTATTTTGACTGCAATTTCCCCTGATCCTCTGGCACCAGGAAAGCACCAGCTGCTGATAAGACCCCAACTAATCTTCAAGGACAAGGAGAAAGTGATGTAAGGAGGGCCTGCAGCAACACCCCACGTCTCCCTTCATCCCAGTGCCCATGGAGAATGTGTCATTTTCCCCACTGGCACTAGATGTCACAGTTTTTCCTCCTCAGTAGCACGAGGATCAGAAATAATCCACAATCACTGCTGTTTGCTGGAGCTTTGGCTGCAGCACCTTTCCTGGGTAGCTGGGAAGGTTTGGCCAGGGGAAATTCAGGATGGCAGAGGGCTCCTGGAATGCTGCTCTGGTGGCTTTCTGGATTGCCAGAGGCAGAAAGGTGTAGCTAATGCATTTTATACAACCACAGCTTAATCGTTGAGCTGCATGTTCTGCTTTGTCACCTCCTGTTCCTGCATTTTATGGCAGGCACAGGGAATTAAAACAGCAGAGAGAGCTGCAGATATCTTGGAGGGTTTTAAAATCCCCAAATCCAAGCCTTCCAGGAACAGAGATGGAAGTGGTGGCACAGTTTTATTCTCTGTTTTCATACAGATGTTTGAACAGGTGTTTGTGGACCACATGGATACTGTGGACAGGGAGGTTCTTGCCCACAGGAAGGCTCCTGGTGAAGGTTGTTTGTAGCTCTCTGTAATGTATCTTTACCCATCTGTAACTTCAGGAGGAATTTCTCCATGGAGAGGGTGGTCAGGCACTGGAAGGGGCTGCCCAGGGAGGTTTGGAGTCCCCATCCCTGGAGGTGTCCAAGGAATGACTGGATGTGGCACTCTGGGTGACAAGGTGGGGATGGGTCACAGGTTGGACTCGATGACCTTGGAGGTCTCCTCCATCCTGGATGGTTCTGGGATGCTGTGACACCTTCCCTGAGCCCTCAGTCCCATCTCACCCTGGAGCTGTTCCCTCCCTTCAGCTCGTGCCAGCGTGCTTGGCTGGGCTGCCACCACCACGCTTGGATTGCTGAGGGACACCTTTTCCAGAGCCAAGAAGGAATCCTGGGTTTTGGCACTCCACCCTTGTCGAGGCACGGAGCTGGAATGCCTCTGGCAAGCCATGTGCACTCTGCCCTTTTCCTGGGAGCTGGTTCATGCTCCAGAGAAAAATTGGAAAGCTCTGCACAGTGTAAGTGTGGAGAGTCACTCTTCTAGATCTGAAATTCCAGGCAACAGATTCAAATGATGAAATGCCAAAATTGCTGCATCTGTACCAAATAAATGCCCACATTCAGCTTTCCAAATTTGGATGTAAATAGATAAAGTGAAGCCTGGCCTCCAGTCCCCAGGCTCAGCACCATCCCATTGTGAGGGAAGTAGAATAAACCAGCTCTGATCTGTCCTGCCCAGTGACAGGACCTGAGGGAACAGCTGGAGCTGGGCCAGGGGAAGGTTTATGTTGGGTATCAGGAAAAGGTTTTTTCCCCAGAGGGTGGTGGAGCACTGAACAAACTCCCCAGGGAATTGGTCAAGGCTGCCAGAGCTCCAGGAGTGTTTGGACAATGGTCTCAGGGACAGGGTGTGATTGTCAGGGTGTCTGTGCAGGGCCGTGAGTTGGACTGGATGATCCCTTCCAGCTCAGGATATTCTGTAATTCTCCAGGAATTACAGAACCTGCCAGAAAGAGCCTGGAAAGCTCCCTCTCCCCAGCAGCAGCTGGCTCTGGCACTGGCTCCCCTCTGCTCGGAGCCTGCCGTGCTTCCCGGAGGGAGCCTGGGCTCGGCTCCTTCCCCGTTCCCCTCGGTGCCTGCTGTCAACAGCCCCGGCTGCCACCGGCAGTCAATTTGGAACTGCATCAGTGTGTGTATTACTGTTCCCATCGATAGTGCAATTAATGTTGAAGTCAATTTTGGTGTTAATTTTAGGCCATGATTAGTGTTGACACTGGGTGTCAAACGAGCGGCGTTTACGAGCGCCGGGGAAGCGCCGTTCGTTAGCGCGCCCGTTTTACTGGCTCTTAATGCTTCCATTAAGGGCAGGCTGGAGTGGGAGAAGGTGTGTGTAAAATGACACATCTGAAACTTGGGTGTCATCTCCGTGTGTCGTGCGATTCTGCCCGGCTGGGGCCGTTCAGGGAGCAAATGACAGCTGAGCACTGAGTCCTAATCACAGTTTGGAGCATCAGAAATAATGATCGCTTCTGATCGGGGCTTGTGAATAATTCATCCCCTTTGATTTTCACGTGCTGCCCACTGATACTTTTCAAACCAAATGTGTTCCTACAGGAGAATAATGGTCCCACTTCTTATGGAAATACCGTGGCACAAATCATTTTGCCAACGTAAAAACAGTTAAATAAGACGGTTCCTGCTTTTATTTTTTTTCCTCCGCCTCTTCTGCGCTCCTGGGTGTGCTGGGAGTGGAGCTGTGGCAGGAGCAGCACTTCCAAACTGTGCTGCCTCTTCAAAAGAGCCTGTTCCAAAGCCAGGGCTGCTCACCATCACCTACTATTGCCTGCCAGTGCTCTTAGGTGATTAGCTCAGCCTGGTTAATTAACCTGGGAACTCTCCAGTTTTTTGGAGTGCTGCCGTTAACTTAAAAATCTCATTATTCCTTTTTTTTTTTTTTTTCTGGAATAAAAAGCCATTCTCCACTGCCCATAAATCTCAACCGAATCTAGCAAATTCATAGCAAAAAAAATCCTTAGTTGTGCAGATCCCCGTAGCTTTTATGACTGGATAAATGGCACAAAACATGCAATGAACTGGGGAGGCAAAACACACCCAAGTTAATAGTGGTGCACTTTTAATTTTTCTTTTCCTAAACTGTATAGGGTTGCTCCACATTTCTCAACTGTAAACTGTTTTCAGGAGTTTGTGCTCTGGCTAGATTGTTTTCTGTTCTGCTGCTAAGCACTGGCAAAAGAGATTTTACTGGTGTAGAGGACACACAGTCCTGGGTTAGGAAACTATTCCAGCACTTCTGTTACAATCTGAATTCCCTAAATAAGAAATGCCTTAAAGTGGCCTGTTTCCTGTGCTGTCAAAAATCATCAAGCTGCTGAAAGTGAGGAAAATCTCTTGCATCCTGGTGGGTGGGATGGACTGTGGCACCAGCCCTGGGGACTCCCTGGTCCATCACTGGTCCCTCAGCCCTGGCTGGTGGGATCAGTGTGGCTGTAAGGAAACAACTTTTAGGGATTTTTGCTCCCTTTTCTGAACCTGCTGCAGCATCTCTCTGTTCCAAACCCTGCAGCTGCATGCTGAGGTGGAACTGTAAGTCTGCAAATATTCAGAGGCAAACAGATTATTCCCTTTTGAGTTGTCAGAGGAGGAGTGGAGGAATCCAAGGAGAAGGTGAACTGAAACACTCTGTTAACTTGCAATCTCAGCTCTTGGAAGGGGAGGTGTAAGGAAGGATCTGCCAGTAGCTGGCTGCAATATTTTTGGATTGCTGCCTGCTTTACTTCCAATGACCCTTTGATTAATTCCTCTGCCTCTTTATTTTTTTTAATGAGCCTATTATGGCATATCTTATTGCAGATGCTGATTGGATCTGGGCTGTGTATTGTGCCATTTGGATGTGGATTAAATGGCACAGATCTATCTGCTGCCTCTCCCCCTCCCGCTTTAGTTCATCATGCTCAGAATTCCGAGGCTCCACAATGAGAATCTCAGCCCTGCTGATTGCAGAGGATGTGCAATCGGCTTGAGGAATGTGTACTCAGAGCTTATGATCCTTGGGCAAGCGGGGACTGGGTGATGCATGTGGCTTTCAAGGGACTCTGCTGTTCCCATCTGTTAATGGCATTCCGAGCTGGCTGGCTCCTGGAGCGCTGCCTGAGGGATGGGGCAGCCAGGGGTCCTCCAGGACAGGGACTGTGCTGGTCCTCCAGGACACGGACTGTGCTGGTCCTCCAGGACAGGGACTGTGCTGGTCCTCCAGGACAGGGACTGTGCTGGTCCTCCAGGACAGGGACTGTGCTGGTCCTCCAGGACAGGGACTGTGCTGATCCTCCAGGACAGGGACTGTGCTGGTCCTCCAGGACAGGGACTGTGCTGGTCCTCCAGGACAGGGACTGCTGATCCTCCAGGACAGGGACTGTGCTGGTCCTCCAGGACAGGGTCTGTGCTGATCCTCCAGGACAGGGACTGTGCTGATCCTCCAGGACAGGGACTGCTGAGAGAGCATTTCTTCAGATAATAGCAATGCTCCCTGTGTGGCTCCCTCCCTTCACACCTCTCACTTACCGTGTGCTGTGCTCTGCTCTCGGGCTGCAGGTGGGGATGGTGGCCTGGAAGATGACCCTGAAGACGCCGGAGTACCCGGAGGGCAGGGATATCATCGTCATTGGCAACGACATCACCTACAAGATCGGCTCCTTTGGGCCCCAGGAGGATGTGCTGTTCCTCAGGGCCTCGGAGCTGGCCCGGGTGCAGGGCATCCCTCGCATCTACGTGGCTGCCAACAGCGGGGCCAGGATCGGCCTGGCCGAGGAGATCCGGCACATGTTCCACGTGGCCTGGGAAGACCCAGACAACCCCTACAAGGTAAGGGGCTGCAGGAGGCAGGGGGGGAAACTCTGCAGCAGCCCACCAGGTGTCTTGTTTTGACACCACCTCTTCTAACAGAGGTGAGGGTGAGCGTTTCTCAGAGTGTCACCTCCGAAGTTCTCCTTGGTGTTGGGTTTGGAGCGCTGGGAATGTGCAGGGCTAAGCTGGGAGCAACCTGCTCCTCTCTAACCTGCTCCTCTCTAACCTGCTCCTCTCAAACCCAAACCATTCCATGACAGGATTTTACAATCTCCCAGGCAGCAGATTGGCATCTAGAAGGAGTTAGTGCTAAATATTGCACCATTCCCAGCTTTCACTGGCCTCAGCTGTATCTCCAAACTTGAGAGAATGTTCTTATCACTCTGTGGAATTAAATTCTGTCCCATGGAAGTTTCTTTTCAGAAGGGGTTACGGGGAATCAGGAGGGGACTGGAGGTGGGATTGGGCTGAATGAACTGTTTTTCCCTGCAGGGATACAAATACTTGTACCTGACTCCTCAAGACTATAAGAAAGTCAGCGCCCTGAACTCTGTTCACTGTGAACACGTGGAGGAAAATGGAGAGTCCAGGTAGGAATGAAAAGCTTTCTGTTCTTCCTTGTGTGATGTCTGGCATGTCCTTGTCCTGAGCTGGGACATTCCTAAGGGGCAGGGGATGGAGGCATGGAAGAAGGAAGTGAAGAAAAGGTGAGAGCCTCATTGTAATCCTTGTTCTTTTCCTTTTCCTCTTTGTCTGCATTCCCTTCCTTTCTTGCCCTTTTTCTTATAATCAGCCTGCTCCTCAGCCCTGTGGGAATTACAGGACACTTTTCCCAGGCCTTCCTCTCCCTTGGCATTTCCCCTTGCAGTGCTGCACCTGTGGGAACATTCCATGGTGCTGCAGGCTGAGCCCTGCACAGCTCCTGCCCGGCCTTTATGCACATTTCTCCTTGGAACCTTAATGATATTTAGTCACTTCTCATTTTCTTTGTAGCAAACTGATTCAGCAAATCACTGGACCTTGTGGCTCAAAGGCTGTCTGTATCTCCCTCAGGTACAAGATAACGGATATTATCGGGAAGGAGGACGGGCTTGGAGTAGAGAACCTCAGAGGATCTGGCATGATTGCTGGAGAATCATCTTTAGCCTATGAGAGTGTTATCACCATCAGCTTGGTAATCCCCCACTGCTTTCTATTCTTCAAATGTATTGTCTGTTTCAGCTAAAAATCCTGTGATGATATCCCAAACATCCATCTGGGATCAGCCCAGAGGCTGATGGAGATGGGCTCCTGGGGGCTTTGAGCAATGCTCCTGGCACCAGTGCAGGCCTGGGTCCCCTCCACACTCAATTTAAAACACTTCAGGCATTTGGCCTCCTATTTGCTCAGTCTGAAAGCTGCTGCTCCTCTCTCTCTCTCTTTTTTTTTTTTAATAAAATACATTTATGTTCAGATCCTGTTTTACAAAGTAACGGGTTCTGGAATTTTCCAGCGAGAGTAGATTTTATGGCCTTGTACTACAAACATACCTTGAGTTTTATCTCAATGTTTGACTCAATAGATTGGGGCTGTGTGGAGAGATAGAAATCAATGCCATTGCTTTTATTTTTATTTATTTTTCCTTTCTTTCCAGGTCACGTGTCGGGCAATTGGGATTGGGGCCTACATCGTCCGGCTAGGCCAGAGAACCATCCAGGTGGAGAACTCCCACATCATCCTCACTGGCTGTGGGGCCCTCAACAAGGTAAATCCTTGCATTTCAGTCCTCAGAGCCCTCCTGGGTGAGCTGGGGTTTGTCATGGAACCCTGGAATGCTTTGGGTTGGAAGGATGTGGGGAGGAGAAGCAGCTTTGCACAGGGGTCATGGACACGGATTAAATCCCAGGAGTGGGGAAGCCCAGGCAGTGTCTTCTCCCACCCACTGAGTGCTGAGACACAGGGCTATTCCAAAATAATCCCAGAATCCAGAACTTCCAGAATCACCTCAACTTCAGTTACCCTCAGCCTTGTGTTAGTCCCTGGGGAGCTTGGGTGCTGATTTCCCAGGCTGGGAACGAGATTTCCAGCAGGAAATCTCGGCTGTGCAGACAGGAGGAATAACTGGGGCTGTTACAAAGAAAACTTACAGCTTCACTACTGAAGTGCCTCTTTTTTTTTTCCCCCCACTCCAGAGGCAGATTCTCCCCCATGCTGCCCCAAGCCCATTAATCCCACAGCCTCCAGCTCCTTTCCTGGTGCAGACACAGCTCCCAGCCCTGCTCCTATCCCTGCCCCTGAGGGCTTTGTTTCCCTGGATTTCCCTGTGTGCTGTGAGTGCCCTTGCACATGGAGCAGCTTTGTTCTCAGGCACTCTCAGCACCTGGGGTGGCTGTGCTCCATGGCAAGCTGTGTTTCCAGGAGTGCCTGCCTGACAATGGGAGATAAAGGAAAACAGGCTCTTGTTGAATTATTCCCCTGAATAAAGGGGGCTCTGCAGAAAATGAAGCATTGATCCTATCAACTCCAGGCTGCAGCACCCTCAGTTAGATCTCTTACACACATCACACGCACCTGCATCAATGGGAGGAA
Source organism: Aegithalos caudatus (assembly GCA_013389925.1). Taxonomy (NCBI): domain Eukaryota; kingdom Metazoa; phylum Chordata; class Aves; order Passeriformes; family Aegithalidae; genus Aegithalos; species Aegithalos caudatus. Next base: position 84,377 of record WEIU01001106.1, on the reverse strand, counting down.
AAGAGGCATTTGAAGATCCAGCCTTTAAGAAGAAATTGAGTCAGTTTAGTGCTTGCTGGAGTGCAGTGAGTTGCCTGGTTCCAGCTGTCACTTGCTGGGGCTGGGGGCCCTGCAGAGTTTCCCAGATGGCAGGGCCAGGCTGTTCAGTTCTCCCCCTCTTCCAGGTTCAACTGCACTCCCTGCCCGTAGAGTCAATGGCTGTTTTCACAGGAATGGATTAATCTCACTGAATTTTAGGCACTTAAAAGTTAAGGATATGGACTGAATTAAGCACCTGACATCTGTCAGCAGGCATAGGCAGAAGGAGCTGCTTTCTGGGGGGGATTTATCCTATCCTGAGAATTTCAGTGGGCTAAATAATCCTTTTCCCTCCTCCCTGCTCTGTTGGGATGTTTGTACGTTTGTGTGAGCTCTGAACCTGCCTGAGGGTGAGGGAAGAACCTGTTGCATCCTATGCAGCTTTCCCAGCAAGACCCAACCATGTTCACCTGCCCTTGAACAGGGAGAGCCTGCACGCTCCTGGGTGTGTGTGATGTGTCTGCTGCTTCATAAAATCCTCAGTTTCCAGTCCCTGCACTCCTTCTCAGGGCTTTTTGAAGGGATCCAGCTGCAGTTGTGTCCCAGAAGTGTGTTTGAAGTAGGGAGCTGGTGTCCTGGAATGTCCAAGCTCAGTCAGGCTGATCCTCTGGAGGATCTGAAACAAGCAGTGAATGCTGCTCCATTGGCATCCTCCTGCCGTGGAGTCTGGAGTGACCTCAGACTCACCCTGTGCTCCCTGAAACCTGTGTAACACTTGTCCCTGGCATTTCGAGGCCCAGCTTGAATTTTTTGGAGCCAGAGGTCAGGTCAGTGCCAACCAGGGCACAGAGATCAGGGCACTGCCAGCCAGGGCACAGAGATCAGGGCACTGCCAGCCAGGGCACAGAGATCAGGGCACTGCCAGCCAGGGCACAGAGATCAGGGCACTGCCAGCCAGGGCACAGAGATCAGGTCACTGCCAGCCAGGGCACAGAGATCAGGTCACTGCCAGCCAGGGCACAGAGATCAGGGCACTGCCAGGGGACAGCCATGCAAAGTGTCCCCTTGCAGGAGTGCAGAGGTTATTGGGCTGTGGGATATGATGTGTTCCTGCTCATGTCAGGAATGAGACTCCAGAAAGGGAAACCTGTTGTAGTTTCTGTGTGTGGAGTGAGTCAATCTCAGTGCTGCTCATTCCCTTGGAGGAGGTGGGGAGTCAGGGCTGGCTTCAGGAGAGATGATGGCTGAAACAAAGATAAATAAATACATGGAAACTGCCACCCATAGCTTTTCCCAGTTAGGTGCCAGAGATTTGGGGCAATTTTTCCATTGCTCATTTTTACGTACATGTGTTCCCAGAGGATGCAGGGCAAAGCTGACACTTCTTGTGTCTGCAGACACATCTTCAAAATGTCTCCTCTCCGCCAGCAGAATGTGCAGCACAAAACTGTTTCTGCAGCAGTGGAGACAATTGGGCTTTCAGAGAGCAGGCAGGGTTTTCTGGGAAGTTGTTTAATTTTATTTTTTTTTCCCTGTGAAATGCTGGATTCTTTCTAATTTGCAGAGGGGAATGGTGACAAACATTATGTGCAGGCAGAGCCGTTGCTGGTCTTGTTCATTATCATTATGTAAAACCAGCCTGAGGGTTTAGGTGTAGAGGGAAAGGTCCAGCTGCCAGAGCCACAGGGTGACCTCTAGCTCAGATGGTGAGCTCAAGGTCAGTGTCACTTGGAGCTGCAGCTCCTGGTGGCCTCTGGGCTTGGCTCCTCACGTGCCAGTGGTGAGCACAGAGGCACATCCTGGGGGAGACACCGGGGTTAAAGCATTCTCCAGCCCCATTCCCTGGCAGGGGCGGCACCAGGGCTGTGGATTCCCTGTGCTCCTGCTGGAGCTGTCTTTGTTTGTCCTGGGCACGGCCAGACCCTGCAGGAGCCAGGCCAAGGTGCCACGCTCCCCTCTGGGGACAGGGGGGCCCCTTTTGTCTCCCCAGTGCATTTCAGCAGGGGGTGGAGAGGTGGAAATGCCATTTCCTTGCTCTGGGTGAGCGTGTGCCGAGCCCGCTGACCCCCCTGCAAATTGAAATAATGATAATGCGCGTCTCCTGACTGCATCAAAGTATCAGCACATCAAAAGCCAGGAGGCATGAAATGCAAATGATAAAGTGAAAGCAGATGGATTGTGCATGATCGCCTGATGCCCAATGAATTTTAAAAGATGCTGGTTCACATGGGGAGAGGGGGCTGAAATAAACACGTTATCCCTGCAATTTTTTTCTTTTTTTTTTTTTTTTTTTTTTTTTTTTTGTTCTTGCTGCTCACTCCTGACAATATTTTTTCACACTTGAGCGAGCAGCCACTCCATCTCCCTCCCTCCCTTCCCTCTCTTGCTCTCCCTCTCTCTCTGTCGCTGTCTCTACCTCACACACGTCTCGGGTCATGTCGCCGCAGCTCCGGTGGAAATAATAAGATATAAACCACGAGGTTGTTATTTGCATAGAAATAGCATGGAGCCCCAGGCAGCATGGGAGAAGGACACAGAGATCATTTGTCTAAAATTTTAATGAAAACTTTTGCTGAGGCAGAGATTTTTATTATTTTTTTTTTTTTAACTTCCCCTGCCTCTCCCCCCTTTTTCCACCCCCAAACCTTCCTCCTCCTCCTCCTCCTCCTCCCTGACTCCCTTCCCTCGTCATGAGCTGAGGTGATTTCAGACGTGACGTGCTGTGCCCTGCACCAACACCTTCATTTCCATGGGTTTTCTTTTTAATGGAAGTAAGACCAAAGTGCCTGGCATTCCCAATTCCTGCATTGCTTATGTGCTTCAAGCTTCCAGGGCTGTGTTCCATTTCAGTCCTCCCAAGGATGTTCCAGAGTCTGCTGCTGACCTATTTTTAATCAGTTTGCTCCTCCTTGTCTTTTGTGCTTAAAAGAAATCCCATCTTGGAGAGTGTTGTGTTAATGGAAACAAATAGTGGCTTTCAGTCTCATTTTCCCTGCAGATACATGTTCTAGGCTTTTCCTAAGGGAAGCCAGGTTCAGCTGGGACTGTCAGGAGCTGCTCCAAGCAGCATTCCCATCAGTTTATGTAGATGTCCAACCAGGCTCTCCAACAGTTTGTTTTTTGATGGTGATGAAGAGCTGTCCCAAAACTGCTGTCCCTTCTGGAGGTGACAGAATTCTGACCAGCACTGCTTTGTTTCCCTCCTGTTTTAACTTTATTTTTCCCCCAAACTCTCTGGTCTTGACTTGCCTGCATCCTCAGGCCCTGTGCTCCTCATCTGGTTTGCTCAGAGCATCCAGGAGTACCAAGGATGAGCTGGACAAATCCCACCTGCCAGGAGTCTGCAGGGAAAGAGGCAGGGAAGATGAGGGGTCAGAAACTAAAACATGAAACATTCAAGGCATAGTTCAGCACTTTGGGCTTTATTTCCCTGCCTGGTTGTGGGGTGATATTTTTGACCAGAATGGGTAAAAAAAAAAAAAAAAAAAAGAAAAAAAGGTTTGTTTGGTCTTGTTGGATTCCTTTGCATGAGGCCAGAAGAGAATATCTTTGTATTTTTGATTCAGTCCTGAATTGTGCTGCAGAGCTTTTTGGATGCTCTGGGATTGACACAACAGGATGAGACAATAGGTCAGGGCTGCTCAGGGGCTGTGCCTGTGTGAGAGAGGTCTGGGAAACTCTGAGGCTCCCTGGAGGAGCTCAGGGAGGAACAGGAGGCTCACACAGGCTGGGGAGTGATTGCCAACAGTAATATTTACCCTTCAATTTCACAATCTGCAAAAATAAATAGAAGCCCTGTGAGCCTGATGCTGTTTGGGGTTTGTACTGTGGAAAG